>JARIHR010000058.1:0-554005 GCA_029281495.1 Mycena filopes | reverse complement strand
TGTGTGTCCTGGTTACCGCGAGTTTTTACGATGGAAGCAAGTCCTAGCATAACCGTTAGAAGCGATAACAGACGATGGGGGGGACCTTACCTTGCTCCGTCACGCCCATGAAGGCATGGGGCGAACCAGCAGAGCCCATGGCGTCGATGGCGACGGAGACGCTGGAAATAATTAGATACAGAAGTCGAAGTCGATGAAAGACTGGCGAACCTTCCGTCGGTACCATTCTTGAAGCCGATGGGGAAGGATACACCAGAGCAAGCTCACGGTGGAGTTGTGACTCCGTTGTACGAGCACCAATGGCGCCCCAGGAATGTACTATCCGAAGAACTTTAGAAGGAGAACGCGAAGAGTGGGAACGAGCTTACAGTCGGCAAGATACTGGGGTGAGATAGTATCGAGCAGTTCCGAGCCCACCGGGACGCCGAGGTCTGTGATGTCGCAGAGCAATTGCCGTGCGATGCGCAAACCCTTGTTGATCTTGAAGGAGCCATTAATATCTGTCAACAATTTTAGGTCAAGAGCTGTTCAAGATAATGTCGATATACGAACCTGGATCGTTGATGAGACCCTTCCATCCGACAGTGGTGCGAGGTTTCTGCGTTGGGTCAGATGGGCGACCATGAGAAACGAATATCAATAATCACCTCGCTGTCGACGTGGTCAGCGACAATGAACAAACATTACTGTGGGCGACTTACAAGTAGGCGCGCATGACGATGAGGAGATTTGACCATTCGGGAATTTTTGCCCGAGAGGTTCGCGTACTCGAGGGCTTGCTCGGGAATGGATCGAACACGGGCCAACAATAACGAGGACGCGGTCATCGTGTCCAGCGACGATGCGGGCGGCATTGTAACGTGCGGCCGCAATAGTTTTTTGCGCGTTCGGGGACGAGACTATTCATGTCGGAGAAGCGCGGGTTGGACCAAGGGATCGTACTGCGTCGACGTGAATACAAGGGTGAGCTCGACGACGACGGGGACGTACACCGATGACGCGACGATCCTGGATGTACTGCTGGACCTTCTCTGCGTCCTCAAAGTCGGGGAAGGGGCTGACGATGTGCATGTCTCTGGGGGACGGCTTGAAGGGAGTAAAAGTTGGGAGGGATAAACCGTTTAAGCGGGAGAACCTACGGAATCGAAAGCTGGGAGCTGCTTTTATATCGGACTGCATCTCCGCTCGAGTCACCAAGATTCGAGATTGCAAGATGTAACAAAGTTAACAGCGGACTGGGGCGAAAGATGGCTGATTCGGCACTGCTTTCTTCCGTTTGCGGCCATGTCGAAGCTCGCAGTTTCACTCAAACCCTCCTCCGGATTCTGGTACGCGCCCCGCTCAATTGCCATTCTCGTCGCTCTCCGCTCACGTACGGAACCTCGAACCCAAACCTACAATCCAAACCACCTACCGCAAACCTAACGCGATTCCGAAGCATAAAGTCATCATGCCTCCAGCCCGCCGTCCTGAAGGTCGCAGCCACTGTCCCACCCGGTCCCAACTCCCTTGAGCCCAGAAACACGTCTATTGCGGTCCCCGCCAACCGAAAAATATTTATCAACTTTGCATGGGATGCCCAGGTCAAAAATCTCCACACCATGGCGCGCGTATTTACGGGCCTGAAACGCGTAACTGGGTTTGTAGGTGCCACCCCCACCAGAGGGGAACGAGGAGGCGATACAACGCGCGATGCACGGCGAGGACGAACATCTGAATCCCGATGCTTGGTTTGTCCCGGTCATCGTCTCTGAGCCGCGCCAGGACACCGATAAGTGTAAGGTTGTTTAACCCCCTCCTTTCCAATGCTATTCCGATCAGGTCGACGCTGTTCTGCTCTCTCCAACCGCTGACTTCGTCGACACTCACCCAATGCTTCTCAGCCGGCAACCCGTGTCTCGTATTCGACTGCATCTTCCACTCCTCAATCCGGTCGCGTACAGTCCGCGATCCCGCCTTCAAAATCTTCATCCAAGGCGCGTTGAAAGCACCACCCGCTTACGCGCCTCAATTAACTCCTTGACTAACCTCCATAGAACTCGGCCTGCAGCGAATCGAAGCGCAAACATCTTTGGTCCTCTCCCGCCAGATCTCGGTCCCAAACATCGCCTCGAAAGGAAAGCTCCTGCCCCGCACAGCCTACATCCCGTCGTCCTTGTCGACAGCGACGGCCGCAAACGCACCACTGATTGAGGAAATAGAAAGTATCATATCCCCATCCGTGGCGGCGGGCGCGGTCAATCTCAATAAATCCGATCCGCAGGCCGTAAAAGGGAAAGGGAAGGGAATACTAAAACCTACACCCGCGGCATCGCGGCCCACATGGAGCTGGTCGAAGACGCCCGCGGGCGCCATCGAAATAACTATCTCAATCCCCTCCCTCGTGCGTGCGCCCCCATCTGTCCCGAATTGATCGGTAACTGACGCCATGCAGACGCGTGCACTCATCCCCCGTACAACGCTCGACCTCGAACCGAAGCGGATTATTCTAGCGGTGCCCGCGCACCCGCCGCTGGACATCGACTTTGGCGCGCCCGACGCGCAAATCGTGGCCATGTCAAGTGGAGCGGGGGAGCCACGGACGCAGGGCACGCGGCGTTGATGCTCAAACGCGAGCGGGCACTGGACGTGGACGGCGCGACAGCCGAGTGGCGGGTCGCGGATTCGCTCCTGGTGCTAACCGCATGATCAATGGATAATCCGAATCTGCAATCCTTCCAGAACTGCGGCGTATGTCGGTATTGGATGCTATTGAATGTGCATTGTACACCGCAACCAATCTCCTTTGTGCCCTGGACACGCGAACTCCAATGTACCGCCCTTCTGTTCTCCGGCGTTTCCGCATTCAGGATCGGCGATGGCTAGTATCAGTATGCGACGGCCGTACGCCCGTTAGCGGTTGATAATCTTGACGCGACCAAGTGCACACACAGATCGCGAATCACGGCGAAGGCAGTCGGGGTGTTATAAATAATGAATGCAGTGAACTGTAAGTCTGTCAGTTTCGAGTGATGAGACACTGGACCGTATGTATGCGTCCAGGAGACAGAAAGTAGACCAAGGACTGTGACGCGTTTGGGACGTCGTAAGCGGCAGACATACTACCTCCTAGCGCCACAACAGACGAGAGCCCAACAAACCGGCAGCGTCGGGTTATTCGGCTGGCATCGCGGTTAAAGAGAGGAAATCCGTGTCAGGCCCACACCACACGCGTTGGGGGAGAAGGTCGCGACCTCCAGATTGTGCACGCTTCCGCAGCGTTCATAGACAGACAGCACGACTTCGAGACCCAGGACCGGCATAACAAGTTTCAAGGCGACCAACAGAGCGCCAACGCGTCCGAATATAAAGCCAATAGAGCCTTGACAGTTTTGCGTTCTATTTAGTGTTCAAGAATTAATAACGATAGAAATAAATCACACAGCAACCCAGACGACTCGACAAAAACCTATTCCTTGATCACCATTTTTTTCGACTTGGTCGCGTTTGCCGCTGCAGCCTGCTTCAGGTTCCCGTACAAAGCCTGCCCCAACGAATCTCCACCGAGCTTGATGACAAGCCCACACTCCGTGAGCCACTGCGCATACCGCTTCCAGCTGTCTTGTCCCTTATTTTTCCCCTTCGTGCTTAACGTCATTGTCGTCTTCTTTGCGACCTTTTTGTTCTCCTTCGCCTGGATCACCTTCACCTCCCCGGGCTGAACGACCACCTCCCCCTCCACGACTGCGTTCTTCTTCGGCTCCGCTCTCACGCCCCTCCCTAATGTGCTAATGCTCCCCACAACGAACAACCCTCGTTTCGCGCGCGTGAGGCCCACATTTAACCGCCGTCGATCCGCCAAAAACCCAATATACCCACCCGCGTTGTTGCGCACTGTCGAGAACACGATGATCTCCTTCTCGCGCCCCTCAAAGCCGTCGACCGTCTTGATCTCGATGTGTGCAAGCTGCATCGCGCGGTGTTCCCCCAGCACCGTGTTGAAGCGCTCGCGCGCCTTGGCGTCGGTGGTGAAAATGCGAGTGAGTAGCGAAATCTGCGCGACGTACGGCGCAATGATGCCGATATCCTTGCCCATGAGAGTCTATGCGGCGCGGTGAGCCTGCATTACTCGCGATGAACGAGATGGTGCCTACCGGATTATTCAGCAGCAGATCTTCCACGACACCCACCACAATCTGCGCTTCATTCTGATTAACCCGGCTCTTGTCCTTGAGCGACTCGCCACCAGCGTGATCCAGGAAGATGACCGCCGGGCGGTTACCCTTCTCGTCCTCCTTCAAGTGCGCCGACGTGGGCGGCGTCAAAACGCGGCAAAGCAAGGCCCTCCGCGTCAACGGTCCCGTCGTGGAGCGAGAAGTTGTAGAATTCGCGCGAGGGGAAGAATGAGATGCCCGGGTGCATGCGGTATTGAATATCCAGCATTACAGAGGGAACGTCTACGTATATGTTAACGCGGGGCCAAGAATAATAGAGGGTTCGCGCACCTCCTTCTTCGGTAAGTCGCTCAAAGAGACTGCGCCCGAGTCCGAGGGCTTGTGCTTCCGGACTCGTGATGACGGGCGGTAGCTGCTTGTGGTCCCCGATGAGCGCAAGGTGCCGTGACTGCAAGGTTTCAGTGCTATATCACGGACTCGATAAACCCACTTGCACCCTTCATAATCGGAATCAGCGACGCGGGCTCCGTGGACATGGAGGCCTCGTCCAAAAAAACGACAGGGAAATCCACCACATTGAGCGCCGCGGACGCAGAGGTGATGCATGTCGTGCATATCTGGAGGTCTCCGTCAACCATGGACTGCGGAGCAAAGATGACTTATGTACCACATCCGCCTGCGAAACCACATCCCTCAACATCTCCATCTCCATCGCATACATTCGCGCTTTCAAGGAGCTTCGCATTCGCTCTCTCAGCGCCAAGTCAGCCTCCATACTGGCCACCATCAACCTCCTCCGTTCCATCGCCTTTGCGCTGCTCCCACCCCTTTCCCTCCCCTTCTTGCGGTCGTCCGCGATCTCGTTGAGCTTGGTCTGAATGTCGCGAATGCGCCGCGTGAGCGGCTCGAGGTCCTTGGTAAGCGCTTCGAGGGACGGTGCAAGTGGATGTAAGGTGAGTTTGTGGGCGAGGGTGTGTTGAACGAGCGACTCCTTGACTTGGCCGCCAAAGCCGACCCGGAGAGGGTTGACTCCAGCGGAAGCGAGTCCCTCCACGAGGTTGTCGACGGCAACGTTTGTGTAGGTACAAACGAGCAAAGGATGTGGGACCTGGAAATGTAGCTGGCGCAGTATCAATACGCAATCGGAAAGCAGGTCAAAGAGATAAATGAAAAACCTTGAGCAGCTTGATCGTCTCGATAATGGTTTTCGTTTTCCCGGTCCCAGGGGGCTGAAGATCAAGTCAGTAAAGGACCCACAGAAGTAATGCTCAACAGACCCCTTGTATCAAACTCAAGCGTTGTCCAATCATCAACGCTATCGCGCGTATTTGCGTTGCGTTCAGACCGTGCAGGGGCGGATCGCCCTCCACTACGGCAGGCTCTGGCTGTGAGTATCGTCGGGCCCAGCTATGGATGCGCTGGTCATCTACGAACGCCCCATCGGTATGTATCGTCAGCGTCTGAGCGGGGCCTTCGTCCGCAATGAACCCCGCCTCTGGCACCAACACCTCCTGCGCTTCCCGCGTCTCCACCACCGGCTGCGATGACCGCAGGATAATATCACGCAAATGCGTGCCCTGCAAGATCAGTTCGCGGTCGGCGCTCATCGCCGCCGCCTCAAGTAGCCGCGGGTCGTGATTGAGGTGCCCGATCGCATCGCGCATACGCTCATACACGATATTTGAGCGCCCAACGTCGATGCGCCACGGGCCGTCGTCGAGCTCGTCGAAATGCTCCTCAAAGGCGACGCGAATCTGCGTTGCAGAGCGCGAAACTACGGAGCCCTGCGCAAAAGATTCCTTGAGAGGGTCGATACGCGAAAGCAATACTTGGGTGCTGTTTCTGGGCGGGATGTGAGTTCACGAAAAACGCCGAAGAACAAAAAATGTACTCAAAGCGGTGTTCAGGAAGAGCGAGGCCGGGCCCGAGGAGGAACGACGCAACGGGGCGGCCAAACTGATTCTCATCGAGCCAAAATGCAGAGAGGCCGGTAAGGCAGTAGCCCTCCTCCTGCAAACGCGTGAGCGACCACGTCGAAAGTCGCTCCTTCAACACGGCCTCGCTTTCTTGCTGCTCTGCTTCTAGCATCTCGGTGAATCTAGCAAAACTAAGGTTTGAAGTATATGATCTGGGATGCGACATACCGCTTTGTATACGTCTGAATTGCGTCGTAATACGGCTCGCCCCATCCCACATTTATCCGCGGCGGCGCCATCCGGCGTACATGGGTTGACTTTGTCTTTGGGCGCGGATGTGTGGAACGAGACGCGATCCGGCGCCAGTCAAATCTCGGAGCAGAGTTGACTGTTTCTGTGAGGACTTGAGAACCAGCGTCGCTTTGCAGCCATGCACGTTCGGCTGCGTCGAGGTCCTTTTTTTGTGGTCGGAAGACGTGTCTAGAGTTGAAGGAATCGTCCAAGAAGATATCATGTTGCTCTTCCGAGGAAGGATAAGAAGAAAAGCACTGTTTGCGACAGAACTGGCGCAGATCAGTAAAAAGAGCAAAGTCGGTCCGAAGTGGATTAGGATTTCGTTTTCTGCGTATTAAGACTCTCTCAGGACCCGCAGCCGCGTTCCTTAAGAGCCCCAGTCCAGCAGTTCGAGTGGCAGCCAGCGTGTGTGAGTGAGTAGACAGGGACGGTTAAGGAAGTCGGTGCCTAATAAAGGCAAAGGAAGGCAAACAACGCGTACGCGTCCACACACAACGCGGCAGTGTACTTGATAGCTCAGCCCTACCGAGATTGAAGGGAATTATTTATGTCTCGGAGACTGGAGTTGCAACTTGTGGCAATGCAAATTTGACTACCAGCTACTGCGCCTGGACTGTAGGGATAACAGGCAGACTCTCCTGCGGGGGGCGGCCCGGTGGGTGCGCCGTAGAGACCAGTGGCCGCCGTTTTGATATCGGAGGCTGGTTCCGTGGTCGCGCATGAGTCTGAGGTAACCCTCCACCTGGAGGATCTTGGCGCTTCTTCTCTCGATCCTGGGCAGCCAGTGAAAGCTCGTCGTACAGCCTGATCGCTCCAATGAGCGCCTCATTCGTAGCGAGCATTTCAAGAAGCAAGCCCTCCTCCCACGTAAACGCGGGCGCTGCCAGCGTCTCATCACCCATCGTGCTTTCACGGTGCTGCATTTCACGGCTGTGCTCTGCACCAGCCGATGCCCATGGGATCTGTGAAAAGATAGCCTCCTGCGACTCCATACATTTCTTGTATAATTCCTGAGCAGTTTCAACTAAGTATTCACCTGGGGTCATTTCCATTCAAACGCACCGTTATCGCCGAAGCCTGCAAATCTTGCGACGGCGTCATCGCCAGCAGCTCGCTGAGTTGGGTCGCATCCTCGGCGGCTATTTTGCATTCAAATAATCTCCACATGTCCTCATCCGGAGGAACGATAGCCGGAGGAGGACTCCTCCCTAGCTTTCGTCCATCGGGTGGCGGTCTTGAGTTGGCCAACCCAGCAGGCGGGGTCTTGTCAGGAGAAGCGTCAACATCTTCATCGTCACTGGATTCATCTTCGCGCTCTGACAAACGACCGATGGAAAACGATGAGTTAGACCATGAGTCGTCTGCAACACCTTGAGACTGGGGAGTCGAAGCCTTCACTCGCCGCCAAAGACCGCGGAGAGCTGTATCTGTCTCTAGTAATCGAAATCAGGGCAAGGAAAAATGAGCCACAGCGACCACAACGTACTCGACCCGCTCGCAGCTAGGACGTCTTTAACGCGCTCACGCACTGGAGTTTTATCGTTGTCGAGCCCGCTCTGTGTGTCATACTTCCCCAGCGCTAAGCCGCTCCCGGATCTGGACTTAGGGTCAACCACCGGAGTAGCTGGAACATGATTAGGGGAGAAAGTGAATCAGGTGCGTTTCATGTACCTGATTCCGGAATAGGCGGTGAAGATTTCGGATTCGAAAGTTGATATCGTCGAGTCGAGAGTGAAGGTGAGATTCGCAGCCATGGCAGCGAAGGCCGTCGCCGAGTGGGTCTAGATTTCTTCTCCGCTCGTAATGGCGCCGCAGCCACGAAGAGGTCATCGAGGACACACAGCGGCCGCACTTCCTTCACGAATTGTGGAAAAGCGAGAATCTCCTCGGGATCAGCGGGCCGCGGCATCGCTTCCCGAATAAACTCGGGCAAACTGAGCATGCTGTTTGGATTCTTGCGGGTGTGCTCGAGGGCGGCATCCTGGATGTAAGGCCGCCTTGCGTTAGAATCATCAGTCCGTTGTTCCCCAACAGCCTGCCGCTGCAGAGAAATCGGTCAGCAGTTGATATCGTAGAAGGGGTTTAAAGGCACCTTCGCCAGGTCGCGTTGCCGCGCGCGCTCAAGCAATGTATTCATTCCCCCACTCAAGACGACCGTTTGATCCCGCAACGAGCGCTCCGACGCCTTGTCGACGAGCTCCATGATATGCGCAAGATCGAGTTCTCGCGAAGAAGAACCCTCGCTCGCCTTGCCCATCTGTGCCATCTTCGAGGGAGAGACCTCCACGCGCTGGTACTCGGCGGGATTGTATCCCGGCGGCGACCCCTGCGGCGTGCGATATACCGGAAGCGACGATGAAGACGATACCGAAGATTCGGAAGGCGACGCAGGGCGTGGCGGGGCCGGAATGGGTGGTAATGGTATACGCCGCCGCGGTACAACAGGAATGGGCGGCAGCGGTGACCTCATTACAGGAGCAGGCGGCGTAGACGGCGCAACAGGAATCGGGAGGGGTCTGGACCGCTTGAGGGGTATCGAGGGCAGCGGGCGGGAAGTATTTCGGCTACGGCCCGGAGAAGGCCATGCCATTTCTTGGACCACGATATCGATCGGAGGACGTTTCGCGGGGTCCTGCGCCCAGTAAGCGGTGACATGCTGCCAGAGTACCGAAGAAACCAGAGGTGAGGTGGAAGGGCGCGTCGGGCGCTCGCCGTTCACGACGCGTATTAAGGCTGAGGCTTCGGAAAGCTCGAAGAATGGTGGATGGCCCGTATATAGCTACAGAGTTACATTGAGACGCGAAATTAGTGGGGTAGTAAGCACACACACCTCGAAGCATACACAACCAAACGCATACACATCGCTGGCCGATGTTGGCACAATGCGGTCAATTAATTCTGGCGCCATCCAATACAGACTTCCTGCCCGGGTAGAAGTATGCGTCGATGTGAAGACGCCTAGGCCGAAATTGGCGAGACACGCGCTAAAATCCTCGTTGATCAGAATATTTGCCTACATCGTATGACGATTAACAAGAAGGTCATGGCAAGCGGGGAATTTGAATACCCCTCGGAGATCGCCGTGGACAATGTCGCATGAGTGCAGATATTGAAGTCCTTGTGCAATTTCAGAGAGCTAGGGGTGGTCAGAGTCTGTATGAACGAAAACAGGTTTGACGTACGAATTTATCCACATTTGAGCGCCCGTGAGCGTTGAGATGATCTAGGATCATGCCGTTCTCCATCCACGGTGAGACGATGCATAGCGACGCCGGGATACTCTCTCGGTCAATTCCCATGAACGGCAATATGTACGGGTGGTGTAGATTTTTCCAGTCGATTAATTTCTATCCCACAATTAGCTATACTCATTCAAGATGCAAAGCCCGTACCAAACGAACATCATGTAGCTCTGAGCTCTGGGTGAATTGCCTCATATGTTTAAGAGCAACTGTTTTGCTGCCGTACGAGGCGCGGTAAATGTCGGCGAAGTCGCCCACAAAGGTGGGCTGCTCTTCACGGTCGGTGACGCCGGAGAGGAAGAGTGACGAGGGCAGCCGGTCGGATGACTCGGAAAGCTTGCGAAGAATCCGGTGCGCGCGACGGCGGTCTTGTGCCATGAGATATCCTCGGTTCAGTGCCTGGGACAGAGTCAGCAAAGGCAGCGAGAGCAATGTAACCGAGGGAACACTGACCTCTTGAATAGCATCGACAATGGATTGAGCACGGTCCCCTTCAAGCTTTAGGGCGGCATCTTGCGCAGATTTAGAATCGAGTATAGAGACGATCAGCGCTGCAATGCGTTCCTCGTCTGCACGCAGGGCGGATCGAAGTCTGGGGTCATTTGCAAGGCCAATTTGTGAGGACAGCTGTGTACACTGTTAGCGTATAGTACAGATAAATGGACGAAGTTCATACCTCCAAGAGCAGTTTACGATGGCCCGAGCTCGCAACAATACCGTCGACCACATTGGGACAAGACATGGAGAGCCAGTATCCGTTCAAGAGTGCCTGAAGTCGGGCTACCTCACTCATGCTTCGTCTGGTGCTAAATGAGATCGCGTCGACGTTTGACAGAGAGAAATCACACACCCAGAAATCCTTATGCTGCAATTCTCCTTCAGAAATGAAAGCAAAGCCTGCAGCAGATTCAGAATTGCGGCGACAGCAGCAAGGGGGAGGAATTGCCTTGTGTACTACTATTCCCGTGGATGTGGGTATCGCGGGACCGGATCTGGCGGGCTCATGAGAGATTCTAGTAATCATAGCAGATTCTTCCGGCGCGAGGGGAGTTGCGGGAGCGCGACTAGGACTCGGGCTCTGCCAGGACTCTTCTTGGCTAAGACCACTCATTGTGGGCTGCGACTGAGAGAGGAGGGGTTGGTGACGGCATCGTAGATAGAATGCTTTAGTACGGGATGGGAAATATCATGGATGGCAAAGCACTGTTCTTCTGGATCCGGGTTTGAAGGCTATTTACACCCACAGTTGTTGGTCAAAAGATGGAAGTTGATTATGCAGTCCAAGCATCGCTGGTTCCAGTGGCAATGAATGAGTTGCATCAGTTTAATTGGCGCCGAGTAATGACAAGAGTACAAAGCCGAGTGGGGACCATGGGTGAAGCGGAGGAGAGTGAAGTTGGATGAAGAGCGACAAAATGATGCCATCAAGCATCCATCGTTTTTTCACTTTGCTTCCTCATTCATCGCGGGATTCTATGAGTTCGAGGAGTGTTCGAGGCACACCGCAAAAAGGGAAAAAGAGGCCGGGCTCAAAACGTTCCTGAAAGTATTAGTTTAGGTTGCAAAGGAAATCCGACCCAAACTGCGCCCGAAACCGCTGGATTCGACCCGTCTAAGATGTTACTGAAACCCTGAAGATCAGCAACAGTATCAGCCGACCCGAAAAGAGTGGTTTCACCTGCATCTTGAACGCGGCCTAACGCAGTGCCGAAATCAATGGTTTCGAAGGCGGTTTCAGCAGGGCCGAAACTATGACTTTCGAGCTGGGTGAAAGTCCCGCCTAAAGCTGTAATTTCGGCTGCGCTTTCAGCCTGGCTGAAAGCAATAGTTCCGACGCGGCTGGAACTCCGGCCGAAAACAATAGATTCAGTCATGCTCTCAGCGCGACCGAAATTGCGGCCGATTCTTATTGTTTCGGCTTTGGCCGAAACTGTAGCTGAAACCAATGGTTTCGCCGCGGCCTAAATTAATCTGCAGCTGAGCTGCAGCTCATCTGCAGCTCAGCGGCAGATCAACTGTAGCGCAGCCACCGCTCATCTGCAGATCATCCGTACTTGTTTTCTTCCCTCGGTTTTATTTCTGTGTTGAAATTTGAGCAGGCATACAATGCCTTGTCTGGATGATGAAGCGCTACATCCGGATGATGAAGCACTACAATACCGGCTTTTTTTGTCGAACACGCGCGTTCCCGCTCAGACGCGCCCACGTGTTCCTGATACGTAATACCGGGGTCTGAACGGGCTTCTGCGGCTTTTGTTTCGTTCGATGGTTCCTTGTTATTGTTCACTCCAATTGTCCTGGGTTCGTCTTGGCGACGTGTACCTGGCCTCGCGGACTTCCCAGAATTTCCTTCTGGGGCTCCAGGCTGCAGGTGGTTTCCTCAACTCAGCTCAACTCACCGCTCAAGCATCGCCACCGCTCAGGCTGCCAGTTGAAATCGGCAATGTGAATCGGCCGTCGGCTTCGATCCCGCCAAGGAGGAGTTTGCACGAGCAGCTAATTAGTTGGGTGAAGAACATACAATGATATACAGAAAAGGGCGGTTCGGCTGACACTGCACTTGTTTTAGCTGGAAGATATTCCGGTGCACCTGATACCCAGCGCAGCATAGGAATTCCATCGTAAGAATTCCCTTGTGGTTCCTCATTGTCTTCCCTAAGGCTGCAGACTCTGATTCTGGATGTGTATGAGGTAAACTTTATGTGCGCAGTTCAACTGCAGCAGCATTGCCACCGCTACTGCCGAGTCGGCCGTCGGAAACCTCGGACCAGCCGTCGATACCAGGATCCTTGGGTGAAGAACAGGAAGACATTAAAAAATGTTCACATGGGTTGGAGGAGAGACGAAAAACCAACAACAGTTCTGGCACACCTCCAGCTATTTCAGCAGGTACCGCAACCACTCTGGTCGGCTGCCTAGTGAAGATCCACCCGGATGTCTAATTTCGACCACCATTGACTGCTGCTTCCAAATTTTTTCACCTGCGGTAAGTGTTGACGTAAATCTTAGGTATTCTAACTTAGCTGCAGCGGAAAGTTTGTCCTGCTGCATCTCACGGCGGCTTCAACCGCTCGCTCTGGATAGCACGCTTTGGGCAACATGAACATGAACGTGTGGTCGATCTCCCCGTCGCGGCTGCCTCGGCAATGGACGGTGGGCGTTGGGCGGTAGGAGGTAGGCGGTAGGCGGTAGGCGGTACTAGTAGGCGGTAGGTCATAAGTTCAGTTCAGCTCCCCCCGCGAGCAGGACTGGGCGTAAGTAAAGATTACACACAGCCAACTTCGAAGTTTTGAGTTATACGATTGCGGGGCGGTCGACGGGCCAGAATACGGGAGTGAGACACTGTCTGGGTTCAACAGGACCGCTCGGCCGCAGCCGAATCTCGGCAAGTACCGATTCCCACGGTTCAACGACCCTCAAGCAACACCATCGCTGCGTCTGATCCCTCGTTCAGGCACGAATTAGCTCCGAATTGTGCTGCATCTGTGACATGAGCTGGGTCTTCTTCAATTTGACTGCAGAAGGCCGAAACCACGGCCTCGTGGTTTCGGCCTTTAGCGCAGAGAAAATTAATCTGCAGATCATCGGCCGCTCATCATACAGCCTGAAATGTGGCGAGATTACACCTGGATGTAGTGGTTGCCTGATTCAGAGCTCCCGGACTCCCATGAATGCTGGCTCCCTGAGCATATTCTAGAAATCCAGCCGTAGTTGAGCCATGACTCTTCGGATTCAAGTAGCGGGCATCGCCGCCGCTGACGGAGTCCAGCCCCCAGACAAAAGGTTGGAACTCCATTCTACACCCAGCTCTACCTGGGATGCTCCTTCATTTATGTGAGTTGCGGCTCGGCTGGATTGTTGGAGAGCTGCAGTTGACCTACAGTACCTACTACCCTGCCACCGCTCATCCGCAGCTCATCAACGTTTTTGTGCTGTCCGCCCGCCGAATGCCGGGCATTTAGACTTGTCGGGGCAGGAGCACAACTCACTGCGGACTCGCCAGTAACCTCGCTCGAAGGTGGGTTAACTGGAACTGCCGCCGCTGCCCTATAGCTAACGCTCGCAACTCCCGGTTTGAGCAGTGGCGCGAATCCTGGGACTAGATTTACTCCCATTTCAGCGGCCGAACGAGACATACATTGGACCATTTTAGATCGAGCCATTCTGCGGATCACCGACACAGTGAAACTCGTTATAAGGGTGAGCCCTCCAGGCACAAAATATCTCACGGTTCAACCGCAGACGCGTAAATAATACGTACTACAGCTCATCTGCAGCCACCTTTTGACCGCTGCCGCTCATCTGCGCCGTAGTCAGCTAGTCACTCGCAAGTTGAATGCTCACTGATGTAAATGCTCAGTTGCGATGGAATTTCTCCTGCGTCCGCGCTGCCGCCGATCCCATGGTGCTGCTGAATTCCCACCACACTTTGGGATCTTGACGTATTAGGTACCCGAGGAGACAAGGTCCTTTTGCTGCCTTCGATGAATGTGGACTCGACTCAAACGGACGGCTCAGTTCAGCGAGCTTTAGAGTCCAACCGACATCTTACCTTCCATGTTCCACACATTTCTCTACGGGTGACGATCCGGACGCTGATGCTGGCGATCCAGGAGATAACCTAATTTTCTTGTCATTTCTACATACTGCCAAAGTCATTTATATCTTGCGCAAAAGTGAACTGTGGGAATCGGGATACCGTGAACGGCCATGGCGTGGATCTCCCTGTGCCGTACGAGTTCATTTTTCTGCCCTAGGACTGTGTGCGAGGGATAAAGGGTGGTATACACCGTATACCAAGAAAACGTGCTCCCCCCGCCCGCGCGAGCACGAGCACGAGAGAAGTACGGAGGGTCGCGGTTCCCTGCGCAGGAAACGCGAAGATTGAAAAAACGAGAGGAAACCCACGTCCGCCTGCCAAATCCGTATCATGCGCATCCCATCCTTGCGCGCATCGTCGGCGGTTTAGTAGCTGCAGCTGGTGGTGGCTTCCGTAGCCCCTCGATGGGCCGGGGTCGTTCCTTTGGGCACGGTGAGTACCTGGTTGGCAAGTGGACAAAGAAGTGGTAGAGTGGGACGGGAGGAAGTACGTGGGCACATAGAGTAGAATCAGAGGACGAATGGATAGTTCCAAATAATGCAGGAATGAGATACGGGGTACGAGGAAGAAAGGAAGGAATAAAGCGAGGGGAGTACATTGGGCGCGCTAGGGTTGATAGGGGATAGGCGTTCTCTTCGTATACCGAGATACTGCCGGCGTCGTGTCGTTAGCTGTGTCTTTATTTTCACAGGAAGAAGGGAGAGAGACACCCAAGAGGTTTCTCGACATAAGTCAAGTTCTCCGCCTCCTCAATGAGCTTGATATCTGCGTGCCGTGCCCCGTCAGCGTCGTTACCCATCACAACTGGAGCAGGACTCACAACCATTCTAAATACTATGCTCCGTCAACACCCCATGCCCCGATCGCTCACGCTCCGCACAACCTGCGTCTGCCTGCCTGGCGTCTGTTTCTGCGCGCACCAGTGCTCGCAAACGGAGGGGCGCGGAGGGAGGAGGAAAAGCGGCGAGAAGGACAATGCACCCGTGCCAACGCAGTTCATACCGGTGCCCAGCCTCGTGCCATGTCTCGCGGTGTGGATGTCCTGGACCCCTCGTTAAATGTCGCCGTAGATGAACACACGATGAGTGACGAGGGGACGCGACGTACGCACGTAGGCCTCATCCGGCGGTGCGACGACGTTGTGCGGCAGCGCAATCACCATGATTCAGACTTCTTGTGCTTCTTGATCTCGTGCAGAATGTCGAGCACGACAGGAGCCGAGAGCGTCATGGGCCGCGCGTCAATTTTGGCTCTCTCGGATAAATGAGGAGAGTAGGAAGACAGGCAGAAGAACAGATGCATGGCCCCATTACACGATAGAAACCAGCATCGTTTGCCTACTGCTCGCTGCACACCGCACGGCGCAAGCCCCGACGCCAGCAGGGGGAAAGGTGAACAGGAACACCGATAAAACGCGCTGCGCGTCATGCCCGGGCCTAACCCCGTTCCCATACTCCCCACTCCCATGCCTGAAATTTGTCGCTATGGTCAATGTAAGGAGGGAAGGGAGTGGATGGGCGCCGACGTACATTCGGCGCCTCCGTATGCGGACAGAGAATTCGCGGTAGACTGCCTAGGGTGCCCGACCCACCAGAAAGTAAGGAATACAGAAAGGGTAAGGCTGACAAACGGTACGCACCCACCGGCCATGTCTCGCAAGATACCGCTCAATCCCGCACTCGCGCCGCTGGAACGTATTTGTCGCTGCACGCTTCTGTCCACGTCTCAACAACGCAGGACGGGCGAGGCGACGCCGGGAATTCACTCCCGGGGTCGGGAAGAGGGATGTGTAGATGTCAGTGTGCACCTTTCCAGATCCGCCTGAGCGCATCGACCTGAATGGATGAGGTGGCCAAGATCGTGCCCAGCGCATCGCGGCTGAGCCTGTACGCGCATGATTTGCGAGGCGGGGGTCGTGTCCCAAGGAACATTGGTCGCGGGGTCACTGACGACGTCGCGTCGGGGACCCAAGATGGAGGCAAGATGGAGGTGGGACACAAAAAGAGCAGTGGCTGTGCCTCGGCTGCAGCCGAAATCAAGCCGAATTGCGCTTCCACGGTCCACCAAGGAAGGCTCGCTCAGCTCTCCCTCGGACAAAGCTCGTTCTCAGCTCTACATTTTGTCTACATTATGGATTCATGGTTGTAAATCTGTAAGTTCTCGACCGTTCATTTGGCCACGAATTTGCCTCCTTCTTTCTTCGCTCAACATTACATTACTGTTGACGCCTCCCGTCTCCGCGCCTTGCCGCCAAGTCTCAAATGCACGGTTGAGCCCCCACCCCATTTTGCGGAACGGATGTTTTATCTCAATTGCCCTTCTCCATGTTGGTTGGTTGGTTGAGCTTACCAGGTAGAGGATGGCGGCCCGGAGCGAGTTTGTGACGTGCAAGATCGTGCATGACGAGCGGATTTGGATGTTCGAGTTGGCGACTGCTTTGATTTTCTCTGGAGGGAACCTGGTAATTGGTGTCTACCGATGTCGGAAACGGCTCTACGGCTCATCCGCATTCTGCTCCGTCGACCGATGCTCAAAAAGCTCAGTGAATGCAACCCCACTTCGTCAAAGGAAAGTTACCACCTGCAGCGTGGAGGTTGATCCACGCGCTCACTACTGCCTGCCTGCCGCCTGCCGCCTACCTCCTACCGCCGGAGCCGACAGGCAAATCCACGGGCGCGATCGGAAAATGAGACGTTTGTCGGACCTAACCAAACGCGGACTGGGGTTCGAGTCGAAGACGCCGAGGGGCAGCGGAGCGACCTCCCCGGTACGTGGAAGTAAGGAAGTATTTGGCTGCCGCTCACCTGCAATACATAATATTGACGTGTTTGCGATCTCTGCGGTTGAACCGTGGGAAACCGCGGCCGGTTCGACCCCGCACGGTTCAATTAGCCCTAGTGTCCCTGAGAAAGAAGGGGTGTTCAAAAATTGATCTGCAGCTGAGCGCTGAGCTGCAATACAATATTTGCCTTAGATCTTGCTTGGCGCTGTAACGCCGCCCGGTCAAACAGCACGTCGGTCGCGACTCGCAATATTAATCCTTGAGGATCCATGAGAGAGTGGCGATAAATGCCAACAGCTCATTGTCCGGGGAAATGTGCCAGCAGGAGTTGTATTTGGGGATCGGGTCGAGCCGAGTATTAAGAACTGTTTGCAGATATGCTGCCTGGAATTGTGCTCCAACTCGGCCGCCTCCCCGTGGCTTCTCACGTTTTGTTTCGCTCGTGCTCCCACCTTATTGTCTTCCCCCAACAATCTTATCGAGACCAGGGAGTCCTTCGCAGGGCACTGACGGCTTCCTGGTCTCCGGAAGACATTCCACCCGAACAACCAGGGCAGCACTGTTCTGCCGCCGCTTACCGCGAACTCGGCCGTTTAAATCTGTTCAACATGGAAAATAAGGTGTCGGTGTCGGACCCCGCCCAGAAGCTCGTTACTAGTGTTTGAGGCGAACACCGTTGAGGGGCACCATGGGGCATGCGGCACCTACACCACGTACATGCCTAATATTGACGTCAACACTTATTCAACCGTGGGATTGGCGACCGCTGCGGTGAAAAAGCCGAAATTCTTTGGAAATTTCGTTCCAGCTAATTCCTTTGCAAAATATAGACTGTTATTGACCTCATCTTACCTACGGCGCAGTGCGCAAATCAGTCAGCAGTGGTGAAGGCAGCAACTCAGCATCTCAGTAGCACTAGAGAAATATCAATGTGTCTGCAGTTGACCTGTCGAGCCGCTTCTCGGTGAACTGCGGATGTGGCCGCCGAAGTAAGTGAGCTGCAGCTGAACACTGCGGTTGTCAATATGCGTCTCGGAACAGCCCATGGTACCGATAATGATCTGGAAGGATGCAGTTGGTTCTTTTTGGAGTTGCGCTGCAGTCTGAGCGGCAGTACCTAATACTTATCTCACATTCCCCGGCCGCAGTATTGCTGCTGATTAACAATAGCAGGCAACAAGGTAACTGCCGCTGGACGTAGGACGTCATATTAACATTTTGCTCGGCGGGCCTCGGGAAGTCACCTCAACTTAGCAATCGGCATGAATTCCCCGCAGCCATTCTTAGCATGGAGCTCGAGAGATCTGAATCGATTGATTTTTGCAAAGGCCAATAACTACCCCAGGAAAATAAGGAAGAAGGATTCGATCCAACAATAGGCCGAAGCTGCACAACGTGTGTTGACCGCGTCGATGCAGCTGAGCCGCAATACGTAATGTTTACGTCGCCGGCCGACGTGGAGCTGCAGCTGACTCTTTTCTCAAACTCTCGTGGAATGCTACTGTTTCCTCCCCGCGATAATCAACAGAAGAACGAGGAAGTTTGCGTTGCACAATTCATTGAACAGGGACACCGCGAAGTCAAATAGAAGAGGCTTCTGCTCCCGTCTGCACTACAACTGAGCAGCAGCCGATGATTGGTAACTGCAGGTGAGAGTAATGTTCATTTTAGCGGTGGCGGTTCTGGTTGAATATTGAACCGTGGGATGCCTGCCGAGACTCGGCTGTGGCGGTGCGGTCCAACGGCTTATTGGCGTCGAACAGAGCCTGAAAGTCGAAATAATATTGTGATGAGCGGTGGCAGTACTGAGCGCAAAGTGGATGCTGTCTGCTGAAACGCAGCTGAGTCGTACGACGGTATAAATACGTAACATTTACGTCCTTCGTCCGCCGCCGTAGAGCTACAGGATGCAGCTGGCAACCAATAAACACGGCTAGAATACGAATACCAAAGGTTGGGTAGGTACCTGCCCGGATTTACGTGTACCGAGGTGCTCTGACGCTGCCTACCGCCTACCGCTTGATACCACTTCCAACCGAGGCACGGAAATCAACCCACTTCGCTCGATAAAGAATACATCTCCTCTCCAAATCTTCAGGAAAAGCATGGGCACGACTAATTTGGATCTGGCTGCAGCGGAAGCACGGTTTCTGGCCTTCTCGTCGTGTGTTGAACCGTGGGAGTCAGTACTGGTCGTGCTTCGGCTGTGGCGATCCTCAGATTCTGGCCACGCTGCTCGGTCGACCAAGGACAGCACCTCAATGGTAGAACCCTACTCTACTTACCAAGGATTGACTGCTATCTGCAGCGCATATATTCTCCCGCTCTCCCGCTGCCTACCGCCTAGTACCGCGTAGTCCGAGATACGGAAACCAAGCAAGCTTCTGCAAACAAACCATGCGTGTTCAATGCGGAAAATCCGGCATTGTTCAGACTTCGCCCCAACACGTGGCGATTTGGCCGCGGCAGTAGAGGGGCGAGATCTCTGTTGTAGCGTCTGTCTACGAGAGACTACCGCGGCAGAGAATTTTGCGAAGATTACGGGTGGCTCGGCTGCCACCGATGACTGGGGGCTCGCAATAATACACACAGTATGGTGTGCTTTACGTGCCTGAGCCTTCGCGGTGCTGTTGATCGTCAGCGGTAGATGTTCAACCGAGGGTTTGAACCAAGGCCTTCGCCACTAATTTAAGCTGGAATACTAAGTAGCAGCGCGGAATGATGGAGCTACCTGACCAAGCTCTGAACGTATGCGTTGTGCATTGTGGCAGGGGGGCAGTAGAGAGCTACAGGGCCCGAAGGATTCTGTAGTCGCATGTACCTCGATGCATTTTCACCATCCAAATGCCAAAAAGGCAAGCCCCGCCTCGACACCGTACCAGCAGCTGCCGCTCGGCCTCATGTCGGCCAATTCTTTGATGCGGTGAACTGAAAAGCAGAACAATCTAGATGGTGAAGAAACTACGTTTTGGATCTGAATGCGGGGCCGCCGGATTTAGCAGTACATGTCGAATCGACGATGGATCATGGACGTTGGATTTGGCTTGCGCCTGGTCAAGTAGGTCGGAGTCCTGCAGTTTTGGCCGATGTGTGGTCAAGATTCAGGAAGCCTGCCAGGATGCGACGAAGGAGCAGATAAGTAGCCCTCAGAAAGAAAGCGCTTTATTACGGCAGCCGAGGATTTCGGCTGCAGCCAGGCACAGCCACTGCTCACACCTTCCGCACCAGTGCCACCACAACAACACAAAATCGGGTCCTCGACGCGACGCCGTCGGTGACCCACAACCGCACCAGCAGCGACGACGTGGCACAAGCACAAGACATCGGCGGGCGCTCACCGTTGCGGTCCCGGCGCTGCTCCGAACAGACGTCGTGTCGCCTAGACCGGTAACCGAATCTCTTTATGAAGTGGAAAACGTTCATAGAGACGACACTTGTTTTCATAGACAGATCGGTCACCGGTCTACGTCTTGCCAGGGAGACCACAAGTGCTCAAACGGTCAGGCCGTAGGTGCAGCGTCTTGAATCCGTATCTTATCTTATCTTTTTGCCGGCTTTGGTAGGGCGGCTCGGGCGCGCTCGGCGGCGTCAATGATCTGCCCGACTTGCGGATCCCGACCCCGTACGCACGAGCTGGGGATTCTGGACGTCTTCTCTTATCTATCCTGCTCTTTTGCGAGAACTCGTGCTAATAGAGACGCACGCCACACGCGCTGTACATCTACGCCCTCGCCGCGGGGCGCGTCGTCGCCAAATGTGCCTCCCCCCCGCGGCGTCTAGGACGCGCCTCCAGAATATCCGTACGGCGGCGGCGGCCGGCGGGTGCGGGAGCCCGAGATCGGCACGCCGTGTGCGCTCGAGGCGGCGGAGCGGATGCTCGTCGTGGTGCGTATCCATTCTCCTCTCCCCTCTTCGTCTTGACTCTACTCTGAGTTGAAGCTGATGGGTGCGGGCTTTACAGACGACACACTCCCCGCGCTCGTCGTCCTCTCGCGAGCGAGGCTGTGCATGCTGCACGTCATCCCCCCGTCGGCGCTCGTGGTCCCGCGCGCGCCCGTCTTGCCCGCGGTTACGAACAGCAGACGCTCGTCGTACGTCGGCGTCGACGCCTCCTCGCCTTGCAGCAGCAGCAGTACCCTCCTCCCCGTCCACGAACACACACGCCCCACCCCCTTGCCACTCCCACCAATCCCAACATTCACCCTCCACGGCCGCCTCCTCGCGCTCCTCGCTCCTGCGCCGTCAGACACACTGCGTGCGGTGGAGGCGGCGCCTGTGCGTGTCCAGCAGGAGGCTGACGAAGGATGGGGATCGAGCAGCAGGAGGATAAACGGCCAAATTTTGGGACGTGTGTGTGCCCGCGGCAAGGGGATGAAGGAGAGAGAGGGAGATGGACAGCGGGCTCGAGCTGGGGATTCTTGTGCGTCTTTTCTCCTATCCCTCCTCCTCCCATCCTAACTGCCACCCGCGCACCCTCTAGGAGCCCGCACGTTGTATGTCTATGTCCTCCCCGCTAGGCGTCGTCGGTGTACGTTCCCGCCTGTGGCTTCGAGGGCGCAATCGTAGCAGCAGCAACATGCGTACGGCGGCGGCGCAGGACGCGCCTGGGAGCCTGAGATTCGCACGCTGTGTGCTTGTTGTGGTGCGTATCCCGTATCCCGCTTTTCTTCCGCAAAGCTGAGTGGCGTTGGGCTCGCAGACGACACCCATCACGGACTGCGCGTGCATCGCATCATCGCCGCGGCGGCGCTCGTGGTCCCGCACCTGCCCGCGTCACCCGTAGCCATGCACAGCAGCAACAGGCGCTCTTCATCCACCGGTTCCTCCCCGCACTTCAGCAGTAGCTCCTCCCCGCCCACAAACCCGACCTCCTCACCAACACACTTCCACGCATCACCCCCGCCCCCATCAAAAACCGACATTCGTGTTCCACGTCCGCCTGCTTGCGTTCCTCCCGCGCCGTCAGTGGCCCCGCCCATTGACGCGGACGCAATAGCAGGCATCCGCTTCTTCCCGCCATCACTGAGTTCCCATGCGCCCGTTTTCTCGCCCGTTTTCTTACTGCCGTCATACATTTCTTCAATTTCCCTCTAGGAACTTTGGAAACATTTCAGAAGTCCTCCATCCCTTCGGGTTCGACTGGTAAACCCCGATCTACCTCTATGTAATTTGCTTCTTTTCAAAAGGCGGATCTTGATTTTGTTTGACCTGAGCTCATGTCGAGTCAGCAGGTGAGCTGCCGTTCATTTCTGAATCCATCTCACCCATGTTTGAAGCAAGATTTGAAGCAGATATTCTGATCCAGTCTACTGCTGGATCGACGCGTCCCGTACTGTAATGACTATCCTTATTGTCAAGTGTATTCGAAATTCTTCCCAGATTCCTTACGCATCGACTTAACTTAACTCAACTTCCCTGAAATCCCGACCAGCCAGGGTTTGTTCGTCCTCGCGGGACCGGTCCAACATTACGAGGAGTTCCAAAGCATTCTGGCCACCATTACTTGCATTCAGAAGCTGCCGTTCGTCCGAGGGGATCACCACTGCTGCTGTGGACGAGCTGCAGCGGCACATAATCTGTCCGGGCATCCAATTCAAAATATTCGTGCCATGCGTTCGTTCTGCTTAGTGAATTTAGTGGCTGCTACCCTGCAGCCAGCGTGAATGTAGAAATCTGCGACGTAATATTATTGCAATTAACCGGTACTGCAGCTCACCGCAGCGGAAAATTACTGGTCTTGGGCTCGCAACAGCACTTACAAAAACAATCTGCAGTTCAGCTGCAGCCTGAGATGAGATCATCCGCAGACGCTACTGCCAGGAGGCTCTAGTTTTGGATCTGGTTATGCGGCAGTCAGACTCACGAATACATTCTGGGACGACGAATATCCGCATATTCAGCGGATATGCGTTGGGGTCTTGCAGCCTGCGGAACTTAAAGTATTATTTAGGTCGTAACGTTGTAGTTTTGGCGAAGGATTCTCCGAGATGGAGGAGGTCTGCCGGTGTTTCTGTACGACGGAGGAGTATACTGTGGATCCGATGTACTACACAGGCACTCAAACGGACGAGCAAATTCTTCAGTCTGAGACGTTGAGCTCATAGTCAATAAAGACCTGTTAAAAACCTAGAAAGGAAGAGCACTTGCCTGAGTTGAGAATATCGCAGCTCCGCGAGACACTAAAAAACTGAAGCAAAATCCAACCGTCGCTATCCGTCCGACCCAGGTTTGATTGACGTGCTGATGTTGATGCGACCCAGGTCGGCCGCGCAGCAATAGATATCGCGCTTTCTGCTCGCCTTTCTGCTCAACGGGCTCCAAGAGGGAAAGGTGAGCAACATGGTATAAGCACTGCTACACAACAGACATAGATCATAATATATACAGTAAAAATTACCACACCAGCACGTTGAGCACAAGATCGCAAGCACACACACTCGACGACGGCGCCAGAGTGGTGGCGGCATCCCCGGGGACAAAAGACCAGCTATCGTGGGCTGGTGGTTCGAATTGAGCTGGAGAAATGAGTCCGCTGAGTTAGTAAGTCCGGGTATACAGGGCATTCCGATGAGCACGCACCTTCGGCTCCACTGTCGTTTCCTACTTCGAGGGGATGAAGATGAGTGACAGGTATCCCAGAGAAGTCAGGACTCACCAGAGAAGATAGAGATAACACCCTCCAGTTGCAGTCAAACTATACCAGCGTCCGCACTATCCCGCGCTACCGTACCCTGCTCACCACGACCTAAGCAACAACCGGCGAACGGAGAAAAGGACACAGAGGCGAAGGAGAAGCGAGGAGATAGACCAGGTCAGTGTCTTGGCCAGCCACGCTTGAGTTTCGGGTCTTGAGTCTTGCGACTTGAATCTTGCGACGGTGCTTGCATCTTGCGAGTGCTTGCATCTTGCGAGTGCTTGCGTCTTGCGGCTTGAGTACCAGACCCGGGGCGAGCCAACGAACCCGACAGGAGGAGCAGAGGACCTTTGGGACTTGATTCCGGCTTCACAGAGGTCCAGGATAGGCTCGACAAGAGGAGGACAAGGAGGGAGAGAGGACGAACCAGATGAGTCAGGGAGCAGATTGCGCGCAGAACGAAAGTTGTCTTACGCGGCAGCCGAGGATTTCGGCAGCAGCCGAGGCACAGCCACGGCCACTGCTCTTCCTCTTCCGCCACGCTCGACGGGTCCCCGACGCGACGTCGTCAGCGACCGACCCTCCCATCGAGAACACCGACCATGATCGACGTGGGCAGCTACAGACGTCCGCCGCTGAGGACCCAAGGCAGAAGCGCTACTGGCAACTGCCTGTATCGACAAAGGCCTTCCAGCGCCGCAGTTGTTTGGCAGCGAGGATCTGGCGAGGCATGTTCGGTGGAGCCTTTTTCCGGTGGGTTTTGTTTCTTGCTGGAGCTTGGCTGGGAATGACACCGACTGCCGCAGGCAACTTACCGTTTGTTTTCTGTCCCCGCCACAGGCATCTTCTGCGTGCGGAGGCGAAAACTCCACCATTGCATCCATCATCCAGGCTCTCCAGTCACTCTATCTATCCCATTATATCAGTCCTCGCGCCCAACGTACTCTCCTCATTCCTTCCTGCTTTCCTCGTTTCATTCCTCCCTTGCTTCTACCCATCTATTGTTCCTCTCAACTCTACGTTACATGCCCCACGTACTCCCCCCCGTCTTCTTCTACTCCTTCCTTGCCCACTTGTTCCTTGCCCACCTGTCAAACAAGTATCCACATCCTGCCGCAAAGGAACGAATCCGAAGGCCCCGGGGACCTCAACGGGCTACGGGAGCGCCGCCAGCTAACGAGACGAAGCCGTTGCCGATGCACACAAGCCGGGGAGGTGCACGATAAGGATGTGGAATGCGGAGGTGAGTTTCTCCCGTTTTTTCCCCTCACATTCCCTGCGCAGGGGAGCGCGACCTCCACCTTGCCTCTCTGCGCCGGGTGAGCGTGGGCGCCACATTTTCTTTGTGCGTTCGGTGACGCCGACGCCCGTGAGCAGCGCTGTCTTGCTCGCGCGTTGAGGGCTTTGCTTTCTGCGAGCGGGTGCGTGCCCAACGAGCAAGTCTTTGTCCTTGCCGTGTGCTTCTCGGAGCGTCGGTATGCGTTCTTTGCGGGTGCACGCGACGTCGTCGGCGGGCCTTGTCGCGAGCCTCGTCGAGGAGCTGCCGACAGGCGTCTCTGCGCGATCGACGTGCATCTCTCGTCTTCTCTCGTGGAGGCATCTCTGGATTGCATTCCATCATGTGCGGGTGCGGCGGCCGCGCCTTCCTTTCCTCGCTTTCGCTTTTTTTCTTCCTTTCTTTCTCTTCGGCGGAGAGCGACTTGTCGAGGACCTGGGATCTCCGGTTTCTTTCGTAACGAGGAGTGCGTGGGTGGACGGTGTCCCTCCTCATTTCTTGCCTCGTACTTGTACGGGTCGAACGCTGGTCGTAGGCCTGTGAGCGGCAGCGTCTTGCTCAGGCGCGCACCTTTTTCTGTCAGTGGGAGTGGTGCGCCTTACTGGCGCTGCAGTTTAGCCCGAAGCTCACAAGACTCCGTATTCTGTATCTCTCATGTCCTTTGTGCTGGTGCCGGGCTACAACTGGCGGCTCGCGGGCTTCCCTGCGTCCAGGAGAGCATCGTAAATGCTGGTGAACCTAACCGTGGGTGCCTTGCTCCGACGTCGGAGTGCGGTTCTTCATCTTTGCCGCATTCGGTGGAGCGCGCTGGTTTTATTTCGCGTGTTCCTTCTGCGATGACGAGCACATGTGCGCAGGTGCGGCGTGTCGGGTACACGCGCCGCTTCATCCTCCTACGCGCCGCTGTCATAGCGAAGGTTTTTGCCGCTGTTTCGAGGAGCTGTCAGCTCTCTCGTCCACTGGGTAGGCTTCTCCACTCACTCGATTTCCATGATCCCTGTTGACGTACTGTTCAGTCTGTTAACACGCACGCACCACCAGCAGTCGACACGACACGAGCCCATCCCGCCCCTCTCGGAACCCGCGCCAAGTCAGTCCTTTTGCGCCGCTCCCGACTCCTTTGCGCCTTCGACCTCTACCTCCATCGCCAATTACACCAGCACTAGCTGCGGCGTAAGCTCCTTTCGACCATTCACCGCGGACGCGGTTCTCATCTGGGGGGCTCACTGCGTCTGGTTCTAATTGAGATAGTTTCGTCGTTGATGGTTGGATTGGGGTGGACGCGTACGGTTGGCCGTGCCGTGATGTGTTCCCTGCTCGCGTTGTCGGACAGTGGTGCGGACCTACTATCCTAGCTACTTCTCTCTACCTACCGCTGCCTTCCCTTCCATTATCCACATCTTGTCGCATCTGTGGAACTCCTTCATGTCCATCCATCTATATTTTCTCCTACTTGCCTCTCCGTTGCGCGCCCCTACTTAATTCATTCCATATTCCTCCCTTTCCTCGTCCCCGCGTCTCATTCTATACAGGCAATTGCCCGCCCTCCGGTGCAGATCGGCGGCGGCAGTGCTGCAGCGCACACGCTGCAATGCATAGTGCAGTGAAGGCGCCGAGCCAATGGCCCTCGGCTATAGACATCCGACCGGAACAACCACAGTCGCAGTGTTCTTCCATTCTGGCCTACTGCCTACTGCTGACCGACTACCACCGAGAGGCCTCGATACCGCGAAATTAACCAACTTCCACAAATAAAGGATGCACACGTTCAACTTGGATACCGTGCTGCCCCGAGCTAGTCTTCTGAGTCGAGGGCGAATGGACTCGTTGATCAGAACTCAAAAGCTCAATGGTGTCACTGGCACGAATCTACGCCGCCAAAGGTATATTGCTGCTAAAACTACTTGTGCCGAGTCCACCGCCTACCGCCTATCGCTGACATGCAGATTGACCAGGGACTTGCGGGCAGCGTGTTTGATGTGAAAAATATGGATCGGACTCACAGGTATGGGTGCTATCCAGCGGCAGCAATTCGAGTTGGAGTCGGATCGAGGAGCAGGTGAAACGTCGGCTGCAGCTGAGCGGTAATAACTAATACTTACGTCAACATGCAGGGATATGAGCACGGCAGTTGAACCGCTGAGAGGGACATCACCAAGACATCACCGACCGCCGCCGAACTCCTTGGACATTCGTTGCGGCTGCGTTGCGATGCGTAAGATTGACCTCATGTCAGGTAACTTACTACGGTGCAAATGAGTGGTTGTAATGCGCTGCAGGCTTCCCAAAATGAATGCAGTTTCTGAGCTGTAGCGCGCCTTTGAGGTAAAGCTTCAGCTGCAGGTGACATTATACATTATACTTACCCGGTGCTCGCTGAGCATCTCTCACCAATATCCAGCTGCAGCTCACCCTTATCCGTCATATTTACGTCGTGAAGTGCGGGAGACACCGCCGGTTCGTCATCAAACTTCTTTTTCTCTTAGCTGCTGCCTACCACCACCACTGACATGTAAATTGACCAGGCGCTTTTGGACAGCGCGTTTAACACGGAAATACGGCGCGGTGTCGGTCGAACTCACCCGGAGGCCCGCTATCCGGAACCAGGATTGAGAAGCAGGGTAAGCCTTCGGCTGCAGCTGAGCTCAGAGCTGTATACCTAATATTTATGTTAACACGCGGGAATCCGAGCACGGTACCTGTGGAATCGGGGCCCGTTGAGCTGCAATACGTAAGAATCTAAGTGGTTGTAACCTGTAATCAGCTTCAGCTGAGCCCGAATACAAATCACCGGCGTCTTGGTCGGCGAAAGCTAATTGAACAATGGGTAGGAACCTTGCGTTGAACAAGACTTGCGCCGCGAAGTTGTGCTGTACACTGCTGTACATAGTGTGACATTTTCTGCAACTGAGCAACTACCTACCGCCTACCGCCTACCGTCTACCGCCTACTGCCTACTGCCTACCGCCTACCGCCGACCGCATACTACCGAGACGGCCTTGGAAAATCAACCAATCTCCAAACAGATAATGCATGTTCACTTTGGATATACGGTGTCGGCTGGACCTCACCTATATGCACTTCCCAGATCCGGTATCTTGAATCGAGAGGCAGTAGGCCCTAGGGTGATTTGTTGGTGCACCTAATATTTATGTCAACCCGCATGCAGCGGTTCTGAACACAATAGGGTTGCTCTCAGGGACATTTCCCAAGGAGGAAAAGCTCCACTCAAGTCAAACACAATTGAGGGGGTAGGACAATAAGAAGGAAGTATGGTGGAACAATAACGCAATAAGCCGCGCCAACCCCGCCATTACGTTTCATGGGCACGTGGGCGCGCGTTCGACGCGTCAAATGGACCAAACACCGGTTTGGACCTTACCGCGGGTTCAACGCTCAACACGACTTGTGAGCCACCATTCCGTTGCTCATAGGGCTTGTCCGACCCCGGAGATCTGACAGGACAAAAAATGAAATCATGATAAATACGGATGATCTGCAGCTGAGCTGCCGCTGAGCTGCGGATGAGCTGCAGCTGAGCTGCAGATTAATTTAGGCCGCGGCGAAACCATTGGTTTCAGCTACAGTTTCGGCCAATGCCGAAACAATAAGACTCAGCCGCCATTTCGGGCGCGCCGAGAGTGTAGCCGAAACTATTGTTTACAGCCGCAGTTTTGGCCGCGTCGGAACTCTTGGTTTCAGCAAGGCTGAATGTGCGGCCGAAAGTACTGCTTTACCCTGCACTTTCAGCTACCCTGAAAGTGGTGGATTCGGCCTTGCTGAAACCGACTCCGAAGCCGTTGATTTCGGCAGCAAATTGGGCCGAGCCCAAAACGTAGGTGAAATCACTCCTTTAGGGCCGGCTGATACTGTTGCTGATCCTGGTGGTTTCAGCAACGTTTCAGACAGGCCGAATCTAACAGTTCCGTGCGCAGTTTCAGTCGCAATTTATTTGAAGCCTAAACTCGTGCTTTCAGGAACGTTTTCGCCCCGGCCTGTTTTTCTCTTTTTCCGGTGTGAGGACGGCAGCTCGAATGGAATCGTCTGGGAGTCACTGGTACTGTTCGGCCTGGCTATGCATCTGGCAGACCGGATCTCGTTTCGCGGAAGATAATCAATCCAGATTTCAAGCCGCCGCTCAAAGCTCATCCACTTGATCCAGCCTGCACATGCACGGCCCTATTTTCGGACTGAGCTCGCCATCATGTCCGCCAACACCGTTTTTACCCGCTTTCTGGACACTCGATTATTGGTCGCCGCTGTCATTATGTTGGATCTTGAGTCGGCATTACCGTACTCGGCGTTCCCCCGGTTCTCAATCTCAACTCCGACTCATCTCTGCATCATACAAACCGCGCGAATGATCAGTCGCAAAATTCACCTATTGAACCAACTCCGCATCAGACCCAACCCCGACATCGCCGGTGCGTTGGACACGGTCGGTCTTGTGCATTGGATGACTTGAACAGGTTCATTCAAAAATTGTAACGGTGTAACATTGAACGCGACCGCCGAATGGTACACAGGAAAAAGCTTTCCTGGGTAATTTGCTTTGGGATCTACAATGGCATAGACGAAGATGTTGTCGAGGTGTACGAGAGTAGCGCCATCGGTGAATGCCAGGGCGCGAATATCGATTAACCTCGCATTCGCCGAAGCGTTCGTGTTGCGCTATTGTGTTAAGCTCGCCGCACCGGCCATGGTAGCTCCGACTCGCTCCAACTTCCCTTTCGAAACACTTCCCGGCGCCTGGAATGTACGAGCGTTGCGGCGCACCCGGATGGCGCGCGTCGCACGAGTCGCACAGCACAGAGCTAGTTGCGGCGCGTCCCGAAGACGCGCAAAACGCGTGAGAACGCGTGTTGAACGCGCCCTGAAATACCGGATCCAGTGGTGAAGAACCTTGAGCGTGGTAGTGGTCACCGGCTTCGTTGCAGGTTCCAGCAGTGTTGCAGCGCGCGCGCTGCCGCACAGCAAGCGCTTACGCGCGCTCATGCCGTAAGATCTTCAGGAACTGTGATGGCAATAAAATTTTCCTCCTCCACCACATCTGGAAAACGCCCTTGGCAACTTAGACCAACTTGTTCAGTAATGGTTCCCCCGCGCAGAAAATTGTGGCTCCCTTGAAGCAATACCGGGTAGTGTCTGCCGCCGCTCGGTGCTTGCCCTTTCACGTTTGAAGAGGTTACTATGGCAGTTAATTTGGCAAACAAATAACCGACTATCAAGACCCTAAACTTTGAAACCTGGACTTGTACCACCACCATGTCCAACCTCTTCAGCGGGTTTTCCGCTACCACCGTCTTTCCCGACCATGACATTTGCTTTGGCGACTCCTTGAATGCGAGCAGCATCTGTCGCATTCCCTCTGACGCGATGATTAGCTTTCTGAACATCTCAAGCCCGGACGCGTATTTGAATGTCTACTGCAACTCCCCACCTTCCGATTCGTGTGCGTTTGGATACTGTCCCAATCCGGACGTCGCGAGCCCCGCCGTTCGCTATTCGAGTGCGTCGCGTTGAACAACAGAAAAAAAGGTCTAACTGGAGCTCTGTACAGCCTACTTTACCTCCCTCGTTTCTGCTATCCTGGTGCGATCTTCATCCGTTCCTTGGCCCTGGATTTAATTATCTGTTTGAACACCAGGTCCTCTACTCACCTGAGGACGTCCAAAGCTCCTTCTTCGCGCAATTATTAAACGTGTACTCACTGATCGTCGCCGCCGTTATTTCAATCGCGGGCCACAACCTCACGAAGATGCACAGCGTCATCGCCCTTACCCTCGCCGCATCGCCGCTCAGTCTATACCTGCTCATGTATGTTTTCCGCAGTCTGCTCGGGCGGCAAACGCGTCTTCACGCCGTTTTCGGACCGGGCATGTACCTCAATCGTACGCTGGTGCTCCTGATGCTGCCTTTATGGGCGAGCGTCCTCACATTCACGGTAATAATAAAGCATTTTAAAGAGAGTAGAATATTTACCGTTGTACTTAGGCCCTCCCGACAGCGACTTGGGAATTTCAACAGGCCAGCTGCGATACGACGGTGGCTTCGGGTCATGTCGCTTCCCTGTTTTTCCTCCCATTCATTATCTTCTTTGTCGCCTATCCGGCTTTTGGAGTTTTGCTGGTTGCGAGCGTCGTCATCTCGTGGGGCACAGCGATTTGGCGCCTCCGGAAGATCATTTGGGGAAAGAACGACCGGATCCTTCCTCTTGGGCGGCTGTGGTGCGTATAGTTCACCAAACCACCCGGCCAAACAATTTGACCTTTTTTCCCCAGGCGCAAGGTGGTGAACCGTTTCCCATTCATCCAATTCTACAGCGTGATAGTCATACCACATGCATTCTGGATATTTAACATCGAAATTGGGCTCCTACTTCTCTCCACGCGGGAGCATTTTACCGCCACCTACGGGCAGGTATGTCCTTTCTCCATTTTATTTCTTCTCCAGAACTTACGCGCTCCAGCTCCTAGCCATCTTCGTCACAGTGCCGCCCTTCATCCAGCTCGTCCTCCTCCTCCCACGCCTTCGACCCTGGTTCCTCGACCTCTATTGGGTACGCTTCGTAACCAGGCGTCGCGACCAGCCGTACCTCGGCACACGCCCTGTTGACGGCTCCGCGCTCCCAATGCAGCGCGCGACAGTACTTTACGACGCGTCCGATGCGCCATTGTACTCCAACTCGAAGTCGTACGACCCTACACATGCGACACTGCTCGGTGATGATGGAAACAGGAAGATGGAGGGCTTGCCGTACGCGACGCCGTATGAGGTGCACGAGCTGCAGCTTCATGGTAAAACGAAGAGCGCCGGGTCGAGTCGGCAGAGTTCCTATATAGAGTAAACACATTTACTTGAAAAGTACCTTACTTCACAAAAGGATTGTCCTGAACCATTTACTTGATATGGTCCTATTCATAGCTAATAGTCGGAAAGTCATTTTACATCTCAACATTTCACGGTCGGTATTGATAGTACATACACGGCATTTCAAGCCAGTTCACGCAAGCAATTCGGTGACTTTGGTCTCCAGAACATCGACACCCTCCTCAGTCGCGAATCCTTGCAACGCCCCTTTGACATACCGCTGCGCCTTTTCGTAAATCGCCTCCCAAGAATCCCGCTCCGCCCCCGCGCCCAACTTGTTCGCCAAAAATGCCATCGCAAGCAGGGTCGCCACGACTTCATCCGATGCGCCCGCTGGTAACACGTTTCGTACCGCTTGGATGTCCGACTTGAGCTTGATGACGCTCAGAATCTCGAGGCCGAAGCGCCCGTCAAAGGATTGCAAGCGCGCGAGGGCCTCCAGCGGATCGGTAGACTTCACCGTGGCTGCGGCCGCCGCACTGGAGCCAAATTTGAACATGTTGGCAACGGGAGCGGCGCCGACGGGGCCATCGTCGAAGAGCCCAAAACCCATGTCGTCATCGGACTCCTCATCTGCGAGCGGAACGGCTTGCGCCTGCATGAGTTCCGCGGAATAGAGAGTGAGGAGTTGGGGGTCCAGGGCTACTTCCGCCGGAGCAAGGGCGGGGGCCATGGCAGGAGCGGAGCGGGATGCCATGAGGCCGCCCTCTGAGGACGGTGCACCACTCAGCAAAGGAACAAATCTCGCCATTGCGAAAGATGCGGCAGGGCCCCGACTGAGGCCTCCGCTCATGGTTCTGGACTGAGCAAACTCACCATCAGCAACCGCCACATACACCATCGGCAGCTCGGCCTTCGACTCATCAACGGCGACGAACGACGTATGGGCCGAGACGATGGAGTACGTCGTCCCGAGGCGCACGATGCTCGCCTTCACCGTGCGCGTCAACAAATCCGCGTCGTCGGAGTTCGGGAGTGTTGCCGCGAGCGCATGCTTTCCGTCCTCGAGATCTTGGATGAGCTTGCGGGCCGCGAGCGCGTGCACGACGGGCGATGCACCGGGAGTGTTTTGGAGCTGACTGATGAGGACAGGGACAGGGAGCTCGATTTGGGCGCCGTCGATGGTGGTCCCGCGGATCGTGACAGTCTTGGGAAGCGTTTTGCCTACAGTTAATGAAGTAAGCAACGAACCTTCAAGTGCTGAGAATTTTATACCTTGTAAGATCGCGTAAAGGTTGAGACGAATGGCGGGGAAGATATGTTTGATGTGGAATGGTGCTTGCTGTACCTCTGCGGGGGCAGAAAGAACGACGGTAGGAGCCGGGGGTGCGGGTTTCGTGTCGATTTGCATCGGATCCACGCCCTCGTCGTATATGTTGAGGGTCTTCTTCTTCTCGCTGGTGTCCTCGACAAGCTCAAACTCATCGTCATTATCCTCCTTTGGCTCAACTGCGTGCTCCACTGCCTCTGGACCCCAATCAACCTGAATATTCGAAACCGGCGGCGTCTTCGCGGCCTTGAGGATCCGTGCGATCTTTCCGGTGAACGACGTCTCCTCCTCCTCGACCATCATGCAGGTTCCGTTCCCTACGCGCGCCATCCCCTCGCACATCGCCGTCGAGGCCGAGTTCCCAATGCCAAGGACAGACACGCGCAAGTACGCCTCTGCCGGCGCCGCTGCGACCGCCGATTTCACCTCTTCGAGAACCCCTTCGACATCCCAGGCGTCGCCGTCCGTAAGCACCAGCAGGCTCATCGGGCGGTCCCCTTTGCGGGCGTCGAAACAGTGCTGAAGCGCAGCGCGGATTTCCGTTCCGCCATAATCCGCGCGTATCGCGTCCACGTGGCGCGTCGCTTCCTCCAATGTGTCTTGGTTATACGGCTTGCTCCCCTGCGGCCAAAGCGACGTCGCGTGGCTGCCAAACGATACAATCTGGAAAAGCGAGTCCTCGTGAGGAAGGGCCCGCAGCATAACCACCATGGCTTTCTTGGCCGCCTCGATACGTCGACCGCTCATCGACCCGCTGCGGTCGACCATGAACACAAACTCCTGCCGCGAGACGTCGGGTAACTTGAATCGCGGAACGAGCGTGAGCGCCAGGGCGACGGTGTCATGGGTTGGGTGTAGCTCGGCGACGCAGCGCGGGGCGTCAAGCCCAGCAGATTTGACGGCAAGGACGAAGTCTTTGTCCAGCGCCGAGTCAGAGGACAGCGAAATGCGAGCATAGTTGGAGAAGGGAAGTTCCTTGAAGTTCGGGAGGTTCGGGTCAGGACCCAGCTCGGTGGAGACCGTGTGTGAGGGAGAACTGATCTTGGCGATGGGTGCAGCAGCCTCGAGGTTGAGGAGGATGGTTAAGAACGCGGCGCGCGCGGGAGTCGAACCAAAGTGCGTGAATCGTTGTCCATAGCGCGCTCCGATGTGAACAGGCAGATGGAAGCGAATGGAGTCGTTTTCCTCATCCTCTGAGAGTTCTGTGGCGTACACCAATTCGATGTGGACTTTTTTCCAGAGGGTTAATATAAGCTAGAGGAAAGTGCAACTGGACGCCGACCTTGCTCGTTAGGAGGAATGTTTCCGACGGACACTTTGAACACTGCAACGCTTGATAAGCGCGAGTAGCTCTGTGATAGCGCAGTTGCGTACCGTCTGGACTTTGGTGGTCCATTTCCATCAACGATGCCTGCTGTCCTTGGGCAACGGCAGCATCGTATGTCTTCTTGGCGTCCTGCTTCTCCTTCACCACCCCAATGACCTGCGTCCCGTCCTGCTTGATCATGACGAACGAACAGACAGAGGCGCGCACTGGGATGGGAAATGAGTACCTGGCCTCAATTGGCCTCGAAGCATCGTTGCGGTAGGTCTGCGTAAGCTTGACCTGGGCAGCGAGTTCCTTGATGCTGGCCTCGACGCGCACCCCGAGGAGAGGCAACGATACGACCTGGTTTTCAGAGTAGTAGTAAAGCCCGTAGAGAGTCATGGTTGTGCAGCCTGGTCAAGCTCCAACACGCCCTGGCTCAAACAGGGCGTCTATATAGTGGGCGCTGGTCGGTACCGCAGAATGGTGGTCGATTGCTCTGGTTTCCGAGAGGAGTCACAGAGGCTAAGACTCTCATAATTTCGAGCGGGTCCGTCTTCAAAAGCGAGAGAAATGTAGTGGTTTCAAGTCATGAGTGGTCAATCATCAAGTTCGATCCGCTGATGCCATCGAGTCGGAGCTCGCAGTAACTCGGCTTCGCTCTTCCCCATGCTGTTCGCCAGCGACATTGAAGAAGAGATTAAAAGCTCCCTCTCTGACCTCTCCCATGTGCTGGGATTTGTTCCGGACTCCAAGAACCCACGACCTGAATTCGGCGACTCCATTCTCGCGGAACTTCTGGTCACCCATGCCTCGGTTCAAAATAAGCCGGAGGAGCCTTTGAAGAAGGAGGGACGAGTGGTCTGCGAAATTATCGTCGCACATGGTACGCGCTCGCTGGGCGCATCAAGCACGATAAGCCGACGATCACAGACATGCTCAACGGCCGCGCAAACCTCCATGGCGCCTGTTCAGCATTTCTTATCGACATGTTCGTCCAGGGTTCGTTTCCACATATTATCTTTCCCCAAACTGGCTTTAGGTGCTCGTCTCTGTGCTTCATGGTTTTACAACGGGGCATGCACGTCTCGCAATCTCTAAATGTCGTCTATCACTCTCCGGCTGCCTTGTGAGTAGAGCGGTTCCTGCTTTGTTTTATTTGACTCCCGGGCAGAGGTGAAAAATTGCGCATTATAAACACCACGATGACCGTCGGCGCTCGAACTATGTCGGCTCGAACAGAGGTATTTCTCCCTGGTCTTCTCCTGCGCCTCCAAATAACATTTCAGATCTGGAACGCCACGGAGCACCGTCTGGTCGCATCTGGTGTACATCTCAAGATGCGGCCCTCCACAGTCAAACTTTAGCGTGTAGTCGGGTGAATCTTGTTCAAAACACTTGAGTTCAAGGTTGGCGTATACCACGCAGCAAAAGTTCGAGGTTCCATGGGTTTCGTCCAAATGTCATATGAGGAGGTAACTTCTCGACGGATTCTACATGAAAGCAACGCTCTCGTCCAGATTCTGCTGAGAGACCGAGAGCGCTGAAACCAATCATAAACGGCCGAAAGAACGCGATGTATCGAATCGCAGAAGGGGGTTATTGAAGGGCATAGGCCGCTACTCCATTGTCGAGGGGTGTATTAGCGGCCGTGGATGGTCGATTCACTTGCCAAAGCTCATGCGGCGTAGTACTACTTGCCAATACGGGTCGACGTGTGGGTGGTGTCGCGTTAGGCGTCAGAGAGTATGTATCCTATAGACGAAAAGGAATTTCCAGGGTCGCGCTGCAAGTGTATGCATCGACTATATTTTCAGAGCATAAATGCGACCGCACAACAGTGTTATGAGAATGGGTGAACCGCAAAATTGCCGGTCGGGGCTGTAGTCGTCGAGGTTGTGATCAAGCAGGAAGTGACAAGTCACGATGTGACCCGGCGCACTGCTCTGGCTTGAATTCGACGACGATGGCGATGAAGAAGCTTTTTGGACGAGACAAACCAAAGGTGATTCGCGGTTAATTAGTGGGAATATAATATTCACAACGCCCAGGAGCAGCCTCTCCAGCCGCCCCAGGCCCAGCAGACACCCCAAACAACTCCAATCCATCAGCAATTCGCATCCAGAACCGCCGACGAAGAGCGATGGGAGGTCGTCGACCACGGCCAGCATACCCCGCCATTACCCCCAGGCGCATCCCCGCCAGTCCCAAGTCCAACACGCTCTCCGTCGCCCTACACGAAGGCTCCCGCGCCGCAACAGTTGCGCAAGAAGACCCCGCCCGCTCTTGGTATACTGCACTCTCTCGACCCGATGCAGCCGCAGGGGCATACCCGGAACAGGTCCGAGGAGCGGGTCGTTGTCGTTGAGAAGGAGAGGGAGAAGGAGAAGAAGGGCGGGTTCTGGGGGCGCGGCGGGGATAAGGACAGGGAGCGTGAGCGAGATCGGGAACGGGAGAGAGAGCGCGAACGCGAGCAGCGGGCAGAGATGGAGCATCAGATGCGTGAACGCGAGCGGGTGAGAGAGCGCAGGGACGACGATGATGCCCTCACGCGCAAGATTGGTAGGTCGGCCACAATTCATCGTGGACAGTACTGACCTCCCCATGCTATCCCTTATTTCTCCCCACTCATTCTACCATGCCCATTCATCACCTTCACCTACGCGTCCCGCCGTTATTCCCTGCCGCTTCCCTTCCATCCCCCGCGTCTTCCCTCTCCTCGACCTTCGCATGGCGGCTCAACCCTCTGTGTCGCGCTTTTTACCCGACTTGACCTTCGCTTTACCTCCCATACCCATCTTCATTTATCCTCATTTAATTTGGTTCCGCTCGTCCTTACCTTCCTTCCCGTCCATCACCACACTTCCTACGTACCGCCACGACTCTACCCTTGCCCGACCACCTCTTCCTCCCGCATTTGCCACCTTCTCTCGTCTTCCCCAGGCTTCCTGACTGCCACCGCCTCGGAGGACTGGGCCCTCGTTCTCGACGTCTGCGACCACGCGTCGGCGACAGAAGCAAACGCAAAAGAGGCTGTACGTGCTCTGCGCCGCGAGTTCAAGTACGGCGAGCCCGCCGCGCAGTTGGCTGCTGCTCGTGTAAGTGTCTTTGCTTCGAATTGTGTTTACTTGAATCTCTCGCTTACAATGCTCCGCACAGCTCTGGGCCATTATGCTCCGCAACTCCACCGACACGTTTATCAACCAGTCCACCGCCAAAAAGTTTCTCGACACCCTCGAGGATCTCCTCACCTCACCCAACACCATCCCCGTCGTCCGCGAGCGTGTCATGGATGTTCTTGCTGCTGCGGCGTACGCCAGTGGGTCAAGTGAGCGTAGCTCTCGCTCGCTACCGGCTCTATCTAACGCCCCACAGAAAAAGATGCAGGGTTCCGCGGTCTTTGGCGACGCGTCCGCCCGCGCGACAAGCCTGAGGAGGGCATGCCATTCGACACCGAGGACGCCATGTTCAACCCACCCCTCTTGACTGGGCGCGCCCCGTCCGCATATGACAACGTTGTCGGACCCCCGATTGTGACGTACCACGACGCGACGCCGATCGTCCCCGATACCCCGCCAGTGTCGCGGCCGCCGCCGAGGACCCGCAAGACGTCGGATAATTTAGGCGGAAATCCCGAAGGTAAACACCATGGCGACGGTAAACACCACGGTGAGGGGAAGGTCAAGCACCCGCGGAGGGTCCCCGGGACTATCACGCCTGAGGAGGACATGCGTCGGCTATTCCAGGAGTGCCAACTGGCGGCCGGGCATGCTATGTTCCTCAGTCAGAGTCTGGCAATGGCGACGCCGGAGGAGCTGGGCGGGAGTGTTATTGTGGTGGGTATCGACATTCTTGGTGCCTCTCCTTTCACTCACAAACACCCTCAGGAATTCCACCGCAAGTGTGTCGACTCGCAAGAGCTCATATTTACGCAAATCCCCTGGGCCTCCGCTGGCGCGGAACGCAGCCGCGCCATCAAGGACCAGGAGGAGCGCGACCGCGACAAGGAACGGGAGCGGGAGCGAAAGCGGAAGAACAGCGCCAATACCCTCAACGGCACTGTAAACGGCAGTGTGCCAGATCTACTGGCGACCCCGCTGTCGACACGCGAGGAGGAACTTCTGGCGGAGTTGTTGGCGGCGAATGAGCAGCTGTTGGAGGCGTTGAAACTGTTTGATGATTTGAAACGAGTTGCGGAGGAGAGGGAGGCGGAGGATCGGAGTCGACGTGAGGTGAGAATGGATCCGAGAGTGAGTCGTTTATTACCATTCTCGACGTGAATCTACGACTAATTCATTCAATTGTAGCAACGCCAATACATCATGGAGGACCCAAACCACCTCCTTGCGGATGCACCCGGCGGCAGCACTTCCCGTTCGCGATCACCGTCGCCGTCTGGGGGACGCGCGCCAGTACAGCATCCGCTGCCGAGCCACCCACAGCTTGTTGGGAGCGGGGCGGAGCTTATGTACCAGGCGCCACCATATCCGCCGCCTGTTGCATTACATCCACAGCAGCCGCCCCCTACGCAGACACCGACTCAACAGCAGACGCAGACGCAAACGCTCGCACCCCCGCCCGCGGCCCCGCACGGACCGCGTCTACCTGGTGCGGGCCTGTCGCGGACGCCCTCGCCGTCGCCCGCACATACCGATCTCGCAGCTGCGGACCTGGCCAATGGGGTGCTGCGTTCGGGGGCCACTGTTGCTGGTATGGGCGCAGGTATGGGTACGGGGATGGTAGGAGCGCGCGATCGCGACTACGCGACATCGATGCGAAGCGGGCGGGGATCCCTGGACGACGAGCACGACTCGCGGGATTACTTTGTGCATGCGGATGATGAATATGATGACGACGAGAGGCCCGCGCAGCCGAGTGCGAAGGCGCTGGGGAAGAGGAAGGTTCTACCGGATTTATACGCGGGACGTAAGTGTCTTGTCTGTTCTCTCCCTGCCTTGCGCTTATGTGCCTCGCAGACCCTGCCGACGCTCTCGCCCCCGCAGATAATCTCGACGACCGGCCCGGCACCGCACCATCGGAGCCCGACGACGACGACGACGATGACCCGACGCACATGTCGCCAGCACGCCTCTGGGCCCACCTTCACCAGCCTGCACAGACGTTTGTATACGACGCGGCGGCGGAGCGGACGCAGCAGCGTATCCGAGAGGGGCATGCTGCGGCTTTGGTTAATGGGGTGCATTGAGCGCGTTGTCCGGCGCACTGAGCGCATGATTAGTGTTGTATTTCGTTCGGTGGAAAGGGTGTGTATTTGGTGTCGCGCGACGCGACGTGGGAAGGGGATATGTTTATTGTAGAGGGGAAGGCAAGGGAAGGGCGTGTAGTATATAACATTTAACCATCCGCATGTAATTGCTCGCTCACATTCGCATTATTTATTTTTCTGGCTTTGTTTCTGCAATCGACTAGACTCGTTCTAAGCGAATAGGGGCTCGGCGGCTGTGTAAGTCCTCTTTGTGTCAACCCACGATGACCAGAATGTCGATAGATCCTCCGCCGTGCGTTGGGTACCTCGGTTTACTTTCGAAATACCCACTCATCTTTCTTCCAGCTCCGCGGCCTTGAATAATGGGCAGGTATGGCAATTTGCAGTCGACAAGAAACTCGCCACTGATATTGCCTGCAGAGAACCCGAGTGAATCCTAACCCAGTCATCGAGCCACTCCGGACCATACAAATGTTGTCCAAGTAGGTTGCACCGTTAGCAGAGCTTAGCGACGCGTCCGACATCCCGCTCACCGGCCCTCTAGGTATCATTTTCCGCCCGCGCCGCCCGACCCCACAGCGACCGACAATTGCAGACTCCATGTCAATTGGTGGAATTCTGCCCAGGACGTCGATTTCGGAATGGACTCTCAAGCTGAATCCCTCGATATGAATGCCACCGAGTGGTTCATCCCCGAGCTTCGCCACTTGCAGGATGTGAATTACCGGCTCCAGTTCACCAAGTCATACTTCGCTCTGGAATCCGAAATCTCGGTCCTGATGCGGGACTGCGAGCAGGTCTTTGGCCCAAATAAAGGGGGTGTGGTACTCGACGACAAACCTACTGTGTACATGCATCGCGCCGTCGGTCCGTGTTGTCATTATACTCCTCCACACAACTTCGCCAATATATTCACAGATAAATCGAGGTTTCTTGACTTCCTTTACGTTCGCAGGGTCTACCAGGGCCTCCCAGTAGCGTATTTCCGACAGGGAATCATTGCGATACACCTCCATGCCGGCTGCTTTGTTCTCCGATGGAGCGACGTTGAACACCTCAAATTACTTGACCACCCCATATTCGAAGGCGTGCCACTCCTCATTGACGCACAAAACCTCGAAGGAAACGCTCCCTTGTCGCTCGTAGACCTAACCACTCGTACATTTCCGATATTCACTACTTCGAGATTGCTGCACTACCCCAACTCGCAACCAATGCATGCCTACGACCACCTCCTTTCCCGGCGCTTGGCGGCCAAACTATTCGTGGATCCGTTCACGGAGGAAGAAATATACACCATGTTCGCGGTCCTCATTCTACCCGGAGTCGCACCATGCTAAACCCCGTACTTTGCTCAGCGCGAAAATCACTATACCTACCGTGACGATGGAGTATGTTCACCATCTTGTTACTCACCAATGGGGAAACGACCTTCCTCGTGTACTTGAGAGTCTTCGTAAAGGGGAACGGTTCGAAGAAGAAGAATGAAGCAAGTAGAACCATCTCTTTCCTTGGTCTGCATGGAAATCTTTGTAGAATTCCATTCTGTACGATAGTTAATGCAGCCCAACTTTGCTCGCACTCGCCCAATCCTCAAGATAAATTTTGGAGCAGACTTACATCTATCCGGTTCACGGTATACCAACAATTACTGCAGCTCGTTGTTGTCCTTCGGTGGCCTGGTTGAGAGAGCCTTCGCAGCAAGGTCTTGGCTTGGGTCGATGAACTCAATTTATCGGAGTCCAAAAAGTCTAGACCAGAGCCGAGCTTTCGAACTCCGACGGCATCAAATTTTCTCACTCTCTTCCTCGACGCGTCCTCAACGCACCGACGCGTTTATGGGCTTGCCCTCTTTTAGGATGACTTCGAAACACCTCTTCTGTACTGCAGTGTACCCAGCTGACCAACTGCGCGCCTCAGTGTTAGCGGTCAGCCACTCTGGCCAAACAGCGGAACACAGGAGGCTGACGGTCTCGCTCTTCTTGCTCTCAACTCTCATCTGCTTATCGAAATGTCTTCAAAAACCTCTCTTACTGCTGTCGTACGTCCTTTATCTCCTTCTTTGATGCTCGCTCACACTCGCCCCCAGTCTGGTGCTGCTGCTACTTGTTCCGTGTCGAATGTCACTTGTTCTCCCTCTGCTGCTGCTCTCGCTTCCCCCTCCCCTTCCCTCAAAGAGTTTGACGTGCTCCACCTCATCGGCCGCGGCAAAACGTCGATTGTGTACTTGGTCCGCGAGAAAACTACCGGCAAGCTGTACGCGCTCAAGCAAGCCCCCAAGGAAGCCCAGGTCGCGGACATTCAGGAAGAACAGCGTCTCTTGAAGAGTATCGCCGACCTCCCGGACGCCCCCAAGTCCTTGTTGTCTCTCGTCGCTAGCTGGTCTGATTCCGAGTATTTCTACCTCCTCACTGTAAGTCTTCACCGACGTGAACTTGATTCCCTCTTGCTGACACTCTTCGTAGCCCTGGTGTGCGGGCAAGGACCTCTCGAGCCTCCTCACCAGCGGCCGCTTCTTCTCCGTGAACCGGACGAAGGCGCACATGGTGCAGCTGATCCTCGCCGTGCAGACCTTGCACGACATGAAGATCATCCACCGAGATATCAAGCCGGCCAATATCTTCCTCACGCAAGACGGGAACGTCATTCTCGGCGACTTTGGGTTCGCGAAGCACTTTGCCACGAGTTTGACGACCGGCAACCAAGAGCCCACGGAGGTCTCCTTCGACGTTGACCCCAACGCGTCGGCCGGCTCGTTCTTCAAGCCCACCGAGGACGACGAATCGTGCACAACTCGGGAGCGGTGTGGGACGCTGCACTGGATGTCGCCGGCGCAGATCGCAGGGACGGCCTACTCGTTCGACGCGGACGTCCTTGCTCTCGGAGTTGTAATGCATCAAATGAGCACCGGCAGGTTGCCGTTCCCGTACGCGACTACGCCGGAGGAGCTGGGCGCCGCATATGCTCAGGATCTCGTCACGTTCAGATGCGAAGACGGGCTGGACGCCAACGCGAAGGACCTCATCACGGGCATGCTGGCAAGGGATGTTGGTGTGCGCTTGACGCTCGAGGAGGTCAAGGAGCATTCATACTTCAACGGCGTGTGAACACCTTCTAACTTCTCCGTGTCCATTCGCTCATTTGCATTACTTCAGTGACTGGAGTGCGGCACCGCAACATAGCGGCCCGACTCCGTGGGCACCGCCAGCCGCCTTCGTTCCAAAGGAGCCGCCCCGCAGGCAGATCATCAAGGACGGCGTCGCGCGCGAGTCCGGTGTCGACGCCTTCGCATTCGTAGCTCCCGGGTTCTACAAGAAGCCGAATGTGCTCAAGGTGTTTGCAGCCAAGGTCCTCCGCTTGTTCTCCAAGCCCAAGGCAGCGACGGCGGTGCTCCCGACCACCGTCCAGCCTCCCGTCAAGAACGAGGTCAAGTCCCAGCCTGAGTTCTTCGCCGCGAAGGAGAAGGACCAGAACGAGAACGTCTTCAGCGCCAGTTCCCGCGCCCGCAAGCCCAAGTCGTCCACCTCGCTCCCTGTCATCAAGTCGCTCGCGTCCAAGGTCCGCGCCCTCTTCAAGCACGATCGTTGGGTCACCCCCGTCCCGACGCTGCCCACGCATACCGAGCCGACCACGTACCGCTTCCCCCTCGTCAGCTGCGGTGCGTACTCGCAGTCGCCCAAACCGACACTCATGGGTCGGATTCGGCGCGCGTTCAGCTGGCGCCGTGCACCGCGCCCCTTCATCCTGGCCAACGGCACCGTCCTCATGCGCGACGGTAGGATCAAGGCCGGCAACTACGAGGAGGAGAAGAGGAAGGAGTCTGCAGTGGGGAACTGGTTTCGTGCGCGCTTCTGCGCCAAGACCAAGTCGAGATATGTCGATCTGGGGATCGTCTCCGCCGACTCGCTCTACTGGTGAAGACTGGGGGGGTCGCTTTTCCCTTGCTTTCTGCTTCCGTCTCTCCCTTGATTTCATCCTCGACCTCTTTCCTCTTTGTTTTCTTCTCTCTGTTTCTTCTCGGTCGCGTTCGTGTTATATCCTCGGCCAGGTCTCGACTGCTCGCTCGTGCTACCCCTCTGCTATCTCGTGCGATATCTCGTTCTTCGACCCGCCCGCGATACCTCCCAGAAAAGCCGCGCGATACCTCGTTCTTCGACCCGCCCGCGATACCTCCCAGAGAAGCCACGCGATACCCCCGCCCCTCGCTCCGCCCGCGATACCTCCAGAGAAGCCGCGCGACACATCGCTCTTCGACCCGACTGCGATACCGATACCTCTCACAAGCAGCCGCGCGACACCCCGCCCTTCAATCCGCCTGCGATACCCCACTCCGAGCAGTAGCGCGATGCCTCCTCCCTCATCCCGCACTTGGCCCGCGACACCCCCCTCCATCTGCCTCGGCGCACGACACCCTCCCTCGGGAGCACGACCTTCACGACCACTCCTGGCGAGCGGCACGACCCAACGCGTACGACAAGTTCACGACTTCACGAAACCCGGGCAGGCTCTCGGAATGATGGCGGACGATAGATAACTCGCGTTCAGGCGAGTTTGGGGGCGCGGGACGCTTCGTGTGCTGGTCACGTTGCTGGGGTGGGTGTGGAAATGCACGAGTGTAGTGTAGTAGGAGCGAGATGTAACGGGGATTAGAATAAAATTGGGGTGGAAAATGGTGTTTAAACCGATGTTGCGTGGTTCCTTGAAAGATTTGTTCCGCCTCCAGCGCCCCGATGTGTTTTATTTGCAATTTCTGATAATTTTTAGGCTGGCACAAGCGAGACAAAGCCGAAACAAACTCCGACACTCAAACTCCGACACTCGCCGAAATTGATCTGAAGTACATTTGAAGCTCAAGCATAATCCTCGACGGGCTTGAAATTTCTCAGCAAGAGTCGGTAAGTTTATACAGGTTCATAAGATACAGTTGTGTGTCGAAATGGCCCCAATAAATAGCAGTCTACGACTCTACGGTGGAAATTTCGAGGACGGGTAATGGGTGGACTAGTCGAGGACGCCAACCGGGAGCCCCATTGATATCTGCATTCCATGCGTCTTCGATCCTGTTAGAAAAGCACTCAATGTTTCGAACGACATCTTGAACATCGGGCGCGATCGGTGAATATGTATCAGTGAGTCGAGAGGTCTAGATTGAAATTCAACGAGAAGAAGACTAATGAAATGAAACCAACACGCATCTTCGCTGGTATACCATATAAAGTAGTCTCTGAGAACAACCAGGTTGGCGTGGAATGCCGAAGCCGCATAGGCGAGAGCCCGAAACGTCTGTTCTTCCTCTTGAGTCCTGAGCTTGGAGTACGTTTCCCGACTCAATTATACGCAGTGTCACTAGAGCTGAAAGATGTCCGAGTCTGGATTAGGGACAGTGGACACCGACCTTCTATGTAAAGGTCAGCGTCGGCTCTCGGCGCCGGAGCTTGATGGCGCAGCATTCCGCACGCCCGCAGGTTGCGGCGCGGTCACGCAGCAGGTTGCGGCAGCGGCACAGCGCCGCCGCGGTTGCGCCGTAGTATCCGTAGTTAGTTCTAAATAGTATAAATAGTCAGTACTTACCAGTAGTTAGGTATTCTCGTCAAACATGGAGCTTTACCGACTCATTTCTTCAGTCCAAGTAAAACTCCCCCCGACTTGATTCAACGTGTTCTGCGACTTCTTATCCAAGAACTCCGCAGCCTCATATTTTTTTGAGTCGATTTTTTCTCTCATTTGTTGACTTCAACTGGACTGATCATCCGGTTGAAAACGCGCAGGCGCACAAGTAAATTCACTACGCGATGTACAGCACGGTGAATATGCGCGGGAAGGTATACACTTCAGCCGCGTCCGATACTCGGACTTCCCCCGAGAATAGTCTCACGGAAGCTGCCGAAGGCAACACCCTGCTAAAGGAATTGCGGGGTAGCAGCCATCCAGCGGAGGGCGAGCTTCAAGTCGAAAGCACGCCGGCTCCAAATCTTGGTGCCGAGAAGGGCGTACCAAGTGATCGGACCTCAGTGGCGCGTATCGCGCAAGAGGTACCCGCTGATGCCCAACTCAAAGCTGAGTGCGGAGGCATCACAGTCGAGGGCGGGCTCGATGTACTGAGTCCGACGACTGTATTCTCAGGTGCTGTTGATGCCCTGAATATTTCCGCTGTTAGTGAATACGCGGAAGAGCAAGCGCAGTCTGACGGAATAGACTCACCTCGTGGCCGGAGTTTTGGCTCACCCGAGGGTAATAATCATAGCTTGCTTGACGCCGTGGACGACAACGGTCCAGAGGGCGTGTTTTCAAGGCCAAAGGTAACGGAAGCTCAGAGGGTTGCAGAGCCTGTAGTAGTGGTAGGAAATAGATATTTTCCTACCTGGTTTGCATCGAGTCCAGATGCAGAAGAACCAACGGACAGAGCAATTGTACACGCCTTGTTGCCGCAAGATGATGAATCTACCGGTGCGATAGCTGCCATCCATGAATATGGGATGGATAGGGTCAGAGTTATGGCAGTGACCGTGGAGGTTCCTGACTCACCGACGGCGAAACAGCAGGCGGGACGCAGGAAATCAGCAAAGAAGAAGGCCAAAAGTGATTGGCGTGCAGGTAGCACCCCGAAGGAGTTTGTGCGACCTGCGTCGCAACTGCCAGAGGGCGGATGGTTCAGAAAAACCACAAGCGAAGCTCGAAGTCTCCCTACCTCTGATTGTTCGACACCGACAAGTTCCTCGGCGTCTGAGGACGATTCCACAACTTCTTCCGATAGCGAGGCCTTGCGGGCTGCGAGGAGGAAGGCTCGTAGGAAGCGCAAGGAGGGGAAGAAGAAGGAACAAAAGGAATTCAAGAAGGCTACGCACGGTGTCAAATTGAAGCATCCATTCGTTTGGGACGGCAAGCCGGACATCGATACCTTTGATCATTGGACGTTCGAGGTAGATTCGTGGATTGATTTCACCGGGTTGTCGGATAGATTGGCCCTGAAGTTATTTGGTGAATTTCATGAGCGGGCTAGCAAGCAAATTCTTTATGCAACACGTGGCGACGTGCCTCAAACAATGGACGGTCAAGGATGTCTATACTGCGCTATTTGATTACTGCTTTCCTGCTGACTTCAAGCAGCAATTGAGGATGCAGTTGATGAACGCACAGCAAGGCCAGCAGACGGTCCGAGATTTCGCACGGCAGGTCCAATCGCTTGCAAGGAGAGTTCCCGGCATCAACCAAAGGCACTTGGGTCAAATATTTTGGGACGGTGTTGAACAGTACATACGCGTCAAGTTGCTTGATAAAGGCATGGACCCCGAAGATACGAGCCTGGAACGGTTGATCAAGTGGGCGTTGCGCTTCGAGAGATCAAGGACCATAATCGATCACTTGACAAGTGACGTGGATGGCAAGGCGGGCAGCAGCGTTCGAACGAACAAGAAGGATGGTGGGAGGCCCGAAGGAAGGTTCTCCCGCAACCAGCACACGCCCGAGGACGGGAAGATGCACCAGAAGGGCGAGATGGTGTGCGGTGTTCCCGTCGGGGCAGCAAGATATTCAGAAAGCTCAGATTCAGAGGAACTCCATCTATCCCCCATGTCATCAAGAAGAGGTCCCGATGAGTATTCTGTTGAGACAACTTCGAGTTTGGAGAGCGAGGAAAGCGATGATGAAAGTTGGAAGCAAGCAGAGATGGCCGGAGACTCGGATCACGACACGTCAAATGGTGATTATTGAACCTTGCCGAGACGCGACGCGTTTTTTGAAGTATCGCGTTGCGATTCTTGAGGGCGAGTGTAAAGGTCAGCGTCGGCTCTCGGCGCCGGAGCTTGATGGCGCAGCATTCCGCACGCCCGCAGGTTGCGGCGCGGTCACGCAGCAGGTTGCGGCAGCGGCACAGCGCCGCCGCGGTTGCGCCGTAGTATCCGTAGTTAGTTCTAAATAGTATAAATAGTCAGTACTTACCAGTAGTTAGGTATTCTCGTCAAACATGGAGCTTTACCGACTCATTTCTTCAGTCCAAGTAAAACTCCCCCCGACTTGATTCAACGTGTTCTGCGACTTCTTATCCAAGAACTCCGCAGCCTCATATTTTTTTGAGTCGATTTTTTCTCTCATTTGTTGACTTCAACTGGACTGATCATCCGGTTGAAAACGCGCAGGCGCACAAGTAAATTCACTACGCGATGTACAGCACGGTGAATATGCGCGGGAAGGTATACACTTCAGCCGCGTCCGATACTCGGACTTCCCCCGAGAATAGTCTCACGGAAGCTGCCGAAGGCAACACCCTGCTAAAGGAATTGCGGGGTAGCAGCCATCCAGCGGAGGGCGAGCTTCAAGTCGAAAGCACGCCGGCTCCAAATCTTGGTGCCGAGAAGGGCGTACCAAGTGATCGGACCTCAGTGGCGCGTATCGCGCAAGAGGTACCCGCTGATGCCCAACTCAAAGCTGAGTGCGGAGGCATCACAGTCGAGGGCGGGCTCGATGTACTGAGTCCGACGACTGTATTCTCAGGTGCTGTTGATGCCCTGAATATTTCCGCTGTTAGTGAATACGCGGAAGAGCAAGCGCAGTCTGACGGAATAGACTCACCTCGTGGCCGGAGTTTTGGCTCACCCGAGGGTAATAATCATAGCTTGCTTGACGCCGTGGACGACAACGGTCCAGAGGGCGTGTTTTCAAGGCCAAAGGTAACGGAAGCTCAGAGGGTTGCAGAGCCTGTAGTAGTGGTAGGAAATAGATATTTTCCTACCTGGTTTGCATCGAGTCCAGATGCAGAAGAACCAACGGACAGAGCAATTGTACACGCCTTGTTGCCGCAAGATGATGAATCTACCGGTGCGATAGCTGCCATCCATGAATATGGGATGGATAGGGTCAGAGTTATGGCAGTGACCGTGGAGGTTCCTGACTCACCGACGGCGAAACAGCAGGCGGGACGCAGGAAATCAGCAAAGAAGAAGGCCAAAAGTGATTGGCGTGCAGGTAGCACCCCGAAGGAGTTTGTGCGACCTGCGTCGCAACTGCCAGAGGGCGGATGGTTCAGAAAAACCACAAGCGAAGCTCGAAGTCTCCCTACCTCTGATTGTTCGACACCGACAAGTTCCTCGGCGTCTGAGGACGATTCCACAACTTCTTCCGATAGCGAGGCCTTGCGGGCTGCGAGGAGGAAGGCTCGTAGGAAGCGCAAGGAGGGGAAGAAGAAGGAACAAAAGGAATTCAAGAAGGCTACGCACGGTGTCAAATTGAAGCATCCATTCGTTTGGGACGGCAAGCCGGACATCGATACCTTTGATCATTGGACGTTCGAGGTAGATTCGTGGATTGATTTCACCGGGTTGTCGGATAGATTGGCCCTGAAGTTATTTGGTGAATTTCATGAGCGGGCTAGCAAGCAAATTCTTTATGCAACACGTGGCGACGTGCCTCAAACAATGGACGGTCAAGGATGTCTATACTGCGCTATTTGATTACTGCTTTCCTGCTGACTTCAAGCAGCAATTGAGGATGCAGTTGATGAACGCACAGCAAGGCCAGCAGACGGTCCGAGATTTCGCACGGCAGGTCCAATCGCTTGCAAGGAGAGTTCCCGGCATCAACCAAAGGCACTTGGGTCAAATATTTTGGGACGGTGTTGAACAGTACATACGCGTCAAGTTGCTTGATAAAGGCATGGACCCCGAAGATACGAGCCTGGAACGGTTGATCAAGTGGGCGTTGCGCTTCGAGAGATCAAGGACCATAATCGATCACTTGACAAGTGACGTGGATGGCAAGGCGGGCAGCAGCGTTCGAACGAACAAGAAGGATGGTGGGAGGCCCGAAGGAAGGTTCTCCCGCAACCAGCACACGCCCGAGGACGGGAAGATGCACCAGAAGGGCGAGATGGTGTGCGGTGTTCCCGTCGGGGCAGCAAGATATTCAGAAAGCTCAGATTCAGAGGAACTCCATCTATCCCCCATGTCATCAAGAAGAGGTCCCGATGAGTATTCTGTTGAGACAACTTCGAGTTTGGAGAGCGAGGAAAGCGATGATGAAAGTTGGAAGCAAGCAGAGATGGCCGGAGACTCGGATCACGACACGTCAAATGGTGATTATTGAACCTTGCCGAGACGCGACGCGTTTTTTGAAGTATCGCGTTGCGATTCTTGAGGGCGAGTGTAAAGGTCAGCGTCGGCTCTCGGCGCCGGAGCTTGATGGCGCAGCATTCCGCACGCCCGCAGGTTGCGGCGCGGTCACGCAGCAGGTTGCGGCAGCGGCACAGCGCCGCCGCGGTTGCGCCGTAGTATCCGTAGTTAGTTCTAAATAGTATAAATAGTCAGTACTTACCAGTAGTTAGGTATTCTCGTCAAACATGGAGCTTTACCGACTCATTTCTTCAGTCCAAGTAAAACTCCCCCCGACTTGATTCAACGTGTTCTGCGACTTCTTATCCAAGAACTCCGCAGCCTCACATTCTACTAGTAGCAGGGTCAAATGTGCTCATGCTGGGTGCCCGAGGCCGTCGACAAAATCCCGGATCGCGCTCGTAGGCCATATGGAATTGTCGATTATCTGTAGGCCGTCCGAGACTCCGAAGTAGCAGGACAAGCATGGTCGGTGCACAGATTGCGACTTGAATTTAACCATCCAAGGGCTTTGAGGGGTTGGAATAAGTGTTGTTGGGGAAAAGCCACACGCCAAGAGAGAGCGGGATTGCTGCCAGGAAAAGCGCTCGGATGTTCTGCATGGGTGAAGCCAAGTTCAAGTGGACCCGCAAGCGTGAGAATAGATGGCCGGTCACTGTTCGTGATCCGTGTTCAATTACGTGTTCATCTGAACTCGCCGAACAGGTCAATTGCGCCGAGCGGAAGCGTTTTGTAGCGCGAACGACGCGCCTTACGCGTTCCTGCTTCTTTCTAACCCTTGTCTCCCAGAAAATCGTGCGAAACAGCCTTGAGGTACCCTACAACAAACGAGGTACGAGATTGTCGTTGTAGCGTCTGTTTATAGGAAACTAGTTTCAACCTGGCAGGTGAGACTCGACCAAAATCAACTCGTGAACATACGCCGTAGCCACGATGATCCACACTGTTAGCAGAACATACACCCTTAACGGACGTTACGAGTAGTCTTTATCTTGGAACCACTGCCAAGGACCCGAAGTTCAACTAGCACGACAGTTGAACCATTCAGTGCGCCAAGTCACAGTTTATGGGATTTGTTGAACTCACTGACTGGTGCACTTATTGCCCTGCCCACAAAATACTAGGGTTGGTGGATTATAGTCGCGTCGGCTGCGCAGAGTCAGTAAAACCGCTGCTGGTGGGAGACCAACCCGTGAATTTGTCGGTTCATCACATTTCAAACTGCTTTGGTTTCGCCTCCACCACGATACGACACGTCCCGTCCCCTTCAAGTTCCTGCATTCTAGATATGATGCCCGCACCACTCACCGGGCCACGGATACCCAAAAGGCTCCCCCGGGGTAGTCATCACTCCCTTCGTCGAGCCTTCTTTCCTCGAATTTATCACTCCTACCTTCTCTCAGGACTTCAACTTCAAGGTGAATCATCTGCTCCCCCTCTCTCCTAGTTCCCCGCATCCGCTTCCACCCATCCTCCTCCTGATTCCCTCCAAAGACCATGGCTTGTCTCACCCTCGCGCGCCCGAGTCGCCCTTCATCTCCTGCACTCCTCGCCGAAAAAAAAACAACCCCCGCGGTCGTCCAACCCTCTCTCCAGGCAGCTCCGCTCCGCTTCTTCGGCGCGTTGTTCCGTTCATTCGGTCCCAATCGCGCCCGGTGATGATGCTTCGGGTGAGTTTCTAGACCTCAGTACGCACTGCGAACCCACCGCGCGTAAATCAGCCAGGCTTCAGCTGCTCTCTTTCAGCCAACACCAACAACGCTGCCTCGTGCTGGTCGCTCCTTTTCCCTGCCCGATCACCTATGTAACACAGCAGCTCGCTTCGTTGGATAGAATTCGCCTCACAGTCGTCGCGTCACTCAATTCAGGGCGCGGATCATTCCCACGTGACCGTGTATTCTGTGGAGACTTTTCTCAACAATTCAACAATTCCAATCCTCCGTCCGCGTCATTGGCGACGACGTTCGTTCGCCCCGCGCCCCTACGTACATAAACGTCGTCCTATCTTCGGATTCCCGCTTTGCATTCTACCCTTCAACAGAATCACCCAAACACAACGCACAGAATCCGGATGAACAGAAATTATACTACTTCCAATTACTCGACGCACAGTCACGGTGGGAGTGGGGTATCGCGCAATGCGAGCAGCAGCGTGGGGTGGGGGACCAAGATCAAGTAAGACTCTTATTCGGGGTTCATTTTTGCGCGTACTGACCGCACTCCTTCCACAGAGGCGCGATCCAAGTCGGCCACGGGCTAGGCGAAGCGCTGCGGGGCTCGCTCGGCGCGGCGGACGTCGGGGCGCGCGACGGCCAGTACACCTCGAGCGGGGAGATCGCGGAACGCGGGCGGCACGAGATCGCGCAGGGTTTGGCAAGGATGCGGGGGGTGGCGACGGGGCTGCCGCGTGAGTACAAGTTCAACCTCACTCCTTTCCTATGGTTGAGTTTCCTTTGCACAATGCTAATCAATTCGTTGGTGTCGGTGGTGTCCAGCGGCGCCAGTATACGACAGGCGGCACTCCTACCCGACGCGGCAGTACGAGCCCGCGCGCGCGGCGTCGGTGTGGGGGCGGAGGTCCGCGTCTGCGCACCAAAACCGCCATACAGACCGGGACAACAACCACAACCGCAACCCGTCGACAGCGAGCGCGCCGTGGGAGAAGTGGTACGAGCATCCGCATGTGGCTCCGGCGCAGGAGCAGGAGCAGGAGGGGTCGGGGTTCGCGGGGCTGGGCGCGGGGGCGCAGCAGCGGCGGAAGGAGGGCGGCGATAGGGTCGGTATCGCGCCCGCACCCATGCCCGTGCCCGCATTCGTCGTGCACCCGCCGCACACCCCTAGTGCGCAGCAATGGTCCGCGACGGGGCCGTACCCGCCACGGTCCCAGGCATCACCATATTACGACTCCGCGCAGCAGCAACACGGTTTCGCGCCTGCGCCGCCGCCGCCGCTCCCGCCGCGGCAAGCGCGTTCTGTTACTCCGTATTATGGCCCGATGAGCGACGGGCGCCTCGCTGTCCCGGGCCCGCTTCCGCCCCTCGCCCCCGCCGAATACTTTCCGAGTCCCACCCCGAGCTATATTCCGACGACGAGCCCCACCCTCGCAGCGCCGACCCCAGAGCGATCGAGGACGCGGCACAGTTTCTCAAACCTCAGAAGCAGTATACGGCTCACCGGGAAGGGGAAAGGTAAAGCGAAGGAGAGGCAGGGCCCTGAGGGCAGGTTGGGGCTGGGGCGGATGTTCCGGAGCCAGACACGACCGCCTTCGCCCAGTGAGAACGAGGCGGACGTAGCAGAGCAAGAGCAGGACCTAGTTGAACGCCAGGCACAGGGCCACTTCCGCACGCGGTCTGCACCGTCGACGCCAGGGCCGGGACCGGGGGCGGGGGCGGCTCCCCACCGGCACGAGTCGACGCTGGAGCATGCGGGGTACGACGTGCTCACATACGACGCGAAGGACGTGTATCCGCAGTGGCCGACGGAGGAGGAGCGGCGGCGAGCGAGTTCGAGTCGGTGGGCGGGTGGTTCGGCGTCGGGGTCACGGCTTGAGCCCGTGCGCAGTGTACGGGCATGATTTGCGATGATTTGCGGGGTGTTGTTAGTCGGCGGCTATCATAAATGGAAGCCATTTCTTGAACATATGGATGGTTGATCGCTGCATACTTGCGCTTGGACCGTTAGGTCACATTCGGTCCGCTGTTCCGAAGCCAGTTCTCTGCATTTCCACACGAATGTCGCAAAATAAATTGCTATCGAGTCGAATGTGGAGTCGGTCGAATAGACCCAAGTTCCATGGGTCTACTTTCCAGGCTTGCCCGCGGGAGGACCCTGAACTCGAGTCCCTGAGCGCGTTCCCCGCATCTTCACATGTTGTTCGGCGCAAAGTCTCATAGCCGGTCTGACTCGAGCTCTGAAAACTCGCACGCCGTCTCTAATATATTCTCTTACAAACCCCTCGCCAGCTATCCCAATCGAGCAGAGCCGATATCGCGATGGATCGTTGGTTGGCACCGTCGTCACCACCGATCGCAAAGGACAAAAGTTTCACTTCAATCCGATCGCCCGAAGAACGGGGTCCTGTCGCGCTGCCTTTTTTCTTTCTTCCTCGCGTGATTCGCCATCCTCTCTGACAGACCCGTACCCGTAGCTTGCTTTTCACATTCTAGCGCGCCTTTGTGTGGTAACACCCTACTTGACACTCGCGCGCTAGTCAGACAAGTATCGTGTTCGCAAGATAATATAGCTAGGCAAGATACAATGAGGCAGCAGGCTCTGGGCCGTCGATCGCGGTGCGTATGAGTGAGTATAACACATATCGGAGCATATAGAGTACAAGACATGGGATGGGTGGTTGGGGTTGTATGTATGTATGCGCATGAGAGTAAGTAACGAAGTAAGTATCGAAAGCAAGTGAATTAGTTAGGCGACGAGTAGTGAATTATACCATGTCCATATACCAAAGTTGAGAAAAAAGCAGGCGGCAGTAAGTAGTTGCAGAGAGATGATTCCAAAAATGTTGTTGTTGTTGTCGTTGTCGTTTGTGCAAGCGAGGTCGAGGTCGAGATCGGGGTCGGTGGTCTTTGAGGACGGGTGGCGGAACTCCGCGCGGTGGTAATTTAATCAATAGGTAGGTCCTGCCCCCGAAGGGTCCTCGGCGTCCTCCGGCCAGCCAATTATCTTCCCGTGAGGTGACGCAGCGTAAGGCGTATTGTTGTTGAGAGTTGAAAGAAATGCGTGCGTCCAATATATTCCCTGCCCAACGGTTAGCACGCGCAAGGGAAGAAGGGAGAGGAAACGACATACGAAATACGATTTTAAGATGAAGAAACCCGCACCCTCAGGCGCTCTAGACTGCTATTCCTGCTGCTCCCCGCGCTCCCGCTCCCAAGCCCAAGCCCAAGCCCCTGCCCCTGCCGCTGCGCCGCGCGCGCAGCAACCGGCAACGGCGGGAACGTCGTCAACGCCTTGCTCTCCTCCCCATCCAGACGCCAGATATTCGCCAGCGGCGAGTCCCCGCCCGACTGCGAGAACGTCGAGCGCGTCGACGAGGGCGAGCTCTCCTCGTACGACAGGTCCTCGTACGAGAGGTCCGCGGACGACGTCGACGCGGGGGAGAGCGTCGGCGAGTGCACCATGTCTTGCAGGAAGGACGGCAGCAGCGGCGCCGGCGCGTACATGTCGAGCGCGCCTCCACCTGCGCCCACGTCCATCGGCATCGGAAGCGTGTGCCGCTGCAGCGGGCTCGGGAAGTGCTGCCGGTGGTACTGCTGCTGGCCTTGCTGCTGCCCCTGGTGTTGTTGCTGCGACTGCTGGTGATGCTGGTGATGATTTTGGTTCTGCGGCGACGTCTGGTAGATAGGGGGGTAGCCCTGCATATACTGGCTCCCAAGCTCACTGTGCGACTGCGACCGGTGCACGGGCAGACGCGTCGGCGCGGGCGCGGGCGGCGAAAAGTTGACAAAGGGGCGGTGCGCTTGCGCGGGCGTGGTCGAGTGCGAGCGGCCGATGGGGTGCGCCGCGTGCTGGTGCTGGTGTTGGTGCTGGTGCGACGGCGTCGCGGGCGGCGAGACTTGCCCTTGCGCTTGACCCTGCTGCGCCTGCTGGCGCCCTTGCGTCTGCGCTAGAACGGACGTGAGCAGCGCGATGCGCTCCGCCTGCACGGCAGCAGATATCGAGTCCCCGTTCCCCTCGGCGTCTAAAAGAAAGAAAGGAGTGTGAATATCCAACCAACCAACCACGCGTTTAGAAATAGAATGGATGTGAAACTGAAACTCACAAGGAAGGCAGCTAGAAGAAAGAGAATTTGAATGAGAACACGCGAGCGGACGACGATCGGGGGCGATGATGATGAAACAAAAAACGCACGTTTGGCACACCTTCCGCCGCCTCCAATTGAGGTAGTTGCACTTTAAGCAGATCCAGTCCCCGGGCTGGTGCGAAATCGGGCCCCGGTTGCCCGTGTTGAGGATGGGGGGCTGCTGGTAAGAAAGATAAAGCGTGTATATGAGCAACGCGAAACGACCAAGCAATAAGAGAAGCAAAGGCAATAAACATGACGCTTACCGCGACGCCCATCAAGCCACTCGGCCTGATCTGCCCTTGCTCCGGGAACGGTTCGTTTTCAGGCCAGTACCTATCGCAACGTTAGAAGGCTTCTCGTAGAAGATAGAATAAAATGACCCGTACATGACGCAGGGATTGAGCGGGTCCGAAGAGATATTGACGACCTTGCCGCCGCTCGCGAATGCGCGCCCAGAGGGCGTGAGAAGCGGGTGCGCGGACATGCTCTTGTTGGCGGTCGGGGACCCGAGCGGGGACGGAGGCGGCAGGTTCACGACCGCTTGCGGCGCGTAGCGGCCGTAGGTGGGCGAAGGCAAGGACTGCTGGTGGTACTGCTGCTGCTGCTGGGTCGGGAACCCGTAGCCGATCGGCGAGATGTTGGCGGGGTACTGCATCGTGTTGGCGGCGAAACGGGGCGAGGGCTGCGGGCGCGAGGGAGGTAGCTGGGAGTGCGAAAAGTGGTGGGGCGATTGGGGGGTGTCCTGAGCCTGAGCGGCGGTGGCGCTGGGGGTGCCGTTTGGACGCGGGCACGCGCAGGCAAAGCAGCTCAGATTTCGTCTGTGCGGCAAAGCATCGATTAGCATGGGAGTTGAAGAAGACGCTTTATATACACGACGCGCATAAAATGAAATTGGGACTGACGCAAAGTTGAGCTGGGCGCAGTTTTGAGAAGGACATCTAATAGCAGCCGTAAGTCGATGTGAAATAGCGCAATGACGAATGGAGAAGAAAGAGACAGTTGCCGCATACACGAAGACAGCCAAGGCTGTGCCGAGAAGAGAATGGACGGCGCGTATCAGATGATACCCAATTCGCAAAAAAGAGAAAAATGGACAAGATGGAGGTCCGGGCGAAACTCACATCCAATCCCCTGGGCGAAAGGTCGCGCGCGGGTTCGGCGGGTTGCTCGAGAGCGTGTAGCCGTCCAAAGGCATCGAGGCGCCGCCGCCGCCGCCGTGCACGGCCGCAAAGGAAGGAGAAGACGCGTTTCCAGCTAGCGCATCGATACGCAGCACGCGTTGCGGGGTCATAAAGAGCTGGGGTGGCTTTAAATGGCGTGAGCGACACTGCGACGTAAAACAAGACAAGGCAAGAGAACGCACGCCGGCATTTGAGCCCAGCTCGAAACGCTTGAGCTTGGTAAAGGGTTCAAGGTCGGATTCGAGGGCGGTCGCGACGGACATGCGAGGAGAAGAAAGAGAAAGGGCGGCGCAGGCCTGAAAGAGAAAGAAGGAGGTATCACGTTAGCGCACAGGTATAAATATGTTTGGAGGATGTGCGGCTGCGGCAAAGCCCATTGGGCATCCCGACGTCGCCAGGAACGCGACCCGCGATCAATCCCACGAGGGCTCGGCAATCGGGGAGACCGAAAAAAATGTGAAGAAAGTACCTCGCGATGGGTGTGAAATACGGCCCAAACACTAAAATCAGCCGCACCCGCCGGCATCCGCATCACCCACATTGTCGTCGGAGCGAGCCGCTGCGGTGGGCGTGTATTAGGCGATGGAACAGGAACGGAACACGGAAACACGAACATGTTGCGCGAAAACAGACGCCAGGAAGAACTGGGGCATCGGCGGGAGGTTGGAAAGCTAGAAAAAGCAGTTGATTAACAAAAAAGGTTTCGAAAGGTAAAACGGTTCGAGAAACTCACCCTCACCACGCGCGATTGGGTGCGAACGAATGCGTCAAACGCGTCATGCGAAGAGGCGGACGAGACGGAGCTGAACTCGCTGCTGGAAGAGGGAGACGACTGCGGGGAGAGGTCGTAGGACGGCTCGGGTGGGTTCCTTGTATTTTTTTCGCGAGTGCTGGACAAGGAAAAGGGCGGGCCAAGAGGCGGGCAAGAGGTGGTGATGGAGAGCGCGCGCATGGACGAGACAAAGTCAAGATCTCTTTGGGGGGGCATTATTGGGAGCAGGAGGAGGAAGGGGGAGGGGAGGGAGGTGAATTAGGGAGAGGTCGAGCAATTAAGTGAAGTGCAGAGAGAAGCAGAGGTGGGGTTGACAGGATGGAAGGCAGTGGTTCGAAGAAGTTGACGGAAAGAGTGTAATGAACGGGAAGTGGGTATCTGAGATTTCTTGTGGGCGTCCGGCGTCTGTCGAGGAATCCTTTTATCCGTTGCGGTGCGCGTCGTGCACGACAAATGAAATGGTGGCAGGAGTGCGACGAGGACATTGGATTGCAATAAACTGAGTGTCGCGGTCGAAACCAACCAACCACCGTCACGGTCACATGTGATGATGGACCAACAAATTCAGGGCGCGTCTGGTCTGCCACTCCCTTCTCTTCTGCTCGCCTCCTCGTCCACTAGCAAAGGCATCCCTATTACTCTCCCCGGTCAAGGCCACTCTGCCACACCGACCCTGCTATTAACTGAGGTGCGCAAGCAGCCAAAAATACGACTCCTTCGACACCGATCGCCGTTACAACTCTCCTAAAAGTGTCGTTATACGGCGCTCAATTTCTGCGATAATCAACACCGAGCACCCCATCCCGCCCGCAGGCATTCATCTGAATCAGACGTTGCCACGCCAGAAAGAACAGAAGCGAAGCCTCGCCGCTCGGTATCAGCTTCGAAGGATGTACACATAAACTTTTAGACCCCGCACTTCCCTTTGTGGCGGGACCGACGAGCAAACAAGTAACTATGTCGCCGCGAAAAAAAGGCTCGGGAGACGGGACGGCGGGTGGGCTAATAAATCCTAAAGGCTACTGTAACGCTACTCCTCCAACCCCCGGAGGGAAGCGAGATTCAAGCGCACCTTCCGGTACCATGTGCGCGCCGGGGCGGGAGAAAATCGCGAACGTTGGCAATCCCCATTCATTATTATCTACGCGTTTTTTAAATGCCAGCATTTGCCTCCGCGGAAAGGCTCCACTCCACTCTACTGCATCCATCCATCCTGCCTACCAACCAACTCTTTCCTTTCGTACTAGCTCAAGGCCCCGCCGGCAAGTTAGTTCGCGCCAATAGGAATTCAATGGAACAGCAAAGATTGGCGGTCGGCGCGTACCCACGGAACGTCGGGTGATACGCCTTGGCGTGACCGACCGACCACCTACGCGCGCCCACAATCGCCGTACCTTCTTCTGATTTTACATAAGGACGCGTTGAACGCGCCGCGAATTTACCCCGCGCATCAAACGCGTCCAGGTGTCTTCATCTATTTAATTTCGTGTTCATTTTCGCCAACAGACACCTGGGTGGGCCCTCGGACTACTTTTTTGTTCTACATATCCCGTTCGTCCCGCGAATGGAAGCGCAGGCCCCATACTCGAAATGAACATTGGACTGGCACATGGTCGTTCAGAAGCCCACGGGTCCGACTCGCCAATTAGTCTATACCGAGCGCCGTTCCAAGTATCTCATTCTGCGCACCCTGCTGCGCGGATCGGCGTTCCTGGAACCTCCTCCCACCAAAAAATAAAAATAAAAAAGCAAGAACAGAACAAGATCTCACCGCGAAAAAAAAACAACTCTGACTCGGAGTCCCCGGCGCAGCAGGGACACAGATCCAGCCGCCCTCCTTCCCTCCTTCCCTAATTTCGCAGCAGCACGCACACTGGCAGATCCAGGGGAAGGAAGATCATCACAGAGCTGAAACCATCGAAGTCCAGTGTTTGTCTTCCTGCATTCCATTACCATTATTACCTATCTATCGATGGATGGCAGCCCCTCCCGCGAGGCAGCAATTAGAGTTCAAGGCAGTCAAATGCCATGTTCAAACCATCAGAAGCGCGGAATATCGGACTTGAGTCAGCCTTCAGGTTGGAGTTCGGTGTTTGGGCGGGGTTGAATTTCGAGGACCGCAACTGGAGTCTGGATTTTTATTCGGTCCGTTGCTTCTCCAACTAGTTTACATACCGCGGGACAACGCCGACCGCCGCCATTGCGCACCGCGCACCGCGCGTCCCAAGTTCAACCTACTTACTACTACTAGCGCAATTTCTTCACAACGCGCTCGCGTCCACCGCCGGCGCGTGCAACGCCGGGTGCAAATTAACCTTGAACGGCTTGTCCACCGCGGTATGGAACAGCTGGACGATCTGCCGCGTCGGGGTTTCCTTAATCCTACAGCAGAGCGCGTCGTCAGAAATCCGAAGTCGTTCAAAATGCGAATCAGTCGATTTGTACAGACAGACAGACCTCGCGCTAAACACAATAACCGTCCTCGTCTGCGCGGGCGCCGCGCGGATGCGGAACTTGTGCGTCCTCACGAGCGTCGCCGTGCCCGCCACGATCGTCGTTCCCGCCTGCCACCGGTAAGTTGTAAGTTGTCGTTGAACATTGAACATGGCGCCAAATGGTGAACGTTCAAACAGGAGGGAGGGATACGTACATCGGCTTCCGCTTCCTCCTCCTCCCCAGTCACGGTAGAGACCGGCCCCTGCACCAGATCCTCGCTCTTGCACTCGAACGCCGCCCCGGCGCGGCGCGTCTCGACGAACTCGCGCAGCTCCGCCGCCCCCACGCGCGCGTGGTTCAAGTAGATCTCGGCGTCGGGCGCGAATGTCGCTGCGAACGCGGCGTCGGTGGCGGCCTTGTCTTCGGCGTCGTTATCGGGAGAGGCGTAGAGGGCGGTGAGCTGGGCTGCGGTCCAGTCTGCGAGTGTGGAGGACATGGTTTGTGGAAATGGTGGTTGATGAAGGCAACCGCGGTGATGTCATCGATTAGTTGCGTCGGGTGTTGCCGGGGCCCCTATCTCCGACCTTTCATCACGACTTCTAGTGCTTTCACAACATAACTCAGGGAGGGCGCGTATACTTTCAAAGATGGAAGGCTCGCAAACACAGATCCAGCTTACTATACAAAGTTCATCTAGTATTGTCGACCTCCGGCACGGCAAATGGGCGCACTGGTACACCACTTACTCGCCGCAATGGAAGACTCGGCGACATACCACATACCAATCATGTCCGGAAGAACTCATTGTCAATCCGCTCACATATCGCACCCACGGCGCTCGTCTCTTTTTTTCCAACGGAAAACGGGGACCAACAACAAGCGGTGAAGTCTAAATCCAGATTCCATTCTACCCGCGTTCTCCGTTAAATTCGAACGTCCGGCGCCCGCACAGCGAGCCTGAATACATGTAATTCCGCAAACGCCGTCAAGCACAAATCCAATCCCGCTGCCCGTTGATAATTTTAAAAAACGGGTCAAACCAATTCAATATCTACCACCCTTACTTTAACCCGGGCTCCGCGTCCGCGTCCCGTCCCGCTTACTGCCATCCCGGGCCCGGGATTTTCGCCCCTCCGCGCGCCCGCCCTCCCTAGCGACGTGCATATATATACAGAATATTCAAAGTGGCGTCGCTCCCGGACACCGGTTTGACCGCAACGCAACCAAGGCTGACGGCTCCTCCGAGTGGGTGAAACTCGCCGGCATTTCCTTGGGGATTTATTTACGAGACCTTGCATAGTACTTAGTGAATCAATGACAGTGATGCCCGGAGCGGCGCTTCATTCGTTTGCATTTGGGCCGTTGGCGATGGCTTGGACACCGGGAGACCCAGGTCATTGCGACCCTTTCTTTGCTTAGCTCCAGCGGGGATGAATATTCCCAATGGCCATTGCATTTGTGGCGCATTGTGGTTGTCTGAGTTTTCTGATCCGTTCACGGTTTTTCGGGAATAAAACGCGGGCTCATTGCATCTAAGATGCAGCATCTTCAAGTTCCTCGTAAGGGCTTGGTTGGAATTCAAGTTAAACTCTAAATCGAACTGGTGGCTGTGTATGCTGCGATCAATCGGCCCTCGGCTTCAATCTTCCCACCTCAATGTCTTCGCTCCAGAAATTCCGCCTAGGCCGCGTTGGCGCGCCTTTCCGCGCGGGCGGCCCTCGCGCGTTCTTTTCTGGTCCTGCCCGCCGGGATATCGGCCCTCTCCAGCCCGTTTCCGGTGCAAAGGAGACGCGCGATGTCACCTCCATGGACCGACTTCTCAAGGCCGTCAGTGAGTGGACCGAAGCGCATCGCATCGCACGACCGAGGAGAGCGAATCATTAATGATATGCAGGATTGAGAGCGGACCCGGCTTATAACACGTAAGTTGAACATCGCCGCAGATGAAGCTCAATATCTTACTATCCAGCATCATCCCAATGCGCGTCCCGGAACTCTGGACGGAAGCCGTGCTGCACGACGCGCATCCCTCGCAGGCAAAACCACCATCCCAAGCGTCGGCCGAATCCACGCTCCAAAATGACCTTCGGCCAACGCCCCGCAACATGCACGACTCGTACTGTGAATTCGTTCTCGCATTTGGATCCGAGCCCAAGCTCCTCGAGCAATACACGAACGTCCACGGTGGAATACGGACTGGAAAGTGCTATCGTTTCGCTACTCCCGCTTGAACGAATCCAGTTAAACCCGTCCTCCAAGGTTGATGGAACACCTCGACTCGCTCGCCGGTTCGATTTCGTACAAACACATGCTGGGCCCTGGAGTTTCGAACCTCGGGAAAATCGAGGACCGGGGATTCTACATCGTCACGGCCTCCGTTGACCGGTATGTAGAGCCCACCCCATTCACGCACATGTATCCTTCGCTCGGCGCTGATGTGATCCATTATTCAGTCTGGACATGTTATCGCCCCTCGACCCTTCGCGCGACCTGCGCCTGAGCGGGCAAGTTATATACACGGGCAAGTCGTCCATGGAGGTTGCCGTGAAGATGGAGACGATTGGTATGGGGAAGGAGGAGGAGACCGTGCTACTGGGTAAAAAAAAACCGTTTTCCCGTTCCCATACCCTCTCAACTTCTCTCACCCAGGCAGATTCTCGATGGTTTGCCGCGATGCTATTACCCACCGCGCGCGGACCGTCAATCCGCTTATCATAACTACGCCGGAGGAGAAGGCGCTGAGCTTGATGGGCGAAGGTTGGTTTTGCGCTGGCCATGGCATTCTGCGTTTCGTCGGTTTACAATTTACATCCGATGTGCAGATATGAAGCAACGCCGACAATCGCAGGCGCTTCGGTCGCTCTCGCGTGTGCCTCCGAGTTCAACCGAGGCAGAGGCGTTGCATTCGTTTTATCTCAGATACGGGCAGGATGCTAACGAGTACCCAAACGATACGGCTGAAGATGACGAGCGCGTCTGGATGGGCGAGACAAGGCTGGAGAAGTGCATGCTTATGTTCCCGCAGGAGCGCAAGTGAGGCTCTTTCTATTTAGGTCTACTTTCCCTGATTCAACCAACCCCCCAAAGCGTCCACCAGAAGATCTTCGGTGGGTATCTCATGCGATTGGCCTACGAGGTAGGGTTTCGATTTCGACATTCGCCTGTTTGACTTTGCTAACATACGCTCAGCTCGGGTTCACCAACTCGAGTTTATTCATGCGCGGGGGCCATGTCCGCTTCCTCTCCCTCGACGGAATCGCCTTTGCGCAGCCTGTTCCCATAGGCTCTATCCTCCGACTCACCTCATACGTCTTGCACTCGACCTCGTCGTCCGAGTTCTCCATGATTGTGGTTCGTTTCCTCCTTCTCAGCTTGTATGTGGTTGGTTCATTACTCAAGTCGATTTCGAACATAGCACGTTGCCGTCACGGCCAACGTTGTCGACGTGCAAACCGGGCGGGAAAACACAACAAACGAGTTCCGCTTCACTTGGTGTCGCGACGAAGCGCCGACGACTGCGGTTCCGCGGCGCAAGGTTGTGCCCAAAACTTACAAGGGTGCGTCCGAGTTCTTCTTCTTCGAGGCTGTTTTAGAGAGGAGCGAATTTTCAGAGGCCATGTTGTGGCTCGAGGGGAAGCGGGCGCTCGAGATGGGTGATGAGATTCGCGGGTTGAGAACGACTTTAGTTTAGTGTAAATAATTCGAACGGTAGACGCCGAAAATGGAACTTCATCTATCAAAACGTAATGATGCGCCCTGCCAGCCTGCCTGCAATTGGCAGTGTTTTAGCAGCTCCCTCAAACTCCCACCGCTGGCAGTCCCGACGACCACCTTCTGGGCTGCTGCTGCAATCGCCACCGCCTGACACTGGCACGATGCCGCTTAAGCTGACGCGCCGTCTGGCCAAGCGGGATTCGGACCCCATTCTGCAGCTCGCCGTTTCACTCACGTCGCTGACGAAAGATTTGGCCGATATGTCGTGTTTTCCGCCCGCTACAGCGCTTGTGTGTGTGCTGCTGCTCATAATGGAGACTGTGCAGGTGGGTTTGCGTGCTTCCGTTCTCCTTTGGTTTGAATCCAACCTTTTTTTCTGCAGGATGTTTCGGCAAGTTGAACCGCTCAACGAGCGTCGTGCGTTTTTTAACGACGCATTACTTCTAGGCGAACAAGGAAGGCTGTAACCGGCTGGCACGGCGGTGTGCTACCATGCTGCTCAACATCAGCGACCAAATGTGTGGGAGATGGGAGTCTGCGCCGCTCTCGCTGGTGAAAAACCTGGGTAATCTTCAAGAGTATAGCCGACTTCCTGCCGCTGAACTGCTGACATCTCAATCCCTGTCTCCAGGACGCTCGAATCTATCCACCGATTTATGAAGCAGGCGGCATCCGCCACGTGGAAAACCCGGTTGTTGAAAAAGAACCTGATTGAAACTGCGCTGGAGCAGTATCATGAACAGCTCGACGATGCGGCGCGCTCGTTCCAGGTAACATGCCGTCTTGTGTGCTCGAATCATCTGCTCAACAGCCCCCTCACACGTAGATTTCAACCCTAATCGAAATTCACTACGCGATGAACCCGATTGCAGAGTCTGTGCCGCCGAAATTGGCGAATTTGGAGCTTCAAGTTACGGAGAAGGAACTGTCGTTCTCAATACCCGTGCCCGAGCTCCGATTAGTTGACTCGCCGGTTGAATCGCGAACTGCGCTGTCCCTACTGCCGAGCGTTCAGTCCGCGACTGAAAACGACACAGACATCGTTTCCGACGGAGTCCTGGAGGACCTAGGAGTATCTCGTTCTTCCGGTTTCTCGAGCAATCGGTTTTTGATACTCAATTCCAGTTCCGTCGCTATCACCAATCGGAAGTCATTCTGCGCGGACGGTCGCGCATGGAAGATGGTTGGTGGTCTGGTACGAGCGAGGCTAACGTGAACGGGCAACCGGCCCTTATAAAACGATACGAGGGCCCGCGTGGCCACGCGACTAAAGTAATTCACTTCTCGTTCTTTCTTCGCGCTACCTAATAAACGTTTTCCCCCAGGACTGGATTCGAGATGTGAAAGTACTCCAGAGGCTCTTGTAAGTGATGGTTTCATTGAACTACCTGAGCGTTTTTAAATCCCTTCGCAGTCATCCGAATCTACCGCAGATGTTGGGATACTCAACAGACGCCGTATCTACTCCATTTATCCTGCTTTCAAATGGTGAGGATACCGTCATCACTCTGCAACAAAAACAATTATTCTGACCCATCCTGTCGAGAAGTTCAAACTCGTTCACCTGAATCATTTCTGCTCGGATCCCTGCGTAACACGGGTGTTGCGTCCTGCGCCGAGAGCATGCTTCGATTTGTGAGGGAATAATTACACGCGCGAGCCTCTGACTTATTTCGATACAGTACTTGGACATCGTGGTACTTGTAATGCCCATCGGAAAATACTGTCGACAATTCAACCTGTTTCTAGGAAGCTACCCTCTATACGCAACAGCAGATGTCCCTCTCGGACAAGGAGGCTCAGGATTTCCTCGAGGTCCATTCATTTCGACTCCAATCCGCTCGTCTAAAGTTTCAACTGTCAGAATTCGTCCCTCCGTATTGACGGTTCAAACAAAGTCATTGTCGGGTTGCCCATCCTGAATCAGGACTCTGTGACTTGGCGCTCTTATCCCTTGAACGAGACGATCAGAATGGCTGTTTTACGCGTCAGTTTCCCCTTAGCATCGTGCAGTGCGACCTCATATCTTCCTCAGATGCTACCCAACCGAGGCATCGTCGAATATAACCACCACTCTGTCGTCGGTGAGTCGCATTGATCCTCTATTGGTTATTGGAGTTGACCTTTCCCGCCTTTTAGTCGAGCACGATCCAACTTGGCAGCTCACCCAACTGACGGCCCTGATCGCCAACCTCCTTCCGCCGGGCACCGATCCTCCAGGGTTACCAACCCAAATAAGAACCGTTCTCGACGCGCGCAATGATTCCTGGGCGCCTTCTCCGCTCAGTTTACGCCAGCTTCGGATGTTGAGCATCGAAGCCAACGCCCACGGCTACGTGTGGAAGAGCAACTCTGCCATACCCGCACACAAGTTTTCGGTGGGCGATATTGGGTTTATACCCGAAGGGAAGGGCTGGGATAGCTTCGTCACATTGGGGAATATCTTCGAGGATGCTTTGGCTGATTTTTCGGTTCAAAGCAAGGCATCGGGGGTGCACTGGTGTTGGAAAGATGTTCCAATCCGACACAGCGGCCTACAGAATTTCGAACTGCCTCAAGATGTTCACTGGTACGTCGATCCACGACCGCTGGGACCGAATTTGATATGTCCCCGGCAGTTGGCCCGTCGCGGTTCAGCCGGGTGCCCAGGTGGATTGTCAAGTCATCTACGAGAGCGTCTTGACGACCATGAAGGACGCCTGGCATTTTCTGCTCGAGCACGCAATACCTTTGGGGCAAAAATGGAACGTGGCGCCGCAGTCCATCATTTTGAGTAAATCTCGCGAGTCCCTCTTTTGACGCATCTCACGGCGAGTACAGTTACCAAAAGCGGCACAGACCAAGCCTTTTCGATTAACGATTTCGGCGGAGCGCTTCAATCGAACATGCGCCACCACATGGCATTACCAGCTCCTGGTCGTCGAGCGGCGCCTCCGCCGATATTCCCTCGAGAAAACTTGCCCCGCATCATGTACCTCTCAACCTCCAGCAGGAAAGACTATGAACCCCGCTGGTCTCATACAGCTGTTTCATCCTCAGCTCAGCCGTCCCTTGAACGCGGCTGGACATATCGCATTGGATGGTCAGCGACAGTTCTAATTGCAAATTCCACGGTGCCTAATTGCCGACGCAGGAGAACGGGTCTAATCAATTGGGCACAACTACATCTGGAGGATTTTAAGTAGTAGCGGTTTCTGTTCCCGCCACGGTGTGATATTCGGAATGTTTGATCAGTCAAGTTGAACACATCGATAACACGACCAAACATCAACCTTCTGTGGGCCCACCATCAGCACCCTCGCTCGAGAGAAACCACCAATGGCGTCAGCTTTGAGGATGTCTGTCTACGCCCTACTGCTCTACCTCTGCCTCGTCATTCTTACCGCCTTGATCAACGAGTCACCCGTGGCCAAAACTTCAGCTCCGAGTCAATCCCAACCGCAATCATGCACCGACCGTCATTGTATCGATATACCTGCTGGACTGCGGATAGCGAGCAGTCACATCGACCATATCACTGCTATATGGGACCTGGTTGAAGGATTAGGTCACCCTGGCCAAACTTTCCACCCTACGGCAGAAAGGTCGGTATTGTAGTCCATGCAGTTGCCGGGGGGGGCTGAATGGACATACATAATGAAGGCTCGGGCTCATGACGTGCCAGACGTGCCCTCAAACTTGGCACGATCCTGAATCCTCCAGATTCTTGAATCAGTACGCCACCTGCTCGAGGATGTAAATTAATTTCTGAAGATAGGGAAGCATGCACGAATTTCTTTGGATCGCGAAAAGACTGGACTCCAAGCTGACGAACACTCTATTGCCTAGCGCAGTTTGGTCGTTCGGAATCATATTGAAGATTGTGCGTAAAATCATATTGCTGTATGTTTTATCCTCAAACTATCTTTGCGTCCCAGCTCCTCCACGTGCAGGAAACGTTTACGGAAATCGAGCTTTTACAGGCTCGATACAGAGATGTGTTGGACGTTGAGATAGATCGTATTCTCAACGCCACCATCGGCCGGATTGTTACCGAAATGAATGGTACTGTCTGCGAGATGATCCTGGACAATTCCGAGATCGCCATACCTTTGGCCTGGAATACGAGTTCTCTGGGGAGCGAACTAGCTGGAGGATTGGACGGCGAACTCGCTCGTGTTCAAGATGCTCTGAATCGTCTTCCTTGGTGGGACACTTGGGATTTGTACCATTTAACAGGAATCTCGAGAATTGGAGTCCTACACCGTGCCTATCTCAAATTCTTCGAGGAGGAAGGACGGATCCTTCGCTCCCTCGCAGATTCGTCCACCCTCATCCATGAAAACCTCGTCGATATCAACAACTATTGTGTATGGTACACGACTGACGACGTATCTATTCTACTTCTCGGAAGTCCAATAGCTGACTTCGTTCCGGCAGTACGTCCAATTAATGCATACCAATGCAGCCAAGATAGGAGATGTGACGGCTGCAGCCATTGCCCGCGACATAGAAACTCTTAAAAACCGGATCGAACTCGCCGTTGAGGTCGGTAAAACACCTCAAGTCCCTGGGTGGCCACCGCAGAGGCGGGCGGCGCGTACATTATTTCGAACATACTGAACGAGGTCACCCTCCCTCGTTCCACACAGTTGAACCACGTCGCATTGTCTAATGAGCAGCCATTCATGATGAATGTCTATTCCGAGTTGTAAACCTCGTTCAAGGTCCGGTTCAAGTTTACGGTCAAGTGGTCACCCCAATCGCCGATCCCTCGTTATTGTTGCAGGGGTTTGTCGCGTTGCCCGCAGCCGGCCAGTAGGACAACATTATGCTAGACTGCGACTCAAACAACTTGAAGCAACATGGCTCGACTCAGTAGAGAGTTCTGTTCATTGAAGCTTCGGCCGCTGCCTAGAACATTTAGTGCTGTCCTCAGTTGATTCGTGAAGTCCACCTCGAATCCAACACACCAAATGGGCCGAAGTTTAAATCCCGGTCCCTCCGGTTGCCTTCCGGATGAAAAGCTGCCGATAGCGTCGATGAAAGGGTGCACCGTGCTGATTATCAGGGTTAGACATATTTTCACGAGTCGGCATCGATCGCGAACGGTGTCCAGGTCTGAAACTTGCAATTTGCACAAAAAGTCGTCGCACCTCGAGTTTTGTCCCGGGTTTCCGTCGTGCACCAGGCTGTGAGGGGTTGCGAGGAAACAGAACGCGTAAGACGCGTCGTTTGCGCCATAAAACGCGTCCGTTAAACTCCGTTCGACGCGACAAGTCTGCGAGTCGGGCTGCTCGGAGTTTCCTGTTAGCCAAAAAGTAAAGCGGGCTGCTGGCATGCTGCAAGTCAGCGATAGTCAGCCACTTACGGGGCATATAAGCTGGGTTCAATTAGGTTCAATCTATGACGACGGGGCGATGCAGAATGAAGAGCTATGTGACATCGCGTCACAGCGCGTTTAAGACGAACGTGACGTTACATAATCAACATCCTTCTTGGACTTGTACCACATCCTTCGCATTCCACCATGTCCGCCTCCCTCTCTGCCAAGCTCCCCCTCAACCCTCTCGTCGGTTTCCTTGTTACTGGCCTTCAATTGGCCTCGTTCATCGCCAACAAGGCGCCCAATATCGTTGTCTCGTCAACTTCACTGCGCGTTAGGCTCGAGCCCACCGCCACGATTCCCTCGCAGATAAACGTGTCCCTCACGTTCAGCATTCTCCTCGCATCCTTCCTCCTCTTCACCTCCCTCGCGGCCGCCCTGGTCACCGTGAACAGCTCCATTGGGCAACGCGACGACAAGGACCCCTCGGGCGCCAACGACCCTCCAGAACCCGACGATGACGAGGACGAAGACGCCCCCCTTTCTCACGACGCGGACGGCGCGAACGACGGACCCACCGCTGACGGCGAAGAGCCACCTCCACCCCCTCCCCCCGGCGCGGCATCGGATGCGCCACACAAACGCGGTCATTGGTTCTGGCGGCTCCTTCTCTGGATCGGTCGAAACATCTTGGCGGCGTTGCGTTTCGTCTGGACCTACATCCGCTCGGCGTGGCGCTTCATCCGGTGGTTCATGCGTGTCTCGTTCTGGACCTCGGTTTGGATCTTGACCAACGACAACATCACCACCATCGCCACCCACACCGTCTGGTACTTCCGCCGCCCCATCGTCGAGAAGACCGTCGCGTTCCTCCTCTCCACCCGCGGGCGAGGGATTGTGGCTTACCTCAGCAGCTTCGTGTTCGGCTCTGCGACCGACATCGTCAACGCTGCAGGGTCGCTGCTGGTTGCGTGCGCTGAGGGTCAAGCGTCGCCGGAACAAGGCATCGCGTTGGCCGGATCTCTCACCACGTACTTGTTTGGCTCCGGTGCCGACATCGTCCACGCCATAGGCACTTTTTCGGTTGCTTACGCCCAAGATCAGGCATCGCTGGAAGAAGGCGTTGAGCTGGTCCGCTACCTTCTTGCCTCATGCGGCCTCGACGGACAATTGCTCGACTGCGTACTTTCCTTTGTCGCCGGGCAGAGCTCAAACAAGTGCAAGATTCTTATCTCGAGCATCACAATTCTTGTCAACCTCTTTCTCTTGCATGGCTCGGTCAAATTCATACAGAAATGCCTACAATATATTGGGTACATCGCCGAAGAAGTGCGAAGCTCGCTACCCTCTCCACAAGTGCCTCCATTGGCCCCTCCTCATCATGCTCCGCCTCCTACAGCTCGCCGTAATGTGCACCTACACCTTCTACGTCGCGATCCCGACATGCAAACAAAACTTCCACTGCTTCGTGGTTCCTTCCGAATGGATCATCGGCTGCTGCTGGTTTGCGGAGCTTTCCACCGCGGCGAACCTCCTCGTACGTTCTCTTCCTTAATCTCCGCCACCTCTCTGATGTTTTCTTCGCAATTCAGATTCTCGTTGCGCTCCCCGTCGCCTTGTACTTTGCCTCTTTCTATCTTCTATCTGCCTTCGTCAAGTCCTTCCGGTCCTTCAAGGCCTAGGTCAAGACATACCCGACATCCTCAACACGTGCCATCTATCCTTGCACCGATATACCCTTGCGTGCCCCCACTCTCTATACCCAGGCTGGTATGCCTTCACCGCTTGCTGTCATTTCCCTTGCTGACTTGTCTCCAGTTTCCACACTATCGACATGTCTAGTATCGGAATACCGCGCCTTCACCGGCACAATATGTGTGTAGATCTCATCCTTCCTCTTTTTGCTCGCTCTGACGCATCCTCGCAGACCCTCTACCCCCCCCCCCCCCCCCCCCCCCCCCCCCCCCCCCCCGTTGCAGCCTGAGCGCCGCCACAATACCCTTTACTCCCATGAGCAGTATACCCTGGTGGCCTTGCACATTTCTACGCACATGGTACGCTTTTGTTGCTCTCCACATCGCCCTTACTTATCTCTTCTTTGTAGTTCCTGTGCCGTTGACATCGCCCTGCACCGGGAAACCCGTGCCTTCAAGTTCACCGGCACTCTATGTGCGTAATTCCTTTTCTTATTAGCTCACTGCTAACTCGTCATTGCAGACCCCATCCATATATACCCCCTGGTCGCAGGCTCACAATGCACCCCCATGCTGGTTTTGATTACTGTCCGTATCGCCTCTACGCTGTACGGCCGTCGTGCTGACCTTTCCCAGACACCACCTTCATTGCAGAATGCTGCTAGTGCTCCGGTTGTGTGCTTCATCTGGGTTTCGGTTTGTCGTCCCGCCTATACAAGTTTCAAGTCCTGACCCCCCCTCCATAGTCGTAGCTTCAGCTACTTGCTTGTGTCTCTTATCCTTGCTTGAAACGTGGTTCTTCCAGTACGTTTCTTTCTTCCCTTCCCCCGCCGACGTTGCCTAATGACTTCTGACAGTTCATCATCACCCACCATCCACGTATTCATCTGGCTACCGGCGGATACGTCTGCATAGTGCGTGCATATTCTTCTTTCCCTCGCTCAATGCTGATTCTTCATTACAGAATATTGCTCAGGGCAACGACCCTTTTCCCGATCCACTTTTATTCGCCCGAGTGGCCGACTTCACCCAAATGGGTTGTATGGCACGCTTGCCCTCCTTTGTCAACGGGCTTTGTGCTGACTTTGTGCCTAGATTCTCCAAAGATGCGAGCTGCTTGGATGATTTAGGTTCTTCATATATTCTCTCTCATTGGGTCATATTTGCTTGTACGATATCTACCGCGCTGCATACACTTGGACAATATAGAGTTTTTCTTCTTCGACTGCCTTCGCCCCAATGCGTGCCCCATCCGCCACAGCGAGTCTAGATCTATCGATGTCCATTGTCATAGAACCGGTGTCCACTGGCTCGTCCGTTGATCTAGAGCACTTGCCCTTGCGGCGTCGTCAAAGTAGGAGGGGTTTCTGCAGCGCGGTCTCGTGCGCGGCGAGGTCGTCGCAAGGGCGGTACTCAGGTAGCGAGTGGTGGGTGGATTTAACAGGCGAGTGGCGGAGTTTCAACCTGTTCGTCGGCCGTCTAATCCTGACAGTCCGAGAAATAATCGCCGAAATGAAGAAATGTGGCCGGTTCGGACGAGGAATAGTCTCTTAGGGAAGCACGCAATGTTGTTGAAAACACCATTTTCCACCCCGTTTTTTCTCCTACATCGCTACTACATACACACTACACATCTCCGTACCCTCCCGTGCAACATCCCCAGGACACGAAGCGTCCCGCGCCCCCAAACTCGCCTGAACGCGAGTTATCTATCGTCCGCCATCATTCCGAGAGCCTGCCCGGGTTTCGTAAAGTCGTGAACTTGTCATACGCGTTGGGTCGTACCGCTCGCCAGGAGGGGTGATCGTGAAGGTCGTGCTCCCGATGGAGGGTGTCATGCGCCGAGGCGGATGGAGGGGGTATCGCAGGCGGAGTGAGGGCGGGGGTATCGCGCGGCTGCTTGGAGGGGGTATCGCGGGCGGAGTGAGGGGCGGGGGTATCGCGCGGGTTGCTTGGAGGGGTATCGCGGGCGGATTGAAGGGCGGGTGTTGCGCGGCGTCTCTGGGAGGTATCACAGGCGGGTCCAAGAACGAGGTGTCGCGCGGCTTCTCTGAGAGGTATCGCGGGCGCGGGAGGAGGGCGGGGGGTATCGCGCGGCTTGTCTGGGAGGTATCGCAGGCGGGTCGAAGTACGAGGTATCGCAGGAGACAGCAGAGGGGTAGCGCGAGCAAGCAAAGACCTGGCCGAGGGTATAACACGAACGCGATGGGAGAGGAAACAAAAAACCAAAGAGGAAAGCGGTCGAGGAGGGAAAACCAAGGGAAAGAAGGAACGAGAAAGCAAGGAAAAAGCGACCTCCAGTCTTCACCAGTAGAGCGAGTCGGCGGAGACGATCCCCAGATCCACATACTTCGACTTGGTCTTGGAGTAGAACCGCGCACGAAACCACCTTGCAACGGCAGATCCATTGCCCATCTCTTTGCCCTTCTCCTCGTACACACCCGCTTTAATCCTACCGTCGCGTGTGAGGACGGTGCCATTTGCCAGGATGAAGGGGCGCGGTGCGCGGCGCCAGCTGAACGCGCGCTGGATTCGACCTGTGAGCGTCGGCTTGGGCGACTGCGAGTACGCCCCGCAACCGACGAGGGGAAAGCGGTACGTGGTCGGCTCGGTATGCGTGGGCAGCGTCGGGACGGGGGTGAGCCAACGATCGCGCTGGAAGAGGGCGCGGATCTTGGACGCGAGCGACTTGACGACGGGGAGTGCGCTGGACGACTTGGGCTTGCCGGCACGGGAACTGGCGCTGAAGACGTTCTCGTTCTGGTCCTTCTCCTTCTTCGCGGCGAAGAACTCAGGCTGGGACTTGACCTCGTTCTTGACGGGAGGCTGGACGGTGGTCGGGAGCACCGCCGTCGCTACCTGGGGCTTGGAGAACAGGCGGAGGACCTTGGCTGCAAACACCTTGAGCACATTCGGCTTCTTGTAGAACCCGGGAGCTACGAATGCGAAGGCGTCGACACCGGACTCGCGCGCGACGCCGGACTTGATGATCTGCCTGCGGGGCGGCTCCTTGGGAACGAAGGCGGCCGGCGGTGCCCACGTAGTCGGGCCGCTGTGTTGCTGTGCCGCACTCCAGTCACTGAAGTAATGCAAATGAGCGAATGGACACGGAGAAGTTAGAAGGTACTCACACGCCGTGGAAGTATGGGTGAGCTTTTACTTCCGCCAGAGTCAAACGCCCACCAACATCCCTTGCCAGCATGCCCGTGATGAGTTCCTTCGCGTTGGCGTCGAGTCCGTCTTCGCCCCTGAACGTGGCGAGGTCCTGAGCATACGCGGCGCGCAGCTCCTCCGGCGTAGTCGCGTACGGGAACGGCAGCCTGCCAGTGGTCATTTGATGCATCACAACTCCGAGAGCAAAAACGTCTGCGTCGAAGGAGTAGGGCGTGCCGGCAATCTGGGCTGGCGACATCCAGTGCAGCGTCCCACACCGCTCCCGAGTTGTGCACGATTCGTCGTCCTCAGTAGGCTTGAAGAACGAGCCGGCCGACGCGTTGGGGTCGACGTCGAAGGAGACCTCCGTGGGCTCTTGGTTGCCGGTCGTCAAAGTCGGCGCAAATTGCTTCGCGAACCCAAAGTCGCCGAGGATGACGTTCCCGTCCTGCGTGAGGAAGATATTGGCCGGCTTGATATCTCGGTGGATGACCTTCATGTCGTGCAAGGTCTGTACGGCGAGTACCAACTGTACCATATACGCTCTGGTCCTCTCAGCGGAGAAGAAGCGACCGCTGGTGAGGAGACTCGAGAGATCCTTGCCAGCACACCAGGGCTACGAAGAGTGTCTGTCAGCAAGAGGGTCGAGGTTAAGGTCGGTGAAGACCTACAGTGAGGAGGTAGAAATACTCGGAGTCTGACCAGCTAGCGACGAGGGAGAGCAAGGACTTGGGGGCGTCCGGGAGGTCGGCGATGCTCTTGAGAAGGTCCTGCTCCTGCTTGATGTCGGCGGCCTGAGCCTTCTTGGGGGCTTGCTTGAGCGCATACAGCTCGCCGTTGATCTTCCTCCGAGCGAGGTACACAGTTGAGGTTCTGCCGCGGCCGATGAGGTGGAGGACGTCGAAGTTTTTGAGGGAAGGGGAGGGGGAAGCAGTGAAAACAGGAGAACAAGAAGCATCCAACGCAGAGCCCGTAACAGACTGGGAAGTGTGAGTGAGCATACAGCGAGCATCAAACAAGGAGATAAAGGACGTACGACAGCAGTAGCAGAGGTGTTTGAAGACATTTCGATAAGCAGATGGGAGTTGAGAGCAAGGAGAGCGAGACCGTCAGCCACCTTTGGCTCGCTGTTTGGCCAGAGTGGCTGACCGGTGCGACGGAGGCGCGCAGACAGTCAGCTGGGGCACACTGCCCCAGAACAGGAGTTCTAAAGGCATCCTGCAAGAGGGTAAGCCCATGAACGCGTCGGTGTGTCGAGGACGCGTCGAGGAAGAGGGTGAGAATCTGATGCCGTCGGAGTTTGAAAGTTCGGCTTCTCCCTTTGTCCACTCCTCCATTGCTCCTTCATGCGCCATTGCGCCTCTGTGCTGTTCGCCAACGACTGACCCGACCTGTCCCATGTGCTGCGACTTGGCTTGCAGAACTCCGAAACCGAACCTTCATTCCTTGCCAAATAAAGAAGTTGGACGAGCAAGATTCAAATCGTCGCGCCCATTCTGAGTCGGCACTGCGCGGAAAACGATTGGCTGCCGTTTCCAGACCTGCTCAGCCTGGTCCTATAACGTTATACGTTGGTTTTCACGTCGAACTGGACAAAACCACGCAACGAAACCCACGAGGACTCTTAGCAGCTCTGAGCCTTAGCCCTACGGTCATCCCACTCTTCTTTACCAAACGAGCGCCACGCTACCCGGAGGCTAAGGCGTTCGCGGCCTCTACTTCTGGCCACTCTGACCGATTTCAGCGCTAAGCAAACGATAATTTCAAGAAATTTCCCCACCAAGCAAACCCAGCGCATCTGCACTTGCGACTCGGAGGGCTTCAGTCAATACTTCCGGAGGCGTCCGACAATTCCCAATTATCCGCGCGCAACGCCGTAATTGTAAAACCCTCCGGCGCTTGAATTCTCATCCAGGCATGCAGGACTCTGAGCTCTGAGACCAGCGGTCCCGCGATACTACACATCTATCATTGTTGTGCGTCAAGATCCATGGCGCGGCACCATACAATCCCCTACCAAGACAAAGGTCGCTCGTCCTGGTCGATACCCGGGACCGCGCCCGGCAACCAACCGTGCAACTCCTCCGCCAATAACGCCCTGAAATTCTGCGTAGTATGCATGTCACATTCTCGAGCGCCCGAGGATTGTATATGTTGAGTAATCGTAAATAGCGTGCTGGGGCCGTCTTGGCTTCGGTACGCAGTGTAAGCTTAGGTTGAACGATTTGACCCGCGAATTCGTTTAAGTATTAGTATTATAATCATCATGCGCAGCGTTTTTAACGCCGTTTGTGGGGTCCCTCCCCATCCGAGGCCAAGGGACATCTAATAACAAAAAGATAGGATTCAAGTTCATCTACAGTTTTGCCTCCGAGGGTTGCATTTTGATATGCACTCCAGATGCCACCAGACGGTGCTTGGTGTCGTTCCAAATCTGCATAATGACTTGTTATTGATGCACGCTCAAAAGCAGAATAGGATTTACGTGCCTCGGTTCGTGCGGACATCGCTCGGGCACCGATGGTCATGGAGGTATTTACTATTCGCAACTTTTCTCCTCTGATGGAGGAGGGGTGAGGAGTTTCGCGATGGAAGATTCGAAACGACTCACAGTGTGGCCGGGGAATGGTAAACAATGTTTAAGGATTGAGAGACGTGCATTCCAGGCTTGTATACCATCAAACTTAACGTGGAACACCTAAACACGCGTCAGTACACGTCCTTCAACGGAATCGAACGACTTACACGTCAATGAGGAACGCTGAGCACCCGCCGTGGATGTTTCCGCCGCCGTTCAGCATGTCTACGGTGGGTCCATCCGCGTCCATTCATTCGTCCGCAAACCAGGAGGTAAATAATCACGTACCCTCTGTGACGGTAATCTCGCAGACAACACGGCCCTCCTCCTTGAGAGGCTCCTCGGCCTTGGGCAGAACTGACGCCTCGGTGACCACCAGTGCCGATATGATGGAATTGCCGAAGCCCGGGCGCTTGGCCTGCCGCATCCCAAACAGATCAGGGAGGTGAGTAAGGGCGTCCTTCATTCCAGGCGCAATATTTCCGGAGAACTTCACGGGCATTGGGAGGCAGAGGGAGGGAACAAGATGTGGAACGGGAATGAGCGGGGAGGCAATTGAGGCGAATTGATGCGGAGACCGGGTGCGGTCATAAACATAACCGGTCAGTGATGGGAACGAATGAACAACCTCTCAGAGCGTCTCTCTCAGAACCACAGTGACATTGAGACGATGGCCGACACCTGGCGTCCCAAGCGAACCCTCGCCGAAGGTGGGCACCGATTCCGTTCAGTCCGGGGTAACCAAGTTTGTCCCCCAGTGAACGCGCTTCTATGCGCTCCGGGTTAGGGATGGGCACCGTCCCGTAAACGGGCACGGCCGTCAAATTTACGGCCCGCATCCGTCATTTTTTTCAACCCCAGACGGCGCGGCGCCGCAAAAGAACGGCCGTAAATCGTAAATTGACGGGGCGGCGCGAGGAAACAAAATGGCATGGCCCTGGGTCCAAAGTCGACGTCAAAAGTGGTGGGAAAGCTGTGAGGACCTTCTCACAACTGATTAGAAACACCCTGAGGGTGCAGTGACCAGTAAAAGCTCTTTTCAACATTTGGTTAATTTAATACATGTGAGCAGATGCTGTCCTGAGAGAGTTTACAGGGTCCACCAGAAGTGCTTTGGGACTGAATTACCCTTTCTCCATAACAAACAATCAACAGGACTCAGTTTAGGGCGCGTTGGGGTGTTTTCGAGCGCGAAAAGCGCCATCAGCGCATCAAACCCGTCTACGGTCGTAGACGGCTGCCCGTCCCCGTCACGCGCATGGGATCCAGCGAGGCCTTGACGGCGCGGGACGGCATGCCGCCAACGGCACCCGTCACACCCGTAAAGACGGGGACGGTGGCCATCCCTACTCCGGGTACTCTACACGAGCTCGAGACGCGTATAATAGACGGCCGAGTCCAGAGGGTATACAAGAATCAATGGCCGAGCGTGCGGACATTTTGGCTCTGGGCCTCCGAACTATATGCCGTGCGTTCTCGGTGTTTCATTCCGCGTGCACTTATCATTCGCAGGACAAACTCTACATCGTCTTTGAGAAGCAACGATACACGTCAGCTTAGCCCCCGGTACTTAATTTGTGCTAATGTGTGGCTTTAGCTACCAGGAAGTCAGGATTCGGTCGCTCAAGACCGCTGCTATCTTCAACGAACTTTATGGTGTTACCAAAGGTAATTCGAGTTACTTCAGACTTATGCAAGTTTAAACGCCCCACCTAGGCGATAGGGTTGGGATCTGCTCCCGCAACTATCCAGAATATCTTGTGATTTTCTGGGCTTGTCGTGCGTTGACAATATCCATCACAAGAACTAATCTAAAAAAATTCCAGACCTGCTCGGCGCTATACCGGTGCTTGCAAATGCGTTAGTGATTCACCCAATACTTGCCGCTGGTATTTACGACCTTCATACAGGTGGCTCCCGATCGCGCCTCTCGTACATTGCTTGGGCAACACTCAATGCAAACTCATCGTTCTTGACTCAGAGCGAGCCGACCGCTTGGAGCCAGAAATCGAGAAATTGACCGCTCAAGCTGGAGCTCAAGGCATTGTGGTGTTGCAAAGTTTCGAAGGCAAAGGGCGGTGGAACGGAATGCAGCCATGGGAAACCGTTTTCGAGAAATACAAAGGAGACCCGATGGAGATGTTGAAACACGACCCCAACGTCGGCCCGGAGGATAACGCGACCATCTTTTTCACTTCGGGCACCACAGGACTTCCGAGTAATGTTCCCTGTTCTTGTTACCCTTTGCTGCGTGTTAACTCTGTCGAAGAGGGTGTCCTCAGCACGCAGCGTCAATTTCTCACCAACACCCTCAACGTACGCCATCATTTACTTTCAGAGGCACCACTGACAATTCTTTTCCAGACGCTTGTCGCCAGGCGTCGAGCTTACTTGAGACGCGGGGAAGAGATTCCCATTCCGTCGCCAGAAGATCCTCAACCAGGTGTCTTGATATCTGTTCCGCTTTTCCACGTCACTGGGGTGAGTGTAAAATTGAACATCGGTTCTGAATTCATTCAAACGTTTCAAATGGGCACATAGATAACATCTCTAACAATGACGACTACCCTCGGGGGCGGGAAAATCACCCTCATGCGAAAGTGGGACCCCGTAATGGCGGCAAGGTAGGCAGGTCAACCTGCAAGTTGCCCTCCGACATTTCGAACTTACCGCCTGGCAGATTGATTCGCCAGGAGAAATTGACTTCGGCAGGAGGGTGTGGCGGCTCTCTCCACTTCCATGGACATAGCTGATATTCCATTACAGGGTCCCGTCTATGGCCGCCGAGATCATCGAAACTACTCGGGGCTACAATTTGGAGTCTTTGACATTTGGTGGTGCCCCCGCTGCCGACATCATGACTACTCGGGCCCGTCTTGCTTTCCCTAATGTGACCTTGTTTGTCTCCTTCATCTTTCTTCTTGACACAGCTCTTTACCACCGTTTCACAGATCGCAAGGGTACGGTTCAAGTGTACAATGGAGTTGTGAAATTAAAGCAAGCACTTCGACAGATACGGGTTGACTGAAACGAGCAGCATCGCTACTTCTTTCGGTCAGTTTCTTTGCTTCTCTTGTCACAAGAACTCTCATGCTGACGCTGTCCTCCAGCTGGCGACGACTATGTCGCTCGTCCGTCAAGCTGGTAAGTACCGCCTGACACGATGGCGTAGCATCGAAATACTGACTCCTACGCAGCGGGCTCGCTTCCCCTGTCAATGATATCTTGATCATGAAGGATGGAAAGGCGCTCCCACCGGGCGAAATTGGTGAAGTATTCATTCGCGGGCCCAATGTGTTTTCTGGATATTGGCGCGACCCAGGTTGGTCGCTGAAATTCATCTGTATTTGTTGCGTCTTGATCACGGTTTATAGCGGCGACGGCAAAGGTTCTAACCACAGACGGATGGTTTGCAACTGGCGATCTCGGACTCCAGGATGACGAGGGTTTTGTCTATATCCGCGACCGAAGCGAGTACCTGTCAAACCCGAATCGAGATCCTCCCGCTGAACGTCACACAGTCAAGGATATAATCTTAAGGGGCGGTGAAAATATCGACTCGACAACAGTTGAGAACGCGTTATTCACGGAAGGAGTCAAGGAGGTCGCCGCTGTGGCTGTTCCCGATAAGAGGCTCGGAGAGCTAGTCGCAGCGGTTGTGTCTGTCAAGTCGGAATATCGAAGCAAACTCACAGAAGAATTCCTGGTGGCTCTTTCGCGCACGCGGTACGCGAGAAATGCTCTAATCGAACTTCCAACTGAATCCCTCCACTAGATTGCCTCGGTTTGCGGTGCCTGTGATCGTCTTGTTCCAATCCGAGTTGCCGCACAATCCGGCGGGCAAGATTATCAAGGCAGAATTGCGAGAATTTGCACGGCGCGAGTGGCAGAAGAGAGGGAAGGCGGCTGCGAAACTCTAAATCATGTATTTTACTTGTTATCGAATTCGGATCAGGAATATTCATGTACGGCCCCCGCATTGGGTTTTCTCTTTCAGGCAGATACAATGCATTGGTGCCGACTACCGACACTACAGATGTTGTGGTTGAAGTTGACTATGTTCAAACTCCGCCCCATGGCAATCACCGAATCTTTGACTCGCCGATCCCATCAATGTCGTTTCTTCTTTTGAATCACAACAACCTTGCAAGGCCGATCGCCACGACAAAACGAAACCTCGCGTTGTTTCCGAACGTTAGCGCCAGCTCCGTCGGCGGCCTATTTCCGCTGGCATCTGGTGGCTAATTGCGTCGAGTTTTATGGAACGTCCAAGAGTAACGTCCTTCAGTTCAAGTTGTCACTCGCATGGCACGGCGCTTGCGGTCTGAGAACCCGCTGCTGGCACAGCGGTAGCAATGCGTCTTACTGACCGATGGAGCTCAACTCATTACTCCTAACGACTAACGGAGGTTAACTAATCATCGATACAAGCTCGCGGGGTTATGTAAAGGTTTGTACCAACGTCAGCACAATATCTTCATACCATGTGTGGCTCGCATTCCTCCCATCCTTGGCTACTCACAGGCACACCTCTCATCTCTTTCACCGCGTCGTAGATTTTTCGTCGAAACACTTGCTCCCCGGTGTGGTCCGCTCTAAACTGATGCCAGCTATCTCAATTGAAGCGCAGGTAGGTCCCGATTCGGAGCAGAGATCGGGCGCTATCTGCTATTATGCCATGATCATGAATAGCCATATAAGAAAGCAGCTGCAAAGCTGAAGGTCAGCTCATCTACGCTCATGACCCATTCCGCCGCTAATATCCTGCAGTATACGCTGGTTGCGGCCGACACCCTCCAAGGTGTAGCAACTACGGCGGGAATACCCTTCCTCGGTAGTGTATGCAGTCTTGCGGTCTCAATAATCCCCATGATTCAGGTAATGTACCTTTTCTTGAACCGTGTCCCGACCCTCATTCCTCTTTAGGACACCCAATTTCAGAAGGAACGATGCCTGCGGATGACTGGAGAGATTCACAGAACTCTTTGTGCCCTCGGCATACTCTGCATCAGATCGGAGGACGCCAGACCCCCCAGAGTCCTGGATCAAATCGCGCAATATGCTCGGTAAGACGATATCTTTCGGATCGATAAACCTTTTTTTACTGAGCGAGGTGAAGAGCTCTACAGGCCTTCTATTCGGAACTTAGGAACCAACAAGAACTTGGAAAGATCAAGCGGTTCTTGAAGCAATCCGAAATCACCATTCGGCTGGAGGCTTGTGAGCGGGAGCTCAGAGAATCAGCCGATATGTTCTCCGTGCGTTTCGTTTCCGAGTTCTGGACAGCGACTGAACGATGTCTACAGATGCAACAAGCTGTTGGGCTCTCGACGACCGCAAAAATACAGGGATCTGATGCGGCGAGCAGACATCAGGAGCTCCTGGAACTGCTCTCGACCGTTTCAACTACGGCCTCCTCGGTAAGGAATTCGTTTTCGCGTTTTCGAACTCATATCAATCTATCCCAGCTTCGTGAGAGTTCTTTCAACACTAGGCATGATTTTCTCTTTCTGTGTGACCCTGGAATAACCTCTATATTATATCCTCAGCTTTGGGTCTCTTGCCCTTCTCCCCGCATCACCAAAGATTTTTCATGGACGAGATTTCGAACTCCAAGATATCATCGGCACTGTTCTCGGTGATCACGCCAGGGTCGCCATTCTCGGTCCGGGAGGGATGGGAAAGACTACGCTGGCCATGGCCGTTTTGCACGACCCGGCCGTCGTTGCCAAGTATGACCAGCGCCATTTTATTCCGTGCGACTCGGCAAGTAACGGTGCCGACCTCGTCTCTCTCGTGGCCTCGTACCTGGGACTTGAACCGTCCAAGCTCCTCTCTCGCGCAATCGTCGGCCATTTAACGGCATCTGGACCGACGCTCATCCTCCTCCTCCTCGACAACTTCGAAACACCCTGGGAACCATTGGAGTCTCGCGCAGAGGCGGAAGAATTTATTTCCTTGTTGACTGATATTCCCACGCTAGCTCTCCTGGTTCGTCCGTTCGACTGTCGAAATCTCTGAGGCTTATTCATTTCATCTACTGTAGATCACAATGAGGGGAGCTGAACGACCAGGAAAGGTCAAATGGAGCCGACCATTTCTTCCGGTTCTTAAACCATTGTCAAAAGCGTCTGCATATCAAGTCTTCGCTGATATTGCCAATGCGCCAGGGCTCGAAGATCAACCGGTGCTCGATGAACTACTGGATTTATCCGGTGGCCTTCCTCTCGCTGTCAGTTTGTTGGCAAGCGTAGCGTCTTTCGAAGGGTATCTCGATACGCTCAAGCGTTGGAATCTCGAGAAGACAAGTCTGCTTTCCGTCGGTCACGACAAGCACTTGAATCTCGAGAAATCCATCATGTTGTCGCTCGGGAGCCCGCGTCTCTCGTCATCACCCCATACCAAGGAACTCCTTTCACTTCTTTGTCTGCTTCCTAGCGGCATCACCGAGAAGGAGCTCATTTCGAGTCAAGTCCCCATTATTCATGATCAAATCGCACAGTCGAGAACGACGCTTCTCCGCACAACGCTGGTGTACATCGATGTACATGGACGGCTCAGGGCGTTGAACCCGATCCGCGAATACATCCGTGCTACCTATCCGCCTCCACCAGTCCTTTACTGGCCTCTCGTTCAACATTTCCGGGACCTCCTTGAGCTCTGGAACAGCCACCAAGACTTGTCCTCTGGGGATCTCGTCCCCAATCTCGCTGGCCATATCGGAAACATCAGAGAGCTCTTGCTCCAGGGCCCCCTTCCAGATACTCAGTCGGAATGTTTGAGCGTCGGACACACAATCATCAGATTCCACCGTTTTGCAAGACTCATGTTGAAACGCGAAAGCGGATACAGTCTCGCGAAGAGACTTCCATATCTGATCGAGGTCACTGGCGACCCTCAACTGCGCTGGAGCTATGCCTGTGATTATCTGTGGGGGTTCATTCCTCCCATCGTGCCCGGGGACGCAGACTGTTTGATGAAGGATGGTCTTGAATACTTTGCCACTGTTCAAAGGCCAATTGAGGAAGGTACGTACATGTGTTTCCGGACAAAACCCACATTGTCTAATGATACTACGCAGTCGTAACGTTGTACAACGCACTGGGCATATATATCGGTTTCAGCGAGGCAAACGCGAAAAAATCGATGCAATTCTGTGACGTCGCACTGTCTCTTGCGAAACAAACCAGAAATTTTCGCTTGATCCTGCACGCATTAGAGACCAAGTTCAACCTCTCGTTCGACTTTGGGGATTTGACGCAAGCCGCAGAAACTGCGCGCGAAGCACAAGTGATTGGCCGGTTTATGGTCGGGTTTGACCATATGTGGAGTGTGTGGGAGGCCATGACCCAGCTTGAGCTGGGAAACCTCTCAAAGGCATCCGAGCTGTGCGGGCAGGCGGAAAAACACTTGTTTGATAGCGGAGTGGTGGGAACCGACAAACCCCTCGTAATCCTCGATCTGCAAGCAGATGTACATCTTAGAAAAAGCGAGTATGTCGAGGCGCGGAAGACCCAGGCGATTATCGCCTCCAGAACCTCTCCCAACATCTCCCCGAAATATCACGCGAACTCGCTCGTCAACCTCGCATATCTCGATATCCTGACTGAGGCGAATGAGGCCGAAATCCAGTCAAATCTGGATGCAGCCACCGCAGTTTACGTATTCCTTGGGGATCCAAGGATCCATTTGGCCAAATGGGCAACCGCAGAGCTGTATCTTCTCCAAGGCAAACCCCAGCAAGCACGGTTCGCATTTGAGGAGACTCTGTCCAAAACGCAGGACCCAGATGTTCAGCGCGACTGCTTAGCGTCCCTCAGCGACCCAACACACAGATTATACAGCACCCTCGATACGTTTCGCTGGGCGGTGGCGTATTTTGCGTTCAGCCGGAAGACGAAGGATCGCGTTGGCACATTCCAGTCATTTCGGCGTCTCGCGGACATTTTTGTTCAAATTGGCGAAAAAGAGACGGCTTTGAACCTGTTCAGGACCGCATTGGAGGGGTCCACTGAGCTTGATATCCACCGCCTCCGCGCAGAGTGTATGGTTGGCATCGGGGATATTATGGCGAGCCGCCACGACTCGCTAGAGGCCGATGGAATGTGGAAGGCTGCACACCCACTGTTCATGCGGTCGTCGCGGGGAAATGAGGCCATCGCGGTGAAGAAGAGGCTGGATGCCCTTCCGCTGGCGAATGTGGCCCCGGAAATTTCGACGACAGACGGCGAAGAGGAACCCGTCGTGGCATTGAGGCAACGCCAGGCGGTGCTGGCCTGAGCACGCACTTGGTTTCCTTGTTGGACGTGTAAACTAGTCCTTGAAAGTCGTGCACGTAGTCGAGCGCAGTCATATCTAACAAAGTGCAGCTGGATAGTAGCAGGACCCAGTCTGAGGCCTGAGGGGTTGCCAAGCGAGAGATGAAGCAGCGAGTCGAGCGTCTAGCGGGAGGTCACGGTTGGCCGCGATTGGTGTGCCGCGAAGCCAAGCAGCGCGACCCATCGGTATTGGGCACTGCAAAAATTGATCTCCGAGCGTGGGGTGGGCTCGGTGAATTTTGCTTGTTGAATTGTTGTTGAATTGAACGCAGAGTCGTCTGATCCGCGTTACAGCCACTGTCACATTGTGACTGGCTGCCTCTTCGTCTCAACATGGCTTGCTGCAGGTACTGGGGATACGAGCGCGTTTTCCTCACAGTGGCCTACTTACGCTCTCGCTATGCATTCCATTACTCGGCTTAACTCCTGGACTCTCCATCTACCGGCCATTCAAGGCGCCCACAACTCAGTCTTGCAACTCGCGCCGCTGTCTAGATCTAGCCGCGGGAGTGCAGATATCTAATGAACATATACAACACGTAACCGGAATCTGGGACCTCATTGAAGCCTTGGGCCATCCCGAATCGACCACTTTCACTCCAACGGCTCAGAGGTTCGCCTTTGCCCTGCAGATTCACTTCCCGCCTGCCGCTGAACCTATCTCAGGCTGGGAAACCCAGACTCATATCCGATTGTCGTTTATCACGACCCTTCTCGTGAATTTCTACGTCGGCAAGTATCACATACCAAGGTTATCCTTGACGATATCCTGCTGATGTGGCGATCGTAGCATGATAATGTTTGCGCACAAGACCGAGAGGTTGGACTCGGATCTGTCTTTCTACATCTTGATTCCAGTCCTTCGGGTCTTCCGGACAAGCGGGCGAATGTTGCAGTCGGTGCGTGACTGTAGTCTCTTTCCCCTTCTCCGGCTTGACTTTGGCTCAATTTTATCTCTTCAAGATGCAAAGGATGATCAAGACGTTGTCCGAACTTGAACGGCTTGCACCTATTGACTCTGCTAATCCAAATTCAAATTTCGCAACCGACGGTACTTTGAACACGACAATTGAGTCGCTGGCTAATCAGACTGTCGCTGCTTGCAACGTTATCATGGAGAGTATCGAACCCCGCTTGTATCTCGCTGCAGAGACCGATACATACGGCTCTGACTTGGTGGTAGCAATGGGCACTGAACGCGTCCGCGTAACTGCTGCGCTCAAAAATCTGCCGTGGTGGGATGCTTGGACTCTTGCGCACTGGACAGGCTCATCCGATACTGCGCGATTTCGTGCATACTCAAAATTTCTCAAAGAGGAAGAGCCTACCTTCCGCTACCTCGCCGACGCTGCTTCCGTGATTCACGATAATCTTGTCGACCTCCGCGATTACTGCACGTGGTACTCAAAAAACGATGTATGTCCTTTCTGTCGTCGAGTACGAGTACAGTTATCTGATGGTTCTCAGACGATGCACTTGATACACGGAGGGGATCACCTTGCAGGGACGAATATTGTTTCCGTCCAGAGCATCTCCCGAAAGCTAGAGAATCTCGTCGATCGCGTCCAACTCACAGCCCAAGCTGGAAAAAATCCCGATAATCCGGGTTGGCCTGCTCGACGAGTCCGTTCTCGGACAACACCGTGGCTCTCCTGACATTTCACGGTGTTTCGTGAACTCTCTCCGAGTGACGGCCTTTCACTCTGGGTACTTGAGCTATCGATCAGGATTCTGTATACCTACTTACTAGTGTATCAAATATTCCGCTTTATCTAAATTTCTTCCGGCTTCTGCTGAGGTCGGCTCGCGACTGCGACTCTGAGGATGTCGCCCACAAAGGTGATTATTTCCCACGCTTGCGGGTCCACCTTAACCATGAAGAACGGCGCAGTCGTGGCGTTTGCAGCGTCATTACTGGTCTCTCTCGTTGCATACAGCCTTCTCCAGTCGCGCCCTCTGAAATGCCGAGACCACCCTTGTCTTGGCGCATTGGACGGTCTCCAAATGGTTGACACTCATGTCGGCCACATTATCGACCTCTGGAACTTCATCGAGCACTTGGGAGTTCTCCGCCACAACACCATCGGCGCCCAAATCTTTTTCAATGTTGTTGAGCCCGGTAAAGAGGGCCCTCCCATTGCGATGAATAAGGAATGGCCGCCTTTCAATCAGGACTCTTCAGCAGAAGCATTCTTGGCTCTGTATGTACCCGGTTTGCCCTCCTCCGTCATCGCTGAATCGCGCACCCTGTTAGCACACATAATTTCCTTTGGATGGGTTATCTGCTCGACTCGGAGCTGCACCTCTTCTGGTTTTATGCGGTTGAATATTTCCGGATGATAGCTCCAGGGCCACTGGTGGGTGTAGAAGTAAAATCTATTGCTGTTCTCACTATTCACACAGCTTCTAAGCCCGCTGGCCGACTGGGATACAATTGCATCCAAATCTAAAGCCTCACGTCGCAAACCCCGACTCAATGCCGTCGAAATAGACCAGATTTTCGACACGGCCGTTAGAGAGCTTACAGCCGATTTCGGCGCACTGTGCAAGATGATATTGGAGAAGAGCGAAACATTACCGCCTTTGGCGCACAATGTAAGTATATCATGGTCCGAATTAACAACGCAACTCGACAGCGAGCTTGTCCGGGTTGGAATAGAACTCAAGCGTCTTTCGTGGTGGGACATGCTCATGCACTGGGCAGGAGTATCCACTGCCCTACAGTCCCGCGCAAGGCGCGCCTACGTGAAGTTCTTGGAAAAGAATACACCGACTCTCCGATCCCTCGGAGACGCCGCTTTGGGGATTCACGATAATATTGAGGGTGTCAGGGTTTATTGTACATCGTACAATGCTGAAGTCGTAATCAAAAGTTCCCTACTCTCATGCAACCGAAACTCACTCAGGCATTTTAGACCACTGACGTGCCGGAGGAACAACCTGCCAGTGCCGACAGCGGATCCATAGCGACTTCAGAAAGCATAACCCGACGCGTTCAGGACCTCCAGATCAGAGTCGAAAATGCTCGAAAGGCCGGCCAGCCGGATTATGGCGCCTTCTTCGATTCTCTCACTGGCAGCCTGAGGTTATGACCGGCCTTGTTCGTACTTGCTTGTGTCGTTGAAAGTCCGGGTGGTTGAGTCGTAGTTCAGTTGTTCCTTCCCAGCGTTTAATTGCCCACAAATGTAACAACCCTGAATTTCATCGCGGAGTGTCCTGGAGGGTCGCAAAACGTTGGACGCAAGTTGAACCAAAGTTGAACACGGATCACAAAATAGTGACCGGCCATCTAGTCAAAGTTCACACGCTTGCGGGTCCACTTCAACTTGACTTCAACCATGACAACCTTCCGAACAGCCGCCTGGACAGCGACCCTTGTCCTTTTCCTCGCTGCATGGAATCTTTTCCCAAGGACGCAGCCCTTCTTCGCGCCGCTTGAATATCTTGAGATGGCCCTGGGGTCAAATTCAAGTCTCAGTCTGTGCACCGACCACGCTTGTCTTTGTGCTTCGGACGGCATACAAATAATCGACAGCTACGTTCAACATATGAGCGCGATGTGGGACTTTGTCGACGGCCTCGGACGCCCTGCAATGAATACATTTGTTCCGGTCGCCAGAAGGTCAATTCCACAGAATTTGGCCTGCTCCAGCTCTGACGCGCCGGACACCTGTAAAGATTGAATCCGGCAACGTATTCTGGGTGGCCGATAGCATATCATGACCCTGTGGCGACTATCTTCTTGGATCGGCTGTGAGTCTCTGCTGTCGCCCCGTAGAGTCGCATCCAACTCCGATTTCTACAGCATAACCAAGTTCCTCCGAGTTGGGAGTTACATTGATTCAAGGCTAGGAGGATTCTCGACCGATATAATTCAACTCTTCAGCATAGCATCCAAAAGGGTGTGTGACAATTCATGTATTTGTCGCTGGTCCTCATGTCGGTTCAAGCTCAAGAAAACAAGTCAGATGTTAATGGATTTGGAGCAGTTACAAACGAAATACAAGGCGGCAACGGGATCCAACCTCGCTTATCTTGACATCGGGACGGACCAGGTTTTCAACTCGACTGTTGTCGAGCTTGCCTCCCGACTCACTGTCATGTGCACCGACGTTCTGAATCGAACAGAGAAACTCATACCAGATGTTTTAGAGCTGAGCATTCTCGGGAAACAAGTGACGGACGGTCTCGACGGCGAGCTTGATCGAGCTAGGAATGTGTTCGCCCATCTTCCTTGGTGGGATACTTGGACACTCGCTCATTGGGAGGGAAGGTCGCGTACCATCCGATATCGCGCTTACCTGAAATTCTTTCAAGAGGAAGAGCACACCTTTCGGGCTCTCGGCTCTGCTGCTTCGGCGTTCCACGGCAATCTTGTTGGTCTCAGCGACTACTGTAGATGGTATAACGGTGACGATGTGAGTGGGTCCTTCCCAGATCATGTTGAACTCACCCGCAATCCTCAAATGCAGACGTCTCGACTAATAAATTCCGATCGGTCTCGGGACACACCTAATGCCCAAAATGTCGCTCGAAATATTGAGCATCTTTGCGAAGGGGTTGAAAGTGCAGCCACTGCGGGGCATAGGCACAGGAATGAGGGGTTTCCAGGTTGGCCTCCTCGGTTGGTCAGCCCATCTGGTGCCCTCCGAATTCCCTGATAGCTACAGGACTAGTATTATAATTATTTATTAGCATGAATAAACCCCTGCGCAATGCAAGACGCAAAGTCCTCGATTGGTTCGCCCAACAGCATCTTGACGCGTACAAATAATCACCCAAGATGTGCTTACCACAGATCTCATTTCCAACTCTGTCGCATCCTTTTAGCCTGTGTCTAGCATTAATTACCGCTCCCGAGCGGTCAAAGCGTTAAATAGGCTGTGCCATCAACAACACGTGCAAACAGTCCGACGTGACTAATTCCGCGTTCCGCCTTTACTGTTTCACAGCGACGACGACGTTCCCGCCACCATCGTCGCCGTCCTCAACGACCCATCCTCCTCCAGTCCTTTCATTGACCGCCGTTTGCGCCCCTTGGAATGCACTCGGACGCTTTCGATGTAATCCCCTATGCGGTGCGTCGAATCGCCACCTTTCCGCCCCGGGACCGCTCGCGTTTGAGTTTTGTCTCAGTCTTGGGCGATCCACTGAGACATTCTCTCCACCGAAGCTTCCGCAGCGGGGTCCGATCGAGCGCTGATCGTTTGTATAGGACATTAAAGGCGACTGGAAGAAACTCGGCGCCGGCTCGTTTGGGAACGTGTACAAGGGTGAGCTTGTACGTTCTCCGACGATTCACCCGCTCATATTGCGCAGGCACATATCTGGGGATCGACGTCGCCATCAAGGAGGTCCTTCCCTCGACGGAATATGACGTCGCCAAGTACTTTGAGCGAGAATGGCGTCTCATGAAGGAGACGAGGCATCCAAACTGCTGTCTATACATCGTACGGATCCTCATTCGACCTTGGTAGTCTTTCTTACCCGGATCTAGGGCCTTTCTCGTGCGCCCGAACCAGATAACCGCATATTCATCATTTCAGAGTACATTGAGAACGGTAATCTGCGCGTATACATCCACGACAAGTCCAAGCCGTTCCCTTGGCGCCTCCGCCTCTCATTCGCCACCGACATCGCTCGCGCCCTAGCGTACCTGCATGCCCGCAAGTGCATCCACCGTGATCTCAAAGGCGAAAACCTCCTCGTCACGTCCAACGGTCGACTGAAGCTCACCGACTTTGGGTTCGCCCGCATCGCGGCTCGGAACGACGATGAGTCGAAGCGGCTCACGTTCTGCGGCACCGATTCGTACATGTCGCCGGAGATCTTGCTCGGCGACGAATTCGACCTCCCCACCGACATCTTCTCGCTCGGCATTATCTTTTGCGAGATCGCGGCTCGCAAGCTTGCGGACGACGACCACTTCAAGCGGACCGCGCCCACATTCGGGATTGACTCAGCGGAGATACACAAGCTCGCGAATCCGGGTTGCCCCCCAGAGTTCTTGGCTCTGTGTATCGAGTGCCTCAATACGGATCCCGCAGCCCGCCCTGGGACCCGGGATATCCTCGAACGTCTCCGTGTGATCGAGGCCGAGGTCCTCGCGCGACCTAACGAGGGTGACGACCTCCATGTGGGCAGTGTCAGACTCATGACGGCTGGGCGGCGCGCTGGTCCCGGGCCCCGAATTCCCAGCTTCGGTCTCGGGGTAGGGAAGGATATCAGAAGTAGTTCGCTGGCCAGCAGTGCCAACAGCACAGATGACAGCGACGATGAGATGATGGAAGCTGTAATGGGGCTGTCCAGTGTTGGCGTTGGGAATAGCGATTGGAGCAACGGGACGAACGGTAGGCTCCTCTTTGGGCGCCCTAGCATCTATCACTGAGAATTTGGAAGGTCATCAACCCCTGTTGGAGAACACTCCCTCGACGTTCTCTGATTACAGCACCACCGTCATTCGCGCCCACCCCAACCAGGGGGCAGGGAGCCAACTGCCGTCCTTGTCGTCAATACTCACCGTCCGTGCGACGCCCGCAGACCCTCAGTCGAACCCGACGGATATCCTCCCCGAGCACGATCGATCCTTGTCCGAGTCCTCGAGTGACCCGCTCAGCGGCTCCATCCTCTCCATCGCCTCGCTCGACTCGTACCACACGGCGCACTCGATTTCTGCCATCTCCACGACGTACGCGACCGAAGGCGGTTCTACTATCCGGTCGCTTCACGGTAATTATACGGCGCCGCTTGTGCACCGTTTTTCGCTCCTCAAGCCCGGCGCGAAACCGAAGAAGAGCGGGTCGAACGGGACGGTGTCGCCGACGGGGAGCAGCGGGAACGAGGCTACTGCGAGTGGGTGGAATCCGCTGGACCTGTTCTTCTCCAGCGGCTTGCTCGTCGCAAAGTGCGACATCTGCACGAAGAGGCTCGGATGGAAACCCGTGTTGGAATGCGATGATTGCGGGCTACGGTGAGTCTAGCTTCCATTCACCCGGTCTCGCCGTTTTAAAGATGCCTCTGGCATTACAGCGCACACATCAAGTGCGGTGAGCTCGCCCCGAGGGATTGTGGCCTGCGTCCGAGCCGCCCTGGTACCCATCAGTCGCCGCTGAGCGTTCTGTCGTCCCCGCTCTCGAAGGTCAAGCAGAACGCCGCTGCTGCTGCTTCCGGGGGTAAGTCGAAGACCAGTCCCGGGAGATGATAATTTTGACTCTGCCTGATTTATCTTACGACCCTCACGACCCACGACGTTCCCGCGCTCGGTCTCATCATCATTTCATCCACGATTTATCTTACAGTATTGTAATGTGCGCTTCCGTCTGGCGGAGGTGCTTGGACTCGCATACATACATACGCACGTCTCTTTCCCCGGCCTCTTCATTCCATCCCATCCCATCCCATTCCAGGCAATCGAATCATCTCAGACCGTATCATTAGCCAAGACTTCACGATTTTGTACGCGATATTCTCTACGATACACACGCCATCCGGTGGGCATGACGGCTAACTGGTGGCGATAGTTGGTACTATGTATGTCCTGCTGGATATAATGTCCTCATTCTGTGTTTTTGTCCCCATTTTGTTTCACTCCCGGCGGTGTCTGGTGGCCGTGCGGGCCGTGGGCGTAAGGTGGACCCACTGACCGCCCACCGCATTTTTTGACAGGAGATTGTGTTGAACAATCTCAACTGCCGTCGAGAGGCAACTCTGTTCGGTGTCTAGCTCTTTGGTTCCCGGGGATTTTTATTTTATTCCGACAATGGCTTGCTCATTCGTGTCGATCCATCCTGATATCGTAGAAGCGCCGCAATGTCAGGAACCGGGAATAACCCCGAAATCCTTTGTTGAAGTTCCCGTGTGTGGTAAGTTTTCGTGGCAGTGTTATGATTGCGCTTCAGCTCAACTGTCATGTTGCTCGCATCTTGCATCTTGTACAGCTCAAATCTTACACACTCTCCAAGTTTGAGAGGTCCCAGTGTGCTTGTCAACATCCATACCAGCTGCTGGCCTCGCAAGCCACGCCAAGGAGTGGGCCCGATGCGTATACACTTCGCTTCCCACATTTTTTGACGCTGTCGAAACACGACCGCTAACGTTGCGCTTGAACCACGCAACTAAAGATCACGGATCTGTGCACTGTCATGAAACCGACCGCTAGAACAAAGATTTCCCAGTCCCTCAAATTAGGGCTTGACCAGAAGATCGGCCTTTCCTTTCCTCCCACCTTCCCCACGAGAGCCGCCGACGCACCCTCAGGTTGGGGTGTTATTGGTGCTGGATAGTTTTCTTCTTCTTCCTTCTTATATCCTCCTCTTGTTTCTTCTTTCGGGGCGCTTTGGAACTGTTTTTGCAAGATGTTGTCTTATATCTCGACCAAGCTCAAGTCGACCGTGAGTTTGTATCTTGTCTGGCTTTCCCTAGCTAACACGGGCCACCACAGTACGCCCATGTTACTCTCAGTACGCTATTTCCACTTTTACGCGCCATTCAGCTTACATGGGCTGCAGACCGGGTCACCGTCGCGTTCTTTCTTTTTTCCTTGATCCACTGCTTCGCGCAAGGCGTCATCCAATCCTTCCTCTTCTCAGTCGATTCCGAGTTCGCCAACCTCGTCACGAGAATCGTTCAGACGGCAGAGATTCCGGTCCAGGATATAACGTATCTCGAGGGCTCTAGCAACCATTTGACCCTCCGCATGTGCACCGACATTCCCTACAGCCAAGCCATAAAGACAAAGAATTGCACGATCGTCTTCCAGTCCGGTGTCGACGATGAAACCGCTACGCCTGATGTCGTGGAACAGGTGCGGTGGTCCGTTCAGCGCAATGCTTGACTTTTCTGACCATCGCTACAGGCTACCGTGAAGTCTCAGTCGGTCGGTCCTCCTTCTCGCAACGCTCCCCAAACGCTCACCAATGAATTCTTGAATCTTTAGATTTTCCAAGATCTTAGCGCCGGATTCGCGCTTTCCAAAGTCCGGGATAGCGTGGGCAATGTCACTGGAGTCACCTTCCAGCCTGTTGCCGTCCCCACCGCCCTTCAGTCCAAGGCGGCCTCATCCGTACTCCTCAACAAACAATGCACCCAGATTTTGGTATATCCCCAGCAGGTGTAGGTCGTTTTTGCATCCTATCTTTACTCCAGTATTGAGTTCACTGCCAGTCTTCAAAACTCGGTTCGGGAGGATATCACATTCGTACGTCGCCCGTGGGTTTATGCCCCGCGCCCCCTCACACCCTGCGCAGGTCTTCCTGCAGTTCTGGCTTCTTGGAGTCTCTCTGTTTGCGGTCGGGCAAAGCTCAGTTCCGCATATGTGCGCCCGTGTTGTTGTTCCCCTCTACAACCTCTAATCCCACGTGTACAGACTGACAGCACTCGGGACTCGCTTCCTCATTACCAGCTGGTCCGCGTACATCGTCATCTACCGCACGAACAACCAGGCGTCCACCTTCAGGCAAATTGTGTCGACCGCTGGAACCCCGTGTGGGGTGGAGCTGTTTCCGACGTATTTCAGCACGCGCCTGGCCTATAACGTAGGCGATTCACTGCATCGTAGGAGTCGATGCTCATCGATGTGTAACTAAGATCGCGGATCTCGTGTTGAGCTGCAGCGCGCTCATGCTGTCGGGCTTGCTCTCGTGGAACCTCCTGAAGGTAGCGTCCTCATAGATACCCAAGTGGCTTGAGTCACTTAACGAGCCATTCAGGTTTACAATGCGCAGTCTTTCAAGCGTGTCGGCGCGCCAGAGCACGTTATCCGTCTCTACAAGGTAATGGAATCGAGTCGTCCCTCGTCCATCTCATGATGCCTTCCCCCAGTACTTTATGGCGGTCCAAGCGGTCCTACAACTCGAGGTCTTCGTGCTCGTCGCCGCAACGAGGTGCGCACTGTGTGAACTCGTCGTCCACCACCCCATCTCACTCCCCTTCACAGTCTCTGGGTCGCCGTGCTCACCGGCACCGGGATCATGAAAATTTCTCAACACAACCCGGTTTACATCGGTCTCATCATCGCTACGACCGTGCTTGTCCTCCCGTGGATTGCCCTGGTCCGTCCGCCCCTTTGGCCCGTTCTGACTGACTGACTGACGGCGTCGATGACAGGGCTGGTATGGCGTCCGACGTGAACAAAAGCGGATGATGATCTCTTTCCTCGCGATCGCCTTCTTCTTCATGTGTGGTTGGGGCATCATGTTCTACTCCATCGTCTACCGCTGGTGCGCTGCAGTGATCCTCTTTCACCGGGGCGCCTCTCATGGACGTTTATTAGGTCCTTCGTGCAGTGGCCCTACCTCGGCTGCTTCACCGTCGCATCGTTTATTCTTATCATGTCAGTCTCTTGTCCGCAATGCTTGTCGCCTTGCTCTGACACCCAGACAGCGCGAGCATGATACTAGGAACCATCTGCTGGAGGAACTTCGACCTCGGCCTCGCAGAGTATCGTACGTATCCCAATCGAGTCGTTCCGGAATATTTACGACTTACCCGATTTCTTCAAACTTAGTGAACGCAGAGAGCGCGCTCGCGTCCCTCAACTTTGCGCCCGAGGTGTTCGCGCATCGCGACGTCGAAAAATCGGGGAATTACTACAAATTCGACGAGCCAGAGTTCCCGATGCCGACCTTCAAGTCGTCCATGTCCAAAGAGTCTGACAGCGACGGCTTCCGGATAGCCGCGCCAGTACGCGGCCCCCCGCCGGTCTACGACCGCCCCTACAACGCCCCCTTCTAATTCCGCGATCTCGACGATCCTCGAATTCCGCGATCTCGACGATCGCTTGCGTGGCTTTGCTTTGCTTATTGGGACTTTGAGCCGGGACTCTTTTTTTCGGACAATGCAATCACGACACTAAATTATTACACTTGTCTCTGTCTCTGAATCTTGGTTGTACGGGTACAAAATTCCATGTGAAGGCCGTAATGAACTCTGTATATGTATCCGTTTAGACACTGGGACTAGATGCGGGGGAGGGAAGACTCGCCTGGATAGCTCTTTAAAAGAAGTTTCCGGCGGGCGGACTCGCATTACTCGGGCGGCGGGGCACCGAGCGCGACCTGACAGCAGCCTGCGGCGGCTTCGTCGGCTCCCGCGCCTGCGCCCGACTCGGCCGCGCGTCGACGGTCTCACTGCGGGTGTGTCCGTGATGGTACGCCATAGGCGAGACGTTAATCCTGGGCAGCACGGGCACGGCATCGGGCGCCGTGTTAATGTTCGGGGGGCGCTTCGCTCTGGGGCGGGTCGGGAAGGCCGGCATCGGGGGGACGTTCTTCGTGATGCTCGTGGTGCGGACGACGGGCTGGACGACGATGGGGGTGGATACGCGCTTGTCCTCCATCGCGGTGCGGAACGACTCGGAGGTGCTCGACATCTTGATCGTGTTGCTGTCCTTCGAGAACAGCACCGAAAGGCTGCTCAGTTTGCGTTGATGCGCGGCCTCGGGAACCCGGGGTCCCTTAGTTTCCGAGCTGGAATACTTGAGAGTAGGCATGTCGGAATCGAATGAGATCTTCTTTTCGAAGTCCGAGGCGTCGTCTCCCAGTGTTTCCGCTCCCTGAAAGCAAAGCATGCATACTGAGTGAGGGACGCCCAAGCGGCAGATAGGGTATGAATCACCTTCGAAAAATACACAGGGGTGAAGTCTCCGTCGTCCAAGGCGGCGGATACTTGCACTGAAAAAAAAGGCTCAAATCAGCGGCGAGTCACGGAATGCGAAGTAAACCCACAAAAGTGTGCTAGACCCTGTTGACCGATAAGTCAGTCATTCGAAGAAGAAGGATGGTGCAGAGCAAACGACGAACGGACCTTGCCAAACTGAAGCCTGCAAACCACCGCCAGGACAGACGTCGCCACCAACAGGATATACGAAGCTGAGTGGTTATTACGATTAGATGCAATGCGTTGAGAGTCCACAACTATATCCTCGACTCACTAACAGTCATCGTCGCATAGAAAGACCACTCTTTAATGACGAATCGGTCGACTTGCAACAAAAAGCGTAGCGTTAGTAGGCCTATATAGTGAGAAGAGAAACGACTGACGAGGGCTAATGAACATCGCAGTGGCCATCAAGAACAAAATCATCGAAATCCCGGCAAAAAGTATGAAGAGCGCCTTGGATTCCCTTCGGACGCTTATCCAGCCCAGCACGAGCCAGGGCACCTCGAGCTACATAGCAAATAGGGTTATAATAATTAGAACTCAGCGCCGTCATGATTAAATTGTGAATTGTGGAACTGACGACGGCGGTGGCGATGAGGACGCCGAGATAGATGGGGAAGTGTTCCGCGAGCTGGCGGATGGCGCCAAACGAGATTTTGGCGATCCACATGCCCTGAGAACGTCCGAGTCGTCAGCTATGACAGGACTAGGTGTTCGATTGGCTGCTTTTAAGTACCGTTTGGGCGAGAGTGAAGAACCCCGCGAGTTGCAGGCTGGCCGAGAGGAGGAGCACAAGCTGTAGCGGCGGGTTAAATGCAGTACGGAAATCGAGGAGGATGAGGAAGGTACTTTGTAGATTTGATTGACTTCTGGCGATGCGCCGACGCGACTGAATGTCTGGGAGACATACACCTAGAGCGCGAGCGTCATCAGTTTTCAGAAGTAGATAGAGCATGCAATGGATGACTACGCACCTGGAAGAGCTTGTACGAAAGCGCGCCAATCAGCACGAGATTGATAGCGTTGCTTATGAGTACAGCGACCTGCGTATGAGTGAGTATTCTGACTGAATCAAGCCACAACAACACACTTCGTTGGGTGCACTCTGGCTCCACCAATATCCCATCGGGTTGAAGCCGTTACATTTCCCATCGGTGATGACATGGCTGTAGGTGTTGAACAGGTTGATGTTTCCTGAGGAAATGGAAAAGTGTAATGTGAGATACGGGATACGGAAATGTGAACGAGCGACGCGATTTGATTTACCTTGTACGCGGAAACCGCCCCAAGCGGTGGCGAGCAGCCGGGCGGCGAACCCAGCGAACAGATGCGGCAAGCTTTCGTTCAAGAGCTGGGTGATATATGATATATGAACATCGAGTTCGCGCAAAGGTGAGGGAGGAGACGTACCGTCATCACAGACAACGTGAAGAGCCAAATTTGGAAAGTCAAAATAACGAGGTCCTCGCGACGCGCATCATCCAACCTGTGAAGTTTTCTTTCAGCACAAAGGCTTCCTTCCAGCGCAGACGCGGGGCGGGGACTCACACATCGCCGAGCCACATCAAAGATAAAGCACACTGCTGGAGATCGGAGGAAGCATCTCTTTCGTCCAATGAAAATGAAAGCGGCAAGTCTCGGACCTGTGAGCTAGGGTGAATTTTGGACAAGTTTGCAAGAGGCCTCGAGCTCACATGCATGTGGGAATGAAGCGTGTTCACAAGAGTTGAGCAATTGGCGCCCTTCTCTCCGGGGATGTTGTGGCAGAGCTGGGGAGTAAAGATCCATGAAGACATGGACGCGAGGAGGGACAAACGCGCGCGACGCACCACAACGTTCCCATCCTGGAGAAAGGACATGCCCGCGGTGGTAGTGTTGATGTTCGCCTGAGATACGGTTCAAGACCATCACACAATGGAGGAGGGCGCGAGCGTACCAGGGAAACAAAATGGGCGACCGCATGTGAGCCTTCGGTGTTACTGAAATATGTGGCGGATTGCAGAGCGCAGAGGGTAATGCACCCGACAAGGGCGGTGAAGAAGTAAAGAGTGGTATAGCGAGTCAAAGTAATCCTCGCATTCTACTTCAAGTCAGAAAGATGGCCTCCCGCGACTTGAGGGGTGGACTCACGATCAACTTTACTCTGGAAACCAAGCTTGTCTTGTGGTGATGCATGAAATGCAAGGTGCAGTGTGAACGAGCCTGCCGCCACGGAAGAAAAGAGAAAACCAGCCACGGAACGAGCACGCAGAACTCTTGGAGTGGGGGACGATGAGCAAAGACCGTGCTTCATTCACAAGCGACGGCGATAATATACATGCCAAATGTGTAACACAGTGAGTGGTTACCAGAGCGATCATCGCGTGCATTAAGGCGACGCGACTCTCAAGCGCAGTTGAACCAAGAATGCCGCTATACATAAGTGCAGAAGCGACGACCAGCGAAGACTCGCCCTGCAACGGTTGTGCGGCGACTGCGAAGTTTACCGTGGCTTTGGATTCCAGATTGGCCAGGAGCGGGCACGAGCGGGCCAAGAGGGCCGAGACAGTCTACACGCTGCCGCGGCGACTCCGGGTCGATCATCCCCGACTCGCTAATCATCTTCCCACGGTTCAATGAAGTTCAACCACAGTTCAACACTAGTTCAACCATGTCGAGAACTCGTTGAAAATCGTGGTTGACCACCTAGAGATGGTGTATGCCATGCAGCCAATTATCCTAAGCCATTCTTGACGTTCACAAGCACAAAGTCGAGATACCGAGATCGCCGCTCAATATTGCAATCGCCGCTCCCGAAGGAGGTACGATCCCACCCGAATTCCGAGCCGGTTGAACCGCGGTGAGCATGACATTGATTCTATAACTACGATACATCTGCGTTGAGGAACGATATAAGTGCATATCTTTCACAAAACCATCAATCAGCGCAAAGCACACAAAAAGAGCAGCGAACCGTCCATACCTGCCGTCAACCCTCCATTTAGAACCACCGCTATCGAGCCTCTCAGCAACACTCCGCTCGACTCCGACGATCACATCTGCTTTGTTCGTTCGGAGGCTCAGCAGAGGAAAGGACCCCGCCAAGGGACCCAATGCGGTCGAAAGCAAGGTCCACGCCGGCCATTTCACATCACCAGTAAGCCTACACGAGGTTGATAAACAATCGGCTTCAAGATGGATGGATTCGCGTACTTGCGATAACTGCATCATTCGGAGGGTTTAGTTGAACGAACGAAAAAAACTGGATCGCGCCAAACTCACTTTAAATCGCCCTGAAAAACAGGAGGATGCATCAGCGTTAACCAAGCGAGGAGCTCACGGACTCAATCTACCTTGAAGATAACGAGATTGCTGCTCTTGAGCGTCTCCCAAAGCTTCGGCGCCTGGACTTGCAAGTCCCAATACGGCGCCGGGGACGTCCAGAACTCCGCCAGCTCCGAGTCCGCAGCGCCTCCACCTCCGAGCGGGGTCGTCGCAGGTACCGAGAGCTTAAAGACGCCCTCGTCTACGTACCTCGCCCAGCGGTCGACCATGTTCCGGAGATGTTCGGGGTTCACGTCCGTGTCCGCGAGCGCGGGAAGGAAGGCGGGATCGAGCAGCGAGGTTATCGTTTCGGCAAAGTCGGCAGGCGTTACGTCCGAGACGAACCAGGGGATTAGTTTGGGACTGGTGCAGAATGCAGAAATAAGAGGAGACTGCAGGAAAAGGTGAAAGTGAGGTGCGACGGCGACGTACTGGAAAACCACCATGGAGACATGAGGTGTGTATGTGACCAGGAAATCCGCAAACACAAGATCGGTGAAGAGCTAAACACCTTCGTTTAGTAGAAAAATTCAACAGAATGAGGCGGCCAAGCACCCACCTCGAAGCCAGCTGCGCATGTGTGCGTAAATAAATCAGCCCCGGATACAACTGCAGCGCAAACAAAATCGCACCGTTATCCAGCACAAAATCGACTCTCCCGCCGGAAACCGATTTAACGTGGCTCCAAACATCCTCCTGGTCGTCCCGCAGTATGAACTCCTGCCGCGCAGCCTGCGCATCCTTCCCAACCGTCTGCAAATTCTCGATATCGGACGCCGACAAGTGGGTCAGAAGAGATAAATCCTGTGACTCATATGTTAGACCACGACACGGAGCAGCAATGCAAGCGAAATTAGATATTACGGTTGCGTTTCCCCTTGAATGAAAGCGAATATCAGCCGTGGCCTAGAAATACATGTAGAGAGAAAAGCGAGGCTGACCACAGACACATCTGGATCATCTCTTTGAACAAGATACCGAGCTTCTCAGGGTCCGATTCTAGTTTCGCGTGCTCCTCCTGCAGTTCTTGCATAGTTGTTGCGATTTCTACGAGGGGATGATGAAGAGTCGCGACAGTTTCGTCGCAGAGAGAGTTCGCACGGTAGATGGCCTTGCCAGATTGCTTGAACGTTTCTGCTTTCTGGGCTGCAAAGGGATCGAATTGCGACCATTGAGTCGTTTGGACGAAGAACGAGCGCAGCAGCCGATACCTAAGTAGCTTAGCTTGATCAATCGACTTTACATGGAGATGCCGCCAATTTGGAGTACGCACAAGTAACATCTGCATGCAGGTCACCAAGTAAGTCCTGATCATTAAACTGAATGTGGCTGGCAGGCATAACTCACTCCGCAAAAAGCCACGGCGCGGTAAACCACGTATTCTTCTCCTTTTCTGCGAGGCGTTGCAGCTCAGAGTTGAACATCTCAGCCGGCTCCCCATCGGAGGGAATGGGCCTAGAAAAAGATAAGTTATATGAGACAACGTTGGTGGTGGCCCACCCAGAATATCGGGGAGGATGCATAATACACACGGCATAGTGTAATTCCTCCCCATCTCGTACTTCAATTTACTGATCTGTGAAAAGAAAAATAAGCCGACCAGACCATTTAGGGATCCGGACACAACGACGTTGAATGAATGAACGACAACCTTTTCTATGATCCCCCTCGCCTCGTCTATTCGCAGTTTCAGCGCATCCTTCTCAGTCGTCGCGTCTTGGGCTTGGGCGGCGTTCATTTCTAGACACAGATCGTGGCTCAGGCGATGCATTCGATCGATTACCCTGGACGCGATGCATATGAGCTGAGGATATGTACGGGCTCAAGGAACAATGAATGACATTGTGTATGCACATACCCAGTGATAATGACCGGCCATCGGTGGACGACTGTGGTGTATCTTGGTGGTGCGACGTTAGGAGGCGTCGAAGGTGCAAAGTCGGATTTGGAAACTACTCACGAGAAGCCTGCTGGATCGGTCGGATCGTAAGGTGGATAAGGAGCCTCGAACATGGTGAGTGTTCGAGCGAAGTTCTAGTAGCCGGCGCGCTAACTAAGTCGTTAGAACGATTACAAGGGTCCAATCGGGACCCAAGGATTTTCTTTGGGGAAGATGAACCGCGAACTTCAAGTTCGTGGCTCTCTGTGAGTGAGGCGCTCGGAAGGCCACTACCGTGGAGATCCGAACACCAAGACTCGAGGGTGGTGGGTGGGCTTGAAGATTGAGAGTGGCGGAGAGAGATGAGTTGACGACCGATCAATTCATTCTCCGCACTCTCTTAGTCAGCCGGCTTTGCGCTCCGGCTCGCGGGCTCACTCGGAGCTCAAGCTCTCATTACCGAACGACATCATTACGTGTTCGCCGGCGGCCGCCGCGGCGCCCCGACAAGTTCGACTTTAATAACCTTCAAGCGCCCAATTTCAACTGGGGCTCGCCGAATGAAGCCGAGACCGCATATGTCAGAGGTATATATCTCACAGCCTCGTCACGGTGCCGTTCTGTGCACTCCCAGTTCCAGTTCGTTCAAGTTGGTTCGTTTGTTCAAGCTAGAAGCTGCCATTTCGGGTTGGTTCTCAAGATCTCAAGGTCAACAGGACTTCATCCAGTTGAAACAGCGGTATACATAGGACGTACCGCTGTCCTGCTGCCATCGACAGCGCAGCTCCTACCTCCACTCTAGGCCCTCGATATGACTTCGAGCGCTGAAATTCCTCGGTAACTGATTCTCAGTCGTATTCGGGATCCATAGATCTAATCTGAGGAGTCAGTCGGACCTTCCCCGAAGCGGTATCGCAAGTTCAATCTACGCTGGAGATGTCGCCAGAGAGTATCAGTATTACCGGGGGGAGCCTGGGACACCGTTTGGAGGTATGAAGTTGGATTCTACTTTCTTCTCGCAGATACTGCCTCCCTGTCTTCTCCAGCTTCCTCAGTCCAAACTGCGCATGAATGACAGTCACGCAGGCGCCAAGCGCGCATCCAGAGGGCGGATTGCATTAGATTCGGAACCACGCGGCGGCTATGTCGTGTTGAAACCCAGATCCACCGCTGCCCAAGTCTTCGTATATGCAGACGCCTCCGGTTGGCAATTTCCCTAATTGCTGATCATTCGACGCTGATATTTTTTGTCCAGAGCAGCCAAAACCCATCCGTCGCAGACGCAGAGGCTGGAGCAGCTCCCGTCCCCGCGAACGCCCTCAGATTATAGTTGGGGCAAAGTTGTGAGTTGGTTGGAATAATTTAGAATCACCTGTAATACCAGAAGTTCTGGAATAATTTAGGATCGTGTATTTGAGTGTGCAGCTCGTCGGTTCCCGTACTGAGAGCCTTCGTAATTTGAAGTTCCTTTGCAGAGTGCGTTGACTTTCGACCTGATTGCCCAAGGAACGGCCAGTTCCAGGCGAGGGAAGGATGAGGAAGAGTAACAAACAGCTAGAGTTCTCGAGTCGGAACTTGGCCCGAGACAACACGAGGGGTTTGAGGCTGGTTGAAGGTCAAAAGAGAGCCAAGGTTTCAAATTTCAAATCCGACAGCAACATCAGATTTCTCACCCTCGAATTTCTCACCCTCTTCCTCGACGCGTCCGCGCCGCACCGACGCGTTCATGGGCTTACCCTCTTGCAGGATGCCTTCGAAACCCCTGTGATATGAGGCAGTGTACCCCAGCTGACCCACTGCGCGCCTCAGTCGTACCGGTCAGCCACTCTGGCCAAACAGCGAGCCAAAGGTGGCTGACGGTCTCGCTCTCCTTGCTCTCTACTCTCATCTGCTCTGCTCGAAATGTCTTCAAACACCTCTGCCACTGCTGTCGTACGTCCTTTATTCCTTGTTTGGTGCTCAATGTATGCTCACTCATACTTCCAGTCTGTTACGGGCTCTGCGTTAGATGCTTCTTGTTCTCCTGTTTTCACTGCTTCCCCCTCCCCTTCCCTCAAAGACTTCGACATTCTCCACCTTATCGGCCGCGGCAGAACCTCAACTGTGTACCTCGCTCGGAGGAAGATCAACGGCGAGCTGTATGCGCTCAAGCAAGCCCCCAAGAAGGCTCAGGCCGCCGACATCAAGCAGGAGCAAGACCTTCTCAAGAGCATCGCCGACCTCCCGGACGCCCCCAAGTCCTTGCTCTCCCTCGTCGCTAGCTGGTCAGACTCCGAGTATTTCTACCTCCTCACTGTAAGTCTTCACCGACCTTAACCTCGACCCTCTTACTGACACTCTTCGTAGCCCTGGTGTGCGGGCAAGGACCTCTCGAGTCTCCTCACCAGCGGCCGCTTCTTCTCCGTGGACAGGACCAAGGCTTATATGGTGCAGCTGGTTCTCGCCGTGCAGACCTTGCACGACGTGAAGGTCATCCACCGAGATATCAAGCCGGCCAATGTTTTCCTCACGCAGGACGGGAACGTCATTCTCGGCGACTTGGGGTTCGCCAAGCAGTTCGCGACAAGCCTCACGACCGGCAACCAAGAGCCCACGGAGGTCTCGTTCGACGTCGACCCTAACGCGTCGGCCGGCTCGTTCTTCAAGCCCACCGAGGACGACGACTCCTGCACAACTCGGGAACGGTGCGGGACGCTGCACTGGATGTCGCCAGCCCAGATCGCCGGCACGCCGTATTCGTTCGACGCGGACGTTTTTGCTCTCGGAGTTGTGATGCATCAAATGACCACCGGCAGGCTGCCGTTTCCCTACGCGACTACGCCGGAGGAGCTGGGCGCCGCGTATGCTCAGGATCTCGTCACGTTCAGATGCGAAGACGGGCTGGACGCCAACGCGAAGGACCTCATCACGGGCATGCTGGCAAGGGATGTTGGTGTGCGCTTGACGCTCGAGGAGGTCAAGGAGCATTCATACTTCCACGGGGTGTGAGTACCTTTCGACTTCCCCGTGTCCACTCGCTCATTTGCATTGCTTCAGCGATTGGAACACGGCAGGGAAGCATACCGGCCCGACTCCGTGGGCACCGCCGGCAGCCTTCGTCCCCAAGGAGCCGCCCCGCAGGACGATCATCAAGTCCGGTGTCGCGCACGAGTCGGGCGTCGACGGCTTCGCATTCGTAGCTCCCGGGTTCTACAAGAAGCCGAATGTGCTCAAGGTGTTTGCGGCCAAGGTTCTCCGTGTGTTCTCTCGCCACAGCAAGCCCAAGGCCGCGACGGCAGTGCTCCCGACCACCGTGCAGCCTCCCGTCAAGCACGAGGTCAAGTCCCAGCCTGAGTTCTTCGCCGCGAAGAAGGAGAAGGACCAGAACGAGAACGTCTTCAGCGCCGGTTCCCGCGCCCCCAAGGCCAAGTCGTCGAGCGGGCTCCCCGCCGTCAAGTCGCTCGCGTCCAAGGTTCGCTCCCTCTTCAAGCGCGATCGTTGGATCACCCCCGTCCCGACGCTCCCCACGCATGCCGAGCCGGCCACGTACCGCTTTCCCCTGGTCGGTTACGGGGCGTATTCCCAATCGCCCAAGCCGACGCTCATAGGTCGAATCCGGCGGGTGTTCAGCTGGCGCCGTGCACCGCGGCCCTTCATCCTGGCCAACGGTACCGTCCTCACGCGCGATGGTAGGATCAAGGCGGGTGTGTGCGAGGAGAAGGGCAAAGAGATGGGCAATGGATTTGCCGTTGCAAGGTGGTTTCGTGCGCCGTTCTGCGCCAAGACCAAGTCGAAGTATGTGGCTCTGGGGATCGTCTCCGCCGACTCGCTCTACTAGTGAAGACTGGGGGTCGCTTTTTCTTTGCTTTCTGCTTTCTTCTTTCCCTTGTTTTTCCCTCCTCGACCTCTTTCCTCTTTGTTTTCTCTGTTCCTTCTCTCCTCGCGTTCGTGTTATACCCTCGGTCAGGTCTCGACTGCTCGCTCGCGCTACCCCTCTGCCGTCTCGTGCGATACCTCGTTCTTCAATCCGCCCGCGATACCTGCCGCGCGATACCCCCGCCCCTCACTCCGCCCGCGATACCCCCTCCAAGCAAGCCGCGCGATACCCTCGCCCTCCTCCCGCGCCCGCGATACCTCTCAGAGAAGCCGCGCGACACCTCGACCCTCGACCCGCCCGCGATACCTCCCAGACAAGCCGCGCGATACCCCCGCCCCTCACTCCGCCCGCGATACCCCCACCCAGACAAGCCGCGCGATACCTCCGCCCTCCTCCCGCACCCGCCCGCGACACCCCCTCCAAGCAACCGCGCGATACCTCCGCCCCCCTCCCGCGCCCGCCCGCGATACCTCCCTCCATCCGCCTCGGCGTACGACACCCTCCCTCGGGAGCACGACCTTCACGATTACCCCCTCCTGGAGAGCGGCACGACTCAACGCGTATGATCTTACGACTTTATGAGCAAAAGAAAACCCGGGCAGGCTCTCGGGATAATTGGCGGCCGATAGATATATAACTCGCGTTCAGGCGAGTTTGGGGGCGTAGGACGCTTCGTGTGCTGGGGACGTTGCACGAGAGGGTGGACTGTAGTGTAGGAGCGAGATGTAACGGGGATTAGAATAAAACGGGGTGGAAAATGGTGTTTCAAACAGCGTTGCGTGGTTCCTTGAGAGATTATTCCGCCCCGAGGTGTTTTATTTGCATTTTCTGATGGTTTTTAGGCTGTCGGCATTAAGCGGGCGAAGAGAAGAAGCCGAATCAAACTCCGACACTCAAACTCCGACACTCAGACTCCGACACTCGCCGAAATTGACTTGAAGTACATTTGAAGTTTAAGGATAATCCTCGACGTGCTTGAACTCTCAGCAAGAGTCGGTAATTTTAATACAGGTTTATAGGATACAGTTGTGTGCCGAAACGGCCCCAATAAATACCAGTCTACGACTCTACGGTGGAATTTGGAGGACGGGTAATGGGTGGACCAATCGAGGAGGCCAACCAGGAGACCCATTGATATCTGCATTCCATGCATCTTTGATCCTGGTGGAAAGACGCTCAATGTTTCGAGCGATATTTTGGACATTGGGCGTGGCCTCGCGAGACCGATCGCTGTTGATCAGTCTAGAGGTCTAGTTTTAGATTTAGCAAGCAGGCAAGTAAGACCAATGGAATGAACCAACATACATCGTTATTGGTATACCAGACACAGTAGTCGCGGAGACCGACAAGGTTGTTGTGGAATGCCGAAGCCACATAGGCGAGAGTTCGAAGCGTCTGTTCTTCCTCTTGAAAGAATTTCAGGTATGCGCGGTATCGTATGGTATGCGACTTCCCCTCCCAATGCGCGAATGTCCAAGTGTCCCACCAAGGAAGATGGGCGACCACATCCCTAACCCGATCAAGTTCGCCGTCGAGCCCGTCCGCCACGTGTTTCCCCAAAGCGTTCACCTCTAAAACGCTCGGCACGAGCTTGCATTCCTCGATTCTATTCAGGATGTCGGTACATATGCCATTGAGTTCGGAGGTAAGCTCAACCACAGTTGAGTTGAAGATGTTGTCCGTTTCGATTGCTAAATAAGCAGGGCTGTATCCTGGTGCCGCCTTGTATCTTGCTTGTAACGGTTCCAAATCCATTAATATTTGACTTATTTTCCTGAGCTTGGACCGACATGAGGATTAGCGGCAAACATATATATTGGCACGTACCTTTCTGGATACGGTGTCAAAACGGGTGACAATACGGCTCAAGCAAGTATCGAGCATTGAATCAGCATAATCCCCGCGCAGCAGAAAGTCATAAATGCTGTGGAAGTCGAATGGGACATGGAAAACCAAAACGAGAAAAGGCGCACAAGTGATCCAAGAATTCTTTTGCCACAGGATCGTGAAATGAGAATGGCCACCCCGAGTACGTTGCTGGATCTAATCTTATGCGCCGTGTTCTGTCGGTATAGCGGGAAAATGTCCGAATTCAGGACACTAACCTTCTGCTGGCAGGAACAAAGGTATTGCTGCCCGGGTGACCGAGACCGTCGACAAAGTCCCACATCGCGCTCATATGCTGTATGTAGCTGTCGATTATTTGTAGGCCGTCCGAAGTACCAAGACAAGCGTGGTCGGTGCACAAATTGCGACTTGTATTTGACCATCCAAGGGCTTCAAGCGGTTGTAATAAGTGTTGTGTCGGGAGGACGATCCATACGAGAAGAAACAGCGGTATTGCTGCAAGGACGAGCGCTCGGACGTTCTGCATGGTCAAGGTTTTGAGCGGACCTACAATCGTGTGAACTCTTTGACGGCATCTGTGGCCACACATTGATGGCATCTGTGGCGACTTTTGTTGTTCAACCTCGATGATCCCGCTATAAAAGCTCGAAGGAACGGCATGTGTGGGTCAACAAACCACTTCCCTCCTCTTCTGAACCGCCATCTCAAGAAACCACGAGTATGGGTACCACCGACGCCGACCATCCTCCAAGGGCCGACTCAGACACAACCGGCGCCCCGGGCGGGGACATGACCAGCCTGGTGCTCGCTCGCGACAACCCCGCCGCCGACGTCGACCTTCGCCGTCGCCACATTGTCGATTCCTCACCCTCCCCTGCTATCTCTAGCACTGATAGTACGGCTCCGACTTCGTCGTCGCCTCCGGTTCCAGTTCAACTGGTCACGCAAATCGTACTGGCGGGACCCCAGTCAAACAACTCATCCTTCCGCATTAGCTGGAAGATTCTTTACGCTCTTTTAGGTTTCACACTCTCGCTCTACTTCGCATGGGGTGTTGTGCGAGAAATCAACAACACCCTCGGCTTGTTGGGCCAGCCATTCATCTTCATCGCTGGCGTCGGCTCTTCGCTCAGAGGATTTGGATGTAAAATATCCAGATCCTTGTGCCAGGATTCATCTCCGCTGTCCGCCCTCTCCACTCCCCCACAACAGTCGCCTGATTACTCTCAGATCACGGCAGCGTTGGCCGCTTAATTGGAATCTGAAGCTGTCCATGCAGATTCCCTAACCGCTCTCATCCTATCCTTCGCGAACGGAACCGCCGTAAAGCTCCTCATGTACAGGCGTCGAGACATTGATGCTGTTTCCCGAGAACTTCTGCAATCTGACCTCCCGGGGAGGGAGACGTTCTATGACGATACCCAAACTCTTTACGACGAGGCTTTTGCCTTTAGTGAAAAGCTTGTTGAGCTCAACGGATTCGGTTCAATGGCATTGGACTTTTTTGTGAGACAGGTGAGTTGGAAATGGGGAGCTAACAACTTACAACTTACCATCTGTGCAACTCCAGTTCATTGCGCTGGAAGCTGACGTTCAGACGATGGTCGTGAACCCACAAGAAGAAGCATATCAGGCGCTGGGACAGCGGGTGGGACAGTTCGTCGATGCGTTCTCCGACCGAATCACCGAGTACAGCAAAATCATCGCAACCACTCGCAAGGCCGCTGAACAAGTCCAGACTTCCGTTAAAACATTATTGAAGCGCATGATTGAAGCGGAAAAAGATGTCCAGACTCAGATTGATTCCAAAGGGTCATTCTACCAGAACACTTGGCAGCCACTTACTATCGCGGGACGTCGCGAAATAAAGAACCTTGAGGTTTTATTGTCCACCAAACCCCGAATGGTCGAGGTCCAGAACGACTTGGATGCGGCTCGATCCCTCTTGGTTGTCATGAAAGAGGGAGCGGAGCGGCTTGGGGTATGTTCAAACTTTTTACTTGACCTGAATGCCGCGCTCATACATAGTCGACTCATGTAGATGGAGCTCAAGAGCGATTTCGTAATTTCCAAGCAACTGAACCCAAGTGAAGTGTTCAAACGTTTCACGGATACCGTCGTGAGCATGCAGAACAAGAAGCCGGAATATACAGAGTTGTTCAAGATAGACATGATGTCTTAACAGTGTTGCGGGTAGCATATTATGACCGTTCGGGGAATAAACCACAACTGATATTGGCTGACATGTGCGTCGGTTGACCAAGGCGGAGAAGGGACACCGGCCAAATGGATTTTGCTTGAGCTGGCTATTCTTACAGGTCTTTATTCTCACAACATGTGTTGAAGTAGCGACGGAGGGAATGAGTAGACGGGTTTAGATACAGTAATCGTGCCCAATGCCCGAGAAATTTCCACGATGCTCGTTCGAATCGTTTGATCAACAGTCCGACTCCAGCTACGGATGATTCCGACGGATATATATTGTGTCCAGTAACCTTCCCGGCGATACGGCGAGCCGAGTCCGTAAACCGAAATCGAGCGCTCAACCGCGCTCAATCACTTCAACATACGGTGCTACCCGTCGAAAATGAGGATCAACTTCAAGCCGGCAATCCGAGACGCACCAGGAAACAGTCCCTTCTTCCCACTAGGCCCGACGCCAAGCCACCAGCCTGGGTCGAACTTGGTTACTTGTTTAATAACGTCTCCCTTAACCATGGATATTTCTCGGTCGTCTTCTGCCTGTAAGAGCGTCAGGAATATAACGGGGGGAGGATAAGAGATGCACGGACCACATAATCCCATAACGCAGTGACAGAAAGGCCATCGTCACTCGAAGGCGAGGAAGAGATGCGCAATTCCGGAGCTTTCAGTCCAGGGGCCGAGGGGGAAGCAGATTCAGACCCGGCATCAGGTATTTTTTCCTCCTGGAGCTCCGGTTCCCCGTCCCCTGGTTCCGGTTCGTTCGTCGTGTTGGGCTTGACGTAACCGGCTAACAAACCATACAGCATCAGCATTTTGAAAAGGTGAGGAAAATCAGCACAAATGTACCGGGAAACAATCCGGTCTTCAAGTTCGGCCCAAGACCCATCCACCATCCAGGACAGAACTTGCTGACCCGTCGAATGAGATCTCCCTTGGTTAAAGACAATTGTTTATCGTCGACTGCCTTGTAATCCCACAAGACAGTCCCGCAAAGCCCGTCGTCCGCACTGGGCGGCGGGAGGGGAGGGTGGGGCGACAGCAGCTGCGACGGGCCAGGGCTAATCTGGTGACTGTCAATCGGTTTGACGTAGGGGGCTGTAAAAGCGAGCGTCAGAGTTTGCCTTGAGAAAGAAGAGGGTAGCGGGTGCAGACCGGGAAATAACCCTATCTCCCCGTTGGGCGCAACACCGAGCCACCAATTCTCCTCGAACTTATTGATCCATCTAACAAGATCCCCCGTAGTGATGGACACTTCTTTCTCATTCTGTGCCTGTACATTCGGAGGCGGTGAATAACTTCACGGCGAAATGAAGGAATGTACCTTGTAATCCCACATCGCAATGGCGCATAGGCCATCACCGGCAGTAACAATCGGCGTCGGCGAATCAAGCTCACCCTCGAGCTCCACGTAGTGAGCTGTCAAGGCGTCAGCACCAAATGTGTCGGAGCTGTAGTGGACCTACCGGGAAACATGCCCCGCTCCCCAGTAAGCTTCATACCGAACCACCAGCCCCCATGGATATTTTTTATTCGTTTGATCAACTCCCCCTTCGTTAGATTTATCTCATCAGCTCCCCCAGCCTGTCGCGGAGGAGCGTCAACACGAGCGCCTAGGCTGCTGAGAACAATCATACCGTGTATTCGCGTACGACCGTGCCAGATAGGGGAGTATCTGCGACAGCGAGAGGGGGCCGAGAGGCGGGTAAAGGCCGTGGCTGCGTCTCGCTCTCGATAACTTTGATCTTGGGCCGTTTGTTCGGCTTGACGCATGACGCTATATGTCATCTTCAGTGCCCGCATTTGAAGGAAGAGGAATATAGCTCACCAGGAAACATCCCTGTCCTCCCATCTCTGGCCACACCGATTAGCCAATCTCGGTTGGTATCGCCGATTGGCTTGATTTGTTTGATGAGGTCGCCTTTCCTCAAGTCCATCTCAGCCTCATTGAGAGCCTAAGGGGGGGGAGATGAGAGACTGTGTACGATGGACGGGAAAAAAGTGAGCCGTACTTGGTAATCGTGCAACGAAATGGCGCAGAGACCGTCATCGAGCACAGCCGAAGGTGCTTTGACGGTTGGGGCAGAAGGCGCCCGCCGGAGCAGGGGACTCGAGGGCTCAAGCACATCCACATAGCCGGCTGATCGGGCCAACGTCAACCTCGAGTGCATGGACCGAAAGATGATAACATACCAGGGAACATGCCTCTCTTCCCATCGGGCCCCTCGCCAATCCACCAGCCGGGATAAAACTTGTCGACCCGTTTAACAATGTCGCCTTTCGCCAAGGTCAGTTCTTTTTCGGTCTCTGCCTGCAAACGAGGTCGACTATGAGAAGAATACAGGTTTCAGAATCAGGAATCGTACCGCGTACGGCCACATAGCAATAGCGCATAGGCCATCTAATGTACCATCGTCGGCCAGCTGACGTGTGGTTTCGTCAATGACTTTAACCTGACTTGCTGTCCGCAAATGAGTCTTCGGCCTTTGATTCTCCAGAAGTGATAACGCACCCAGGAAGAGACCCCTGCCACCGGGTCCATCACCGACCCACCAAGCACCACTGAGAACCGTTATTTGCGTCACGATATCGCCTTTCTTCAAGTAGAGATCATCCGGCCGACGCTGCAGTGGTAGCCGCACCGCCTGTAAAACGGTGAGGTATCCATCGCAAGTATTGAGGGGTCCTGACGTACCTCGGAGGAATCATACAACGCAATGGCGCGAACACCATCATTTGGACCGGCGCGGGGGATGGGGGGCAAGGTATACTTGTGCGTCTTCGGCGTGACCAGCACCTTCATAGATTCAACAATATCATTGATACCGGGCCTGTCTTTGAAGTTCTGTGCCCATGCAGCTGTGACTAGCCCCCACAGCTCGTCAGACATGGCCTCGGGCCGCGGCGGTCGTTCTCCCGCGACCACCCTCAGCATAGCGGCGACATCGGGAGAGATCTCTGAGAAAGGCGGGGCGCCGGTGTACAACTGCGGCAATACAACGTGAGATACACCAGGTCGGAGGAGTGGAGGGACGTACCTCGAGACAGACACACGCGAACGCATAAACATCGCTCGAAGGCGTCCGCACGAACCGCTCGCAATTGAAAAAAGTTGGCGCCATCAACTCCGGCGCAAACCACCTTAGACTGCCCGCATGGTTGCTCGAGGACGTCAGCGCACCGTTCGTCGCCGAGATGGTGGTGTCTTCAATGACGCCCGTGAGACCAAAATCCGCCAAACACACATCCCACTCGTCGGACACAAGGATGTTCGTCCCGCGCAAATCGCCGTGTACGATCTTCATCGAATGGAGATACCCAAGCCCCTCCGCTATTTGCAGAAGCTGCGAGGGTGTTACTGGTCAGACTCCTTTCCTAAGCTAGATGGCAGACCCACCAGTTTGTCGACATTCGCGCGTCCATGCTCGCTCAGATATTTCAAAACGGTACCGTTTTTCATCCAAGGAGACACCATGCAAAACGAGGATGGAAAGGTTTCGCGGTCGATGCCGATTAGGGGTAGTATGTACCTATGGTGCAAAGTTTGCCATACGAGAGCCTCTCTGCAGAATTGCTACCAAGGCCGCCTCAGCGAGAAAGCACGCAAGATGTTAACGGCGAAGTTACCAGACGCGTCCGCGGCGACTCAGCGCCGGCGTGGAACATCCTGATGCGCTTCAGTGCGACCATACTGCCACCGAACGAGGCGCGATATATGTCACCAAAGCCACCAGCGAACGTTGGGTACTCATCGTGGTCGGAGACGCCACTGATGAAGAGGGAGGTCGGAAGCTGGTCGCGCGCCTCCGAGAGGCGAATGATCAATCGCCGCGCCTGTGATGTACGTTCGGCGCTCGGGAGCGACCCTCTGTCGAGCACCTTTGGCTTCTGTCAGGGGACGCCTCGTCATATCGTATAGATGGGACGCACAGCCTGGACGGCATCCAAGAAAGCTTGTGCTCGAGGACCTTTGAGGAGCATTACCGCGTTCTTGGCATCGCGCGAGCTCAGGATCGCGAGAAGCGAACTGCAGATCCGCCGCTCGCAGGTTTGAAGCGCTTCACGAAGGTCTATTGGGGATAGACTCTGTACTGTCAATCAGCGTCGGACATGTTCGAGATGGCTCAAAATTGCTTACTTGTGCTAATAATGCAGCTCTGTGCCCCTGGTGACCGAGGAAAGCATCGATATGACTCTGACTCGTCGTCGTCTCTCCGTCGTCGGAAGATAGAACTGGGATGATGTTCTGAAGGGCATGAGGCGACAAGACACAAACAGAAATGACGGGTGGATTCACATTCATCGGCGGCGACTCCTTCGTCGGGCTCGATGCCTCGCGCCAGGAACTCGACGTCTCGTCGGTGGTGTAGGGCGGAGGGGCTGAGGATTCGGAATCCACCGCGCTATCGCTTGACCCAGAGATATCCGTCTGGAGATCCTCTTGGGCGTCCGCCTGCAGGCTGGAGGAAGTCGCGAACAAGAGGATCGAGTCCAGCTCGCGCCGGCGCTCGTCAAACCGCCGGCCCATATCCCTGAATTTGCCATCGAATGTCGTCTTGCTTAGTATCTTCCCTGAAACCGAGCATTTAGCTTCAAATAATCTTCGTGGGCAGGCGCGTAAATACCAGTAAATGACTTCTGGTAATATCCCTCGCATAGCCTGCCACAGTCGCCAATGTCGAGGGCCATGGACGCACTGAGGTCGGAGACCTGCTGCAGGAGAGCAGTGTTCTGCGCGGACCCAGGTTTGACCAGGGCAAAGGTTCTAAAGATTATCAGTGCTCCAGGTCGCTCCTCGAGGAACGTCTCGCGTACTGGACAAACCCCGTCATCGTATCCTGGACCTTGATGAGGAGAGTTGCGACTTTTGGATCATTGTTGCGGCGGTTGACTTCCAGACTGACAAAGGACTTGAAAATGAGCAGAAGAGTGCCTATAGCGGGATGCAGAGTCCATCGCTGCTCGAGAATTTGGATCAAGGTGCGATTTCGCTCCTCGAAACCGGCGCCAAAAGTCGTATCCACCGAGCTGCTGGATAAACTACCGAGAGAGCGGACACTCATGAAGACCAGTGACCACCAGAGCCCAAAGCACTAGACTGGTGAAGTGGATGCAAAGACTAGGCCCTTCCCAGCGCCTGTTATGGCAGACGTTCACATCGTTGAATGATGCACAGATAGATGTCCGAGTCGGCAATGGGTACGGATTCCGATCCAAACGCAGAAACAGGGAAAGGGCAATTATAAATATCGAGTAGGGATTAGAGCACACTAAATAAGCCGACAGGATGTGATACACTACGATACAGACCAGAGCGGGGAACAACAAAAAGCACAAAAAATGTTACACAGAAACCATCGAAAATGAGCACTCAGCGGGAAGACTCCTCCTCATCGTCGTCGTATGGTAGCACCCTTATGGTACGGAACATATTGCGGCGAGCGCTGGTCATGGACAAGACGCTATCAGGCGACGATCCAGTCGTGTCTGACCCGTCGTCGGAATACGTCGGAGGAACGGTCAGGACAAGTCTAAACGCGTCCTTGCCGTTAAGGTAGAAGCGGTAGAGACGCTTCTCCCGAATGAAGCCGAGGGACTCGTACAGCGACAGTGCGGCACTGTTGTCGTACTCGGTTTCGAGGACGATCTGCCAGTAATATTTGGTACGTGGTAACGCGATGATGATAAGAACAACGCACCTCCTCAACCCCGTCCTCCTTCATCGCGTCGAGCGAGTTCTTTACGAGGGTGCTAGCTATAACAAAGGGGAAAAAAAGAAATCGCACCAAAGGTGTTTTTCCATATCTATAAGACAACGGTGAGGAAGGTAAGAGGGACCGGAACGTGTACTAACCTATACCGCGTTTGCGCCAGCTTTTGCTCACACTGAGCATCGCAATGTACCCCCGATTCGCCTTCTCGCGGTGCATGCTCTGCTTGCACACAATCACTCCGATTGGCGCCGAGACGGCTGGGTCGCTTGGGTACGCCTAGAGACAATCAATGCCTGTGAGACTAAGCGGATGGATGGGGACACACGAGGAATGAGAGATGCGGCCTGCAAGGTGGTGCTCAGAAGAAATGTGATCACACGATCGCTTGGACGTACCACTGGTGCAGGAAGTAACGAAACGTATAGATGACATAGGGCTCGCTGAGTTCGGACTGGACGAGCTCCATAATATATGGGAGGTCTGCTTCCCCGCTGTACTGTCTGTAAACGACGGACATGGTGGAAAGAGAAAGAGAGACGTGGCGCCTGTTGCCGTATTTATAAATGATGGCAAACGTGATGTGACCACTCGTGCCGAACGGCGCGTCGCGTCGCGCACCAAGGAATTAAGAAAAAAAGCGGCGGACGCTGCAATGCTGCCCTCCAGTTAGTTTGGAGAATCGCGTCGCTGACCCAAGTTCATGAGACGATGGAAGTTCTGAACCATGAGACGATAATTACTTGATAATTACCATCCTCGTTCGGATGTCGGACATAAGTACTTTGTATTCCTCGGCACATAAAGACTTGGTTTATTGTGATGAAATCTGGCGCGTCCAACTTATTGTTCAAGGCTTTACAGTGGTTGTGTTTACTTGAGCGGTCGATGGCGGGACTCGGATGATCGATGATCCGTCATCAACGTTCAACCGTCGCTCTTGTCTCCCTTCTCTTGCGCTGCCGGAATCTGATACTGGGCTATTAAAGGATTCAAAGATGGCTGTAGAATCCGAGAAACAACGTCCGCATGGCAAGGAACAAAGTACAAGATCTTCCGGTAGTCACCCGGTCTTCAAGCGCCCAAACCTGACAGGTTGGTGCGCTTTTACAGCCTGAATATCTGATACAGAAGCCACCATCGACGATATGGGACCCACTGTGGACTCACCGCATCTTTGTTTGATTGATTCGGCGTCTCGAGTACAATGCAACAGGCGCTGTGGGCGCTCTTCCACAAAGTACAAAAGAACAGCTTCTTTGCAAACACCGCGACAGCACTATTATCTCGCACCGAACCTTCCATATCCTCCAGCTAGACGCTGACACCCCAATCTACAATGCCTTCCACCAGCCACCCAGCGACGGTCCCTCAGAAATCTCAAGACAAACCAGGTTTAGGTAAGTCTGTTCCTTCGATGCGCGATCGTCGAAATCCTCTAATGCCAGTAATAAGGGGACCACGTTGCGAACATCCAATCCTCGGGATACACGACCTTTTCGACCACCTTTTTTACCAGCAACAGCGATGAAATCGCTGGCTCTGCCTCGGCCATCGGCACCGACGTCAACATAGCTCAGATTGTAACTGCAATGGAAGACAAGATGAAGGCATTGCCAGAGTCTTGCAAAGTTCTCATGAGTGCTCTGGATGAAGTACAGCGTCTCCATCCATTCATCGGCGTGGCGGTTCTCGCCTTCAAAGCTGTAATTTCTTTGGAAATGAAGCGCAGGGAAAACAATGCCAGCGTCCTTGCTCTTCTAGTTACGATGCAGGAGCTTATGAAAGATTTTGTCCAGTGAGTTAGCCAATTTGCGGGTGCCTTGGTCACTCACTCTATCCAGACTGCAACCCAAAAAAAGTGGCCAGAGCAAGGCGCTCTCAGAGTTGTGCGAGGATATCGCCAAGGACATCGAGAAATGCGGAAATCTGTGCGATAAGTATTCCAAATCTCGCTTGATAGGTATGTCTCTCTCTTTACCCCGACGTGCCTGACATGTATCGCGCCTGCAGTGAACGTGCTCAAGAGCTACCACTACGAGCCAAAATTCAAGGAACTAATGGAAACATTCGAAACGCGCAAAGCCCAACTTAATCACCAGATATTGATGTTCGCCGCCGCTCGCGTGGACGAACTTTCCGAAACTGTCAAGGGAATCAAGGAAACCGTGGATATGGTAGCGCTGCTCAGGGCTTTGCAATCACCGCTGGAAAAAAGTGTTCGCAAGGCAATTGAACGCTATGGCGGACCTGAAGCGTGCATGAAAGACGACAAGATCCTTCAGGAGCTAACTTCGATGATTACGAGGCAACCTCCCTTCTCGCTCTACTCCTGATATGCAGTCGCTAATGAGTACTGCCAGTGTTCCTGCGGAGCCAACCTCGCTTCGCCAAGGAGTCCCAATCGTGTCTCACATACAGCTCGGAAAACCCGTCGGGACACCCTTCAGAAACACTTTCACTCCACATACACCCTCCAGCGACCCGATTCATGCCAGCGCTTTTTCTCCGCGTTACGCTCCGTTCATCTCCGCGCAGCCTCAATCCACTTGGGCGCGCTCAGCACCCACATCGAGACAGCCTAGCTTGGATCACCCGATACAGCCCCATAGTCCCATAAACTCCACCGGGGAGCCTCCTTTTATACCACCTTCTTCAAGGTCGTCTACAACTGCAACACGCTCGGACACTTTGGGTGCTAGGGTGACTGGTGGGACTTTTGAATTGAGAGAAGAGCTCGCGGAGAGCGTCGAAGTTGGCCTGGAGAAGAATCTGATCACTTTCGGACGAAAATTAAACGCTCAAAAGGAGCAATTGAAGGAGCAATTGAAGGAGCAATTGAGGGCCTTAGAGCACATCGTCATTCGGCAAGGAAACCACATGACCACTATGATAACGGAAACAATACGCGAGGGTCCGCACAATAGGCTGCTCGATTCGGCATGTACTTTCTTCCAAGTTCCACCCGCGATATTTGCTAAGACTGTTCGTCAGGAATTGCGAGGACTTTGGCGAGAGATGGTACACTTTTAAATCGTTCTCGAGAAGGTTGAATTTAATCACGACAGTAGGGTTGGAAGCTCAGCGTTCCAGACCGCGAATTTGTGCTCAACTTGCATGATTATTACAAGGCCAAATATTCAGAGCCCACGGCAATCCCGGACTACTTCAAGGACGGCGATACAGACCCACGCGTCGCTTTGGCGAATGCCATGTCCTCGGCCCGCGAACGATCGGAAAACAATTGGGCGTTGGGTTTACTTAATTCCCAGAATCTTCCGAAGATCCTGGAAGCATTTGACGCAGATGCGAGTGGCTATGTGAGCGTGTGGGAGGCAAACGAGCTTACTTCGGCATGCCCCGAAGGCTGGAGGTGCGTAGAAACCATCTCATCGATATTATTGACTTTTCTGATATACGTCCAAGCCTCTTGGAGTGGCTGGCATATTGTGCTCTCGGTCAGTTAGACCGACTTTAATTGTTCTCTTCGCTACTCACACTGAACAGGATCCCACTACACTGTTTGGGAGTATCGGACGAAGATTTGCGCCATCCTTCAACAAATGCATCATTTCGCGCAAGGCTTCAAGCCTTCAAGGTCCGAGTCCGGATTCAGGAAGCCCATTCTTCCAATAAATCGTTTCGTTGTCGACGAATACCTCGACGGCATCATGGATCTGGATATGATATTGACCTCTATCGTCCCGCCAACCGCCGCTCCTCCTCCTCCTCGTTTCGCAGGTTTGATGGCGATATATGTCGAAGCGGAAGAGGCTCGGTTCGAGAAGATCTTACGCAGCCTGAACTATGAAATCGACGGCACGGATACGCTTTCCCTGATTATCGGTCGGCAGCAAATTGAAAGGGTAAGTGCTTAAATGCTCTCCTCCATTCCATGTTTATAGTGGCGGTGATCTGTAGAATTTACTTCCGGTACTGTATCTCCTCCTCAAGGCGCACTTGAAAATTATCCACCGGGCTCGCGAAGTAGTTTTTAGTCGACATGAACTCGCTCCTGCTCTCCATTCCGTCGATCAGATCCTGACGGCCGTTTCCTATCGCATGTTCAACCTGGGCAGTGAGCTGGCCATCTTCTGAACAGTGTTCCGAGAGTTGAATCATGGTGCAGCATCCTATTCCCAACGCTCCGGTAGCTACGAAAACTGGGACAAGGTCTTTGACAGATTTGCCTTTCGAATGGTTCGAACCTCTTTCTCCAACGGTTTCAACTTGAACTCCCTTTTTGACACTCTTTCCAGTATCATCGATTGTCACGGCCGAATCCCAGCCCGCTCCAGAGCTGGGAAGTAGTACCTCAACTCGTAGTCCTGTCGGACGAGGAGCTCGATTCGAAATACCCGACATCTGACCGGAGGCTTTCGACGTCAGAGCTGAACTCGCTGAGCCGAGCGCGGTCACGGCTGGCCGCAGACCCGGATCCCAACATTACTCCGGCTCCGACTGACCACGGCACAAAGGTTCAGGAATTCACAAAGTCCAAGCATCGTGCATTCACCCAATCCGAAATCAGTGGGTTTTGGATGGGACATTTTTGCGACGCCGAAAACGCTCCCTCCTATGGAACGGTCGAACTTCTCATATCAGGGCAAAACCCACTGACCCTGGAGGGCTACGGAAGCTGCGAGTGGGTCGGACACTTGACGGTTTCGACAGGGACCCATTCGGGCGGCATCTCTGGGAGTCTGGAAATGACGCTGACCACAACGCAGGACAACTACATCGCGAATCAGTCTCTCCAGAAGCGCGCGATTACTTGCACTGAAGGCAAAATACAGATCGACGCCACTGGTCCTTGCAGCATTCGGGCTAAATGGAACAGTGGTAACGAGTCTGGGATCTTGTTTCTAGAGAGAGGCGATTCTCCGTCTCTTCCTGCCAGGAATATTATGGCAAGACGCCGCGTTGCAGAATTACTGCAATATCAGTCTTTCTGTGGGCCTCTGGATCCGATTGATGCACCGGAATATGAGCGTTTAGAGACGAAGCTGAGCCCATGGGAAGTGGGTCTCTGTAGACTTGCCGCAAGGACGACGATCGGTTTCACCATACACCGGTAAAGTACTCCAATTTCTTTTTGGCCCCAAATTGACGCCTCCATGTCCAGAAATACCAGTTGCACGAGTTGTCATCGAGCACCGATTGCTGGCATTCGTCATTTTTGTTTAGAATGCCAGGACAACTTCTGTGCAGGTTGCATCCATCCACAGGGCCATCCGATTCTCCGCCTTCATCATCATGTTCATCTGCGACAGCACCTGCCGCTGGTGGACCGGTCCATACAAGTCCTCGTCGAGATACCGGTGCAGGCGAGACCTCCGTCTCCGAAGTTCGTGCGACAGAATATCCGGGCGGATTCCCTTGTTTTTTCGGCCAATTTTCATCATCTTCAGTCAATCGCTGAGCGGGTCGACGTCGCTTCGCTCCCCACCTCGCTCGCTGGCTCCTCCGAGTCGAAGTCGCATAATCATGTGGACACATCCTCGTTGCAACCAGATGGGTCTTCAGATATATCCAAGACACCGACGGCGGACCATTTTACGCCGCACATTACCTTGGAGCGGACGCCCTCTTTCAAGCCTTTTGCCCTAGTATCATCATCGGACTCGGAAGACAGCCTTTGGGGAAAGTTCAAATTAAATGGCTTTGGAACGCGGAGGAGCACTGCGAACGAGACCGAAGATCAGGAACATTCTTCTGTGTTCTGCATCGTTTGCAGGGGAACAGCATATCCACAATACTGGGTTTGCTTAGACTGCAGTAAGTCACGCATTCCGCGAAAGCTTTGCTGGCGTTCTGAAAATCTATTTAGCGCTGCCCGACGCCGCACACGTACGCATCTGCCTAACATGTGAAGCTAAACCGCGGTCATACCAGATTGCTTCGGAATTCGCTCCAGCAGCTGCAGGCCACCTGAGCCACCATCCTCTCGTCAGTGTGAATGAGAGTCGTCCCTTCGCACCACCTGAGACTCAGGCTCAGTTTGGTCTGATACTTTCCCGGTTCAACCAACCACCTCCACCTGTCCAACCACCTTTCAACCAACCACCTTTCAACTACGAGTAGTATATTACCTATTCAATGACCACGACCGGCCGCAAGAGCATGTACTTATATCTGACACCAAATACACGCGAAAGGGTATTTATCTTTTTGGGATGCCGATGTAGCTCAAAAAAACTGTCACAAGTACTATTCAGCGATGTGGGAGAACGTCAAAAGAATGCTCACCGAAAACAGGACAAGATTTGCGGCTACTCTTCCTTCAAAAAGGATAGGTCGGTTGCGAGGGACAGATAGTACGCTGCCAAAAATGATGAGTGAGCCTTCGCCACAGCGTAAAAAATGCGGCAGACAATGACACAAATCCGCCAACGGCGGCGTCTCCATCAAACGCTGCAGCTTCAAAGGTCGAGTCGCCGGATCCCCGCCTTTCACGATACGGTACCATTCTGGATCCCGAGCGATCGCCATGATGATGTCGTTGAGGCGGTGGGGACGACTTGGATCTTGGTATTCTTGGTTGCGGGCGAAGATTTTCAAGATCTTTTTGCGCAGAGCGCGTTCGGAGGAAGTAGTTTTGGTACGCCGAGGTACTAAATCGGCCAGGTCTAGCGTGACTGGAAGAATGCGGCGTCAGGTTACGCCTCGCAGTCAGGAAGTAGCCAATGCAAACCTGGCGGACCCCAATTGCGGTCTTCGTCGTCGAGGATCGCATCTAACCCATCCGGATTGAATGTCATGCTAGACCCGTTGGGAAAGTCAATCCCGCCGTCGTGGTCGGGTTCAGGTTCGGCCATGAGGCACCGAGACCGCTGAGCAGGCTTTTACACGCTCTTACGTCGAATTTACGTGGGCAAGTTCGCATCGCCTCTCAATAAGTAGAGTAGGACTGACGAAGCCACCGTCGAGAGGAAGAGCCAAGGTCAAGGAAAAAAAGAGGGGTTCACGAGGAGGGAATATTTCATGATTTCAAGACGGGGAGACGAAAGCAAAGGCGGGGAGAGAGGGCGTGTCGCAACCAGAACCGAACTTGACAAAGACGCGTCGAACGTAAGATGGGAGACGCTCTTTATTCGGCGAATAACAAAAGTAGGAAATTGCGGTCTCGCGGCGCGACCACGTAGAAGACGAGAGCAGGTGGTGAGAGACACGTCGACAATCGTAAGCGGCCACGTTTACAGCCGGGTCGGGGCTTGCCGAGGTCACAAGTATAAAACCGTGACCACAAAATCGCGCCGCTGCAAATCTTTCTTTCACTTCCTCCACGATGGCTCGCCGACCAACGACGCCGACGCGCGCACACTCCTTGCGCATCCTTTCCTCCTTCTCCCTCCTTGTCCTCTCCCTGCTCGCATTCGTCTCGTTCTCGCCTGTAGCGAACGCAGAAGAGGTGCACGCAGAATATGGTACCGTTATTGGTATTGGTACGTGCTTTCCTCGCTTTCTATGCTCCCAGACGGCTTACAGTAGTCTTACATAGATTTGGGTACCACGTATGCTTCACAATTTCCATTTGTTCGCGAATTTCGGAGACTGACGTGTCGTTTTGAATTTTCAGTTACTCTTGCGTCGGGTCAGTTTTCTCGCGCTTCCCGTCCTACTCCTCATCCTAACACCTATTGCGCACAGTGTTCAACGGGGTGGACGTGTAGAGATCATCGCCAACGACCAGGGTCACCGGATAACACCTTCATGGGTCAGCTTTGCGGATGACGAACGACTGTAAGAACTCTTTAGGCCCAGCTGGAACTGGTCTAACGAGCTTTGTATAGTGTCGGTGACAGCGCCAAAAACGCCTACCACTCCAACCCCCAAAACACCGTATTCGACGCCAAGCGTCTCATTGGCCGCAAGATGGACGATCAGGACATGAAGCGCGATCTCAAGCACTGGCCTTTCAAGGTCCAGGAGAAGAACGGCAAGCCCGCGATCACCGTCGCATACAAGGGCGAGCAGCGTGACTTTGTGAGTGCGCTGCCTGCTACGTGGCGCCGATAATTGACCGTATTTTCAGTCGCCTGAGGAAATCAGCGCCATGGTTCTTGTTAAGATGAAGGAGACTGCTGAGGCTTACCTCGGCGAGAAGGTCACCCACGCCGTCGTTACCGTCCCGGCCTGTGAGTCCTTTTTTTGCGTTCTTTAGGAACGATGCTAACGCCGACCCAGACTTCAACGACGCCCAGCGTCAGGCCACCAAGGACGCCGGCACCATCGCCGGTCTCGTCGTTCTCCGTATCATCAACGAGCCCACCGCCGCCGCCATCGCCTACGGACTGAACAAGAAGGGCGGAGAGTCCCAGATCATCGTCTACGATCTCGGAGGAGGAACTTTCGATGTCTCGCTCCTCTCCATCGACGACGGTGTCTTTGAGGTCCTTGCCACCGCCGGTGACACCCATCTCGGTGGTGAAGATTTCGATAACCGCGTCATGGACTACTTTATCAAGTCGTACAAGAAGAAGACCGGCACCGACGTTACCGGCAACCTGCGCGCGCTCGGAAAGCTCAAGCGGGAGGTCGAGAAGGCCAAGCGCACGCTGTCCAGCCAACAGAGCACCCGGATCGAAATCGAGAGCTTCGAGGAGGGTAACGACTTCTCCGAGACCCTTACCCGCGCCAAGTTCGAGGAGCTCAACATGGATCTCTTCCGCAAGACCATGAAGCCCGTCGAGCAGGTCCTCAAGGACGCCAACGTTAAGAAGGAGGACATTGATGAGGTGCGTCGCGCGCAACTTGACGATTACTTTGGATCCTGATTCTTCTTAGGTCGTCCTTGTCGGTGGTTCCACCCGTATCCCCAAGGTCCAGCAGCTCCTCAAGGAGTACTTCGGCGGCAAGGAGCCCTCCAAGGGTATCAACCCCGATGAGGCCGTCGCCTACGGTGCTGCCGTCCAGGGAGGTATCCTTTCCGGCGCTGAGGGAACCGCCGATGTCGTCCTCGTCGATGTCTGCCCCCTTACTCTCGGTATCGAGACCACCGGCGGTGTCTTCACCAAGCTCATCGCTCGTAACACTGTCATCCCCACCCGCAAGAGCCAGATGTAAGCCTCTTCGCTTTGTTGTTTGAATCAGTCGACTAATAGGCTCGCAGCTTCTCGACCGCCGCCGACAACCAGCCCACCGTCCTCATCCAGGTCTTCGAGGGTGAACGTTCGCTCACCAAGGACAACAACCTCCTCGGCAAGTTCGAGCTCTCCTCGATCCCCCCCGCGCCCCGTGGTGTTCCTCAGATCGAGGTCACCTTCGAGATTGACGCCAACGGTATCATGAAGGTCGCCGCCGCGGACAAGGGAACGTACGTGCACCCCATTCCCTGCCGTCGTCGTTCAGTTACTAATCCGACTTCTACAGCGGCAAGTCCGAGAGCATCACCATCACCAACGAGAAGGGCCGTCTGACGCAGGAGGAGATCGACCGCATGGTCGCCGAGGCGGAGCAGTTCGCGTCGGAGGACGAGGCTCAGCGCAAGCGCATCGAGTCGCTCAACTCGCTCTCGTCGTTCGTGTACGGGCTCAAGACGCAGCTCGGCGACCAGGAGGGGCTCGGCAGCAAGATCAGCGACGCAGACAAGAAGACGATCCTCGCCGCGGTCAAGGACACCACGGACTGGATCGATGAGAATGGCGCGACTGCCGGGGTTGAGGACCTCGAGGAGAAGCTCGCTGGTGCGTTCCCCTTCCTAACCTCTGGCCCCCGAACGTTTGCTGACTGCCGTTTGTCTGTGAACAGAGATCCAGGGGATCGTGAACCCCATCACGTCCAAGTTGTACGCTGACGCCGGCGGTCCTGGCGCGTCGTCGTCTTCGGACGACGAGTTTGAGCACGATGAGCTGTAAAGCACCACTTAACTCGGTATTGAGGAATTACTACAGAGGGGAGTTGGAGTCGGGGTCGAAATATATTATACAGTACGCTGCGTCCTGGTAATTCTGGCGTAGATACACACCGTGTACGTTCTGCTGTACCGGGAGATGGAAAAAAATACGCACGGGAGCTTCGTTGTATTTATTAGAAATTCATTTTTCGAGATACGATGTGGGACAAGTGTTGTGCGCCAGTTGTGCGTAGAGAACCAGTCGACGAGCTTCAAGCCTCAAGTCGAGAGACATTTCACCTTCCGACTTCGGTCCACTTTCAGAACATTTTTCGGGCGGAGGTCATCCTTCGAATTATACTTACTTGCTGTGATGCGACGAGCGCGGGCTCGGGTTATCGTTCTGAGCGAAGCGGACCAGGGTATATTTTGGCAGGTCAGACTCCGAGTCGGAGGCCATAGGCGTCTAGTCTCTCGCATCCAGAGCGCTCGCCGCTCGCCGTCTCCGATGTTCGCCGACGCTCAAACTTGAAGGAAAGACTCGGTCCGCGAGAACATCTCCAGCCCAGCGCCGACGCGGCCGAATAGCTGGGTTGCTCGAGGAATTAAGCATGGCTGGATATCGGTCGTAGCCTCCGTTGAAGTAGTGTCGACCGAGTCAAGTCCTCCAGTACACACCGGCCGATATTCCCAGTTGTTTTTCCACCGCAAAGACCCCCAAAAAAGCAAGTTCAAACTTAGCCTGGACACCGATCGTGATCGAGAGCTCTTGGTAGGGTATTAAACGAAGAGTTACTGCGTCGTCCACCTCCTCTTTTGTGTAAATTGTCGCGCAGAGTACACGCAGATCTTCGTCGGCCCTGTCAGACGCGTATGGGTCTCATTGTATTCTGATCAAGAATCCTTGCGTTGCTCGACGACCGTGACGTGGACCAGGGTCTTTTCTTGGGTGCTTGCCAGGGTATTGAGCAGTGAGCAGAGTGGTTGAGGACGTCGAGGAGAGGATCAACAGAGTTGAATTGGATCTACAGAAACGGCTGTCGAGTTGTTGAGATGTCTCGTTCCCAGGGCAGGAATCACTGACCTCATGTGCAAAAAAAACCGCAACCTTCGCGTGCATTAGCTAAGCGCGGAAAGGCTTCTCACCGCTCTCCACCACCATCCTAACGCGAAAACGACACGAACGACGCGGTTTGTGGCCGAGGTTGTGGCCACAGTTGCATCCTAATTATTGGGTGCGTTCAACTTGAACGTAAACAAAAAGCAGCGTGTTGATCTACCGAAAAAGGATCGTTCCTCTAACGAACTCCACCATGTCGGTATCTGCCCAGCAGAACTGGTGGACGACCAGCAATGGCTCTGTGTTTATACCCTCCTCAACAAGACCGTCTTCGTCGCATTCCGGTACTACGCTCTCACCCTCGGCGTCATTTTCCAGTATACCCCCACCCTCTGCACCACCCTCTAGTCTGCCGTCTGGCCTCACATCCTATACCACCACATTCCCCACTACCGTCGTCGGTGCCGCCACAACCTACACCTCGTTGGCCGAGTCCGTGGTCATCACCCAGGCAATCGCAACGAACACTCTAGCTCCGCAGGTCAACGCAAACTCTGTGTGCATTGGCTCGGGCACCGACTCGTCCTCCAACGGCCTACTCGCGTCTATCATTATTCCCAGCTTCATTGGACTATTAATTTGGCTGTTGTTCGCTATCCTTCGGCCCCGCTTTCGACAATTGTATGGCTTGAGGGAATGGTTCGTGGACCAGGACCTACGCCCCAAACCACTCTCCTCCTCCCTGTTCGCCTTCTTGCATCCACCCGTCCCACTGGTTCCCCCGGTGCCCTCGGACGTGTCCGACCTCGGCGAATCCCCCGCGGGCGACGCGTCCCTCTTCCCCGCCGACGAGCAGCTCAGCCAACGCGCCCTCTGGATCGCCTTCATCATCGCCCTCGGCTGGGCCTTCCTCGGCCTCGCCGGCGCCCTCCCGCTCTACATGGTGTCCATGCCCTGCCTCGCCGACCTCCCCTCCTCCTCCACCTTCTCCGGCGCGTACTCGACCCTCGAGGACCTCTCCCTCATGCGCCTCCTGCGCGCCTTCGACGACAACTCCACGAGTGTCTCTACCGCGAACCTCCTCCACACGCGTGCTGTTTCTTCAACTGGCAGTGACCCGCAACACCTCCGCATTCGCGTCATCATCCTCACCGTCCTAGTCCTCGTCCTCGCGCTCCTCCCCGCGCTCTACAAGCTCCTCAAGGAGCTCTCCCTCCTCATCGCCTACCGCCAGCGCTGGGTCACGCTGCGCTGCGAAGGCAAGCAGCTCGGCTGGCTCAGCGCGCGCCACGCGCCCGGGTTCGCCGGTTGGGGCGAGCAAAGGTTCAAGGACTTTGTGGTCAAGACAGGGCTAAGCAGCGGGATGCTGAACGGGAGCGAGGGCTCGCTCGGCGCGAGGCCGAGGAGGAGGAGTCGCACCGACGGGGAAGACCAGCCGAACGAGGCGGAGAAGGATAAGCTGCAGGTCGATATCACGAATATCTATTCGATTTGGTGCGTGGCCATATTTTCCAACGACGACGACGACGACAATGGCTGACGAGAGGAGACAGCGACACGCAGCGCCTGGCCCTCCTCATCGACGAGCGCGACGAGATCCTGGAGAACCTCGAGATCGCGGAGACGCGGTACATCGGGTCCTTCCGCCTCACCACGCCCGATCCCTCCGTGTCCAACTTTGACTTGCTAGCGGGGCAGGAGTCGACGTCGACAGGCCGACGCCCGTATATCAGCCACCCGCAGCCGCTCACGGCGCGCGGCTCGACTTCTACAAGGGTGTGTGTCTTTTCACTCGCATCCTCACTACTTGCCTAACGCGCCCCAGAAACCGCGCCGCAAACGCTCGCTCAACCCCGCCTTCGCGGCCTCCTCACTCGCGCCGCCCGCGTCCTTCGTCGCGCCGTCGCTGTACTACAAGCTGCACCGCGTGCAGGGCGTCAGCGGGGGCCAGTTCGGCGGCAATGCTATCTCTGAGGACCCCGAGAACGATCCGGACCAGACGCTGGAGCAGAGCATCAACGCGCGCGTCGTGGGCAGCCGCTTCCAGGAGGTGAACCGCAACAGCGTCGCGCTCGGGCGCCTGCCCCTCGGCAGTCATGTTAGGGTGGACCAGTCGGGCGAACTGGGCCCAACGGCGGGCGGTGGACTCGGTGGTATTGACGAGCATGGGTACTTTTCAACGGTGATGATCCCGGATCCCACGCGATTTGGTCCGAACTATGCAGTGGAAGAGGGCAAGGAGGGCGAGGAGGGCGAGTGGGTGGATGTATTCCGGGAGCATCGCCCGCGGGCGGAGGAGTCGGTGGATAATGGGCCGGGGCCGAGCTCGCCCTCCTCGCCTTTCAGGAGGAGGGCACACCACCAATCGACGTCTGGGACGACGGGGACCGGCACGGGGACGACGCTCGCGAGCCCGACCACGCAAGAAGGCAGCGGCGGGGGCGGGGGCGGAGGGAGCTCCAAGCGCGAGACCTTCCCCTTCCGGCGCCGCAAATCCTCCGCCAACGCGCCCCCGACCGACTCGCCCGAGGGCGGCGAGGGCGTGCAGCCGCCGCACATGCGCCTCCAACCGCGGCAGCCGTTCGTGCGCCCGCACGACGGGATCAACTTTGACCAGCTTGGGAGCGTGTATGGCGACATTACGCAGTGGCGCTCGCGGCTCAAAGCCATCAACCAGGAGATTGGGGACGCGCAGACGACGGGGTATGAGGATATTGCGGAGGGTGTGCGGATCAAGGGGTGGTTGGTTATTGGGCGGGGGTTGAGGTTCGTGCAGGGCGTGGAGATCATCGAGGGGATGGCGAAGGAGGATGTGAGGTGGGACGTGTTGCAGAACGAGAGGGGGAAGCTGGACGCGATCGTGCTGTGGTGTTTGCTGGGCGTGGCGGGGGTGTTGCTCGCTGCAGGGTGTGAGTGTTTTTCTTCTGGTTCTCTCCGTTCTTAATTAACTGTTTTCGCAGTGACTGCTGCGGCTGGCCTCTCCCTGACGACTGCCCCCGACGTCGCGCACTACCTGCCCTTCTTGAAGCCCTTGTTGGATAACTCCATCGCTTCCGGCCTGGCAACCGTGCTCGCGCCTGCTGTAGCGGCGACGCTATTCATTTGCCTCGCGATTGCAATAGTCAATTGTGCGTCTCCGTTTCTCTTCCCTGTGGCCATTAATTTACGGACCTTCTGCTAGTCTCCTCGCACATCCGCGGCTCGGTCTCGGTCTCGGGCGGGCAGCTCTTTGTGTTCAAGGCCATGTTCTACATCCTCGTCGGCATCGGCGCCATCTGGCTCATCACCGTCGGCGCCCTCATCTACACACTCCAAGCATTCAACGCCGGCCCCGGGAAGACGCAGACCATTGCGAATGGCTCTATTTACATGGCGATACTCGCGCTCAGTTTGGTGTTTACTGTTGCGATAATATTCCCTGGGCTGCTGCTGCTCCAGCCGGTCCGGTTGTGGCATGTTTTGAGGGCGGAAAAGCACGCGGTGACGCCGCGACAACGGTTCCGAGGTGAGCTTTTTTTTTATTACTTACTTGTTTGATTGTTGTACTGAGTGTGATAACAGCTGTATACCCTCGCACATATAATCCCGCGTTCGCTACCGGCGCGTGCATACTTGCTATCATCTTTGCTTCCACGTTTTCGATCATCTTTCCGCTCATCGCGCCCGCTGTCGTCATATTGCTTTTCCTAACTCTCGTTGGTGTGTGCTCCCGCTTTATTCTTCGCCAACTCGAAAGCTGACGATGCCGCCAGCCCATCGCTTCCTGGTCGGATATGTTTACGCGCGGACACACTCGCAGACCGGCGGCCTGCTGCAAATCTGGCTCCTCCGCCGCTTCGGCACGCTCCTCGCCTTCCAGCCCATCCTCCTCGGACTCATCTTCCTCAGCCGCGAGTTCTGGATCGAGGGCGGCGTCCTCTGCGGCACGGGTTTCTTCGTCATCGTGCTCGTCGAGGTTTTCGTGATGGTCAAGACGCGCCAACCGGGTCGGCGCTCGCTCTCGCCCATCACGCGCGATTCGCTCAATTCGTTCGCGGCGAGCGCGAAGCCGTCTAGGAGGCGGACGGTAGACGATGAGAGTACGAGCTTGGTGAGCACTGCGCGGCTGGGCCATCGGCCGCGCGGGTCGATGGCGTCGGTGCTTGAGATGATGAGCGTCACGCTCGCTGTGATGCCGCCCCGCAAACCGGAGAAGGTGTCTCTTCCTCTCAGTGCGTATTCCCCGCCCGAGTATTCATGTATTCCCGACTAATACACTTGCAGAAACCGAAACGCTCGACGACCTCACCGCAACCGAGCGCGCGGCGCGGACGCACCCAGACGCGCCGCCGCACCTCCCGCCGCTGTCCTTCACCGACCACGCGCAGGAGATGGCGAGCATCCTCTACGCACCCGAGCTCATCGCGCCGCCGCCGATCATCTGGCTCCCGAACGACTCGGCCGGCGTTGCGCGCTCGGAGGCGCTCGATCTGCAAAAGTACCACGATCTGCAGGTGACGCTGGATGTGCGGAGCACGGAGGACGTGGGTGCGCTGACGGGGCGTAGGAGGCGGCCGTCGACGGCGAATAGTGGACGGACATAGACTTTTTTCCACGATGAAAGGACGATTCAATGTTTTATATGTAACATGTAATGACCTTGACGGACGTTGTGGATGGAGATTATCTACGAAACATAATGATATTCATGTCGTTCAGTACTCAGTGCCTGTTCATAAGGTTGCCACTTTTCTAGTCTAAGACAGTAATATTGTCTTGGTAAAATTTTCGAGTGCGAAACGATACTTATGAGGTTGCAGGTCTTTCAGAATCTGGCGGCCCCCAGCTGGACTAGCGGTCTATTCATGAAGGTAAAGCTATAGGAGACAATGATGCATTTTGTATTGTACAGGCGAGAAAATGGTGGTGGTAACGAGATACTAAAAAGGCCGGTTCCGCTTGCGCACAGGCTTCCCCGAATCCGGTGCCGTTCTGCAAAATCGTCAGCTGTAAGATCAAAAAAAATGCAACGACGGCACCCACTTGCGTCCCTTCCCCTTGCTATTCTCCCCCTCGCGATACGCGTCGTCTACATCCATCATGACGTCCACATTTCCGCCGTACATCGAACCACCGCCGCCACTGAGGGCCGAGCCAAGTCCCCCGCGTCCCCCCCGAGAGCCCTTATCCTTGGCTGCCTCGCGGAGGACGTTCTGCAGCGCGGTCTCGTGTGCGGCGAGGTCGGCGCGGCGGGCGGTGCTCTGCGCGGCGACGGCAGCGAGCTTGTCGTCGAGCGTGCTGAGGACAGAGGCCGTGGTGGAGGCCCTGAACGCGTGTATCAAGACTGGGTATTTGCGACGGATGAACAAAACACGCACCAATCCCTCAACGCAGCGAGTACCGCGTCTACTGCACCCGGTGCAAGGTCCCGACCCATCGTGTATTCGACCTCGAGCTGTGCCTGCTTCTGGTCGAGACGGCCGCGCAGGATGTCGAGGTAAATTGCGTCGATGATGAGATCTTCGAGCTCGCGCACGGTGGGCATGTCGAGCGCGCGCAGGAGCTCGGAGTACGGCAGGATACGGCGCTGGGACGCGAGGGAGACGATGGAGAGGTGCTTGAGCTTCGTGGTTTGCGCGGCATTCAGCGGGGGGAGCGCGTCCTTGTGGAGCATATAGTCTTCGTATGTCCGGTACGCGAAGAGCTGGAGGAGCAATAATGACTTTGTATGCGTTTCGCTCTTCCCGAGCTGTGGTTGGGCTGTTAGAGCGTGGTAGAAGGATTGTCGCATGGAGGGAGTGCTTACCTCTTGAATATTGGGCAGCTCGAGGAGTTCCGAGAAGACAAAGACGCCGGGAGCGCTGGTGGCGTCGGCGATGAGTTTTGCTGCTGCGGCACCCTTGAGGGACTTTGCCATGAGCAGGAAAGGCTCCAATTTGGCTGCGAAATTCGATCCAAGATCCATCGTTGTGGTGGTGAAGAGTCGGCGGTGAGTTTGCTTGTGTTGACTCAACCGACGCTTTGACCATGACCACCCCCTGCCATTGGGTCACCGTCGGGTTCCCAAACCTCCCCTGTCTCGGCGAACTCATAGCCCTCAAGGTGGACTCAAGCTTGTATAATACGCAAACCCCACTCTCCGACCCTTTCGCCTCTTCCTTGCGAATCCCAAACCGGTGTCTGTTGTATATATAGACACTCCTCCTCTTTGTATTCACATTGTCACCGAATCCACTCACTCTCTGCAAGTCGCTGCTTTGACACACAAATGTTACAATACGCGAGATGGAAGAATCGTAACCCGCTCAAAGGAAAAGACCATCGACGTACTGCCTGCCTGAAACGCGAGCCGTCCTCTGCGGAAGGGGTGTGGCGAGTTATCTTGTGAACTTGCCATTGTCTCCCTTACAGATAGTAGCTGGCAGATCTTTCGGACTCAAGCACGCAATGTCGTTTGTACACCATTTTCCACCCCGATTTTATTCTCATCCCCATTACACTCGCTCCTACTACACTACACTTGTGCATCTTCGCACCCTCCCGTGCAACATCCCCAGCAAACGAAGCGTCCTGCGCCCCCAAACTCGCCTGAACGCGAGTTATCTATCGTCCGCCAATCATGCCCGAGAGCCTGCCCGGGTTTCCGTTTGCTCATAAAGTCCTAAGATCATACGCGTTGAGTCGTGCCGCTCGCCAGGAGGGGTGGTCGTGAGTGTCGTGCTCCCGGGGGAGGGTGTCGTACGCCGAGGCGGATGGAGGGAGGTGTCACGGGCGGGGTGCGGGAGGAGGTCGGGGGTATCGCACGGCTTGTCTGGGAGGGGGTATCGCGGGCGGAGTGAGGGGCGGGGGTATCGCACGGCTTGTCTGGGAGGGGGTATCGCGGGCGGAGTGAGGGCGAGGGTATCGCGCGGCTTGTCTGGGAGGTATCGCGCGCGGGTTGAGGGACGAGGTGTCGCGCGGCTTGTCTGGGAGGTATCGCGGGTGCGGGAGGAGGGCGGAGGTATCGCGCGGCTTGCTTGGAGGGGGTATCGCGGGCGGGTCGAAGAACGAGGTATCGCGCGGCTTCTCTGGGAGGTATCGCAGGCGGGTCGAAGTACGAGGTATCGCACGAGACAGCAGATGGGTAGCGCGAGCAAGCAAAGACCTGGCCGAGGGTATAACACGAACGCGAGCGGAGAAGAAACAGAGAAAACAAACAGGAAAGAGGTCGAGGAAGGAAAACCAAGGGAAAGAAGGAAGCAGAAAGCAAGGGAAAAGCGACCCCCAGTCTTCACCAGTAAAGCGAGTCGGCGGAGACGATCCCCAGATCCACATACTTCGACTTGGTCTTGGCGCAGAACCGCGCACGAAGCCACCTTGCGAGTGCAGACTCCTTCCTTTTCTCCTCACACACACCCGCCTTGATCCTGCCGTCGCGTGTGAGGACGGTGCCATTAGCCAGGATGAAGGGCGTGGTGCGCGGCGCCAGCTGAACGCGCGCCGGATCCGACCTATGAGCGTTGGCTGAGGCGACTGCGAATACGCGCCGCAGCCGACGAGGGGGAAGCGGTACGTGGCCGGCTCGGCATGCCTGGGCAGCGCCGGGACGGGGGTGACCCAACGATCGCGTTGAAAGAGGGCGCAGATCTTGGACGCGAGCGACTTGACGATTGGGAGCGCGCTGGTCGACTTGGGCTCGCGGGCGCGGGAACCGGCGCCGAAGACGTTGTCCTGCGCGTCCTTCTCATTCGCGGCAGCGAAGACCTTCGGCTTGACCTCGGTCTTGACGGATTGCTGCACGGAGGTGGGAAGCTCCACTGTCGCGGCCTTGGGCTTGGAGAACAGGCGGAGAACCTTGGCCGCAAAGGTCTTGAGTACGCTGGGCTTCTTGTAGAACTCGGGAGCGACGAATGCGAAGGCGTCGACACCCGACTCGCGCGCGACGCCGGACTTAATGATTTCCCTGCGGGGAGGCTCCTTGGGAACGAACGCCGCCGGTGGTGCCCACGGAGTTGGGCCGCTCTGCTGTTGTGCCGCACTCCAGTCACTGGGGCAATGCAAATAAGCGAATGGACACGGAGAAGTTAGAAGGTACTTACACGCCGTGGAAGTATGGGTGAGCTTTTACTTCCGCGAGAGTCAAACGCCCACCAACATCCCTTGCCAGCATGCCCGTGATGAGTTCCTTCGCGTTGGCGTCGAGCTCGTCTTCGCCTCTGAACGTGACGAGATCCTGAGCATACGCGGCGCGCAGCTCCTCTGGCGTAGTCGCGTACGGGAAGGGAAGCCTGCCGGTGCTCATCTGATGCATAACGACCCCGAGAGCAAAAACGTCCGCGTCGAACGAATACGGCGTGCCGGCGATCTGGGTTGGCGACATCCAGTGCAGCGTCCCGCAACGTTCCCGAGTTGTGCACGATTCGTCTTCCTCGGTGGGCTTGAAGAACGAGCCGGCCGACGCGTTAGGGTCGACGTCGAAGGAGACCTCCATGGGCTCTTGGTTGCCGGTCGTGAGGCTTGTCGCGAACTGCTTGGCGAACCCCAAGTCGCCGAGAATGACGTTCCCGTCCTGCGTGAGGAAGATATTGGCCGGTTTGATATCTCGGTGGATGACCTTCAAGTCGTGCAAGGTCTGCACGGCGAGGACGAGCTGGACCATATATGCTTTGGTCCTTTCAGGAGAGAAGAAGCGACCGCTGGTGAGGAGGCTTGAGAGGTCCTTGCCCGCACACCACGGCTAGGAAGAGTGTCCGTCAGCAAGAGGGACCCAAGTTCAGGTCGGTGAAGACTTACAGTGAGGAGGTAGAAATACTCAGAGTCTGACCAACTAGCGACGAGGGAGAGCAAGGACTTGGGGGCGTCCGGGAGGTCAGCGATGCTCTTGAGAAGGTTCTGCTCCTGCTCGATGTCGGCGGCCTGAGCCTTCTTGGGGGCTTGCTTAAGCGCATACAGCTTGCGGGTAGCCTTCTCGCGGACCAAGTATATGGTTGACGTCTTTCCGCGGCCAATGAGATTCAGAACATCAAAGTCGGCGAGGGAAGGGGAAGGGGAAACGGGAAAGAGAGGAGAGCAAGACACATTCGACACAGAACAAGTAGCAGCAGACTGGGGGCGAGTGTGAGTGAGCATGACAGCGAGCATCAAACAAGGAAAGAAGGACGTACGACAGCAGTAACAGAGGTGTTTGAAGACATTTGGAGGAGAGTAGATGGACGTTGAGAGCAAAGGAGAGCGAGGCCGTCAGCCACCTTTGGCTCGCTGTTTGGCCAAAGTGGCTGATCGTTACGACTGAGGCGCGCAGTCGGTCAGCTGGGTACACCGCATTACAGAACAGAGGTTTCGAAGGTATCCTCCGAGAGGGTAAGCCCATAAACGCGTCGGTGCGTCGAGGACGCGTCGAGGAAGTGGGTGAGAATCTGATGCCGTCGGAGTTTGAAAGTTCGGTTTCTCCCTTTGTCCGTTCCTCCGAGTCCTGCTGTTCGCCCGACGCCGGCGACATCGACGACGAACCCAAGACCCCCTCTGACCTGTGCTATGTGCTTCGACTTGACTTGAAAGACTCAAAAAAGCCAACTTGGGGGCTCTGCCGCAAGTTCTCGTCGCCGTACATCTCCAATTTCCAAAGGAGGACGAGTGGTCCTCGAAATTGAACTGCTCGCCTGCCATTCGGACACTCCCTGCGCCCTTCAAAATTGCAAGCCGACCTTGCCAGCCATCCCGCAAACGTCCCCGATCTCAATCGTCGAACTGGCGAACTCACCGTTAATGCCAACCACCGCAATTCAAACACGCGCGCACGATCCTCAGGCTAAGTTCTGTTGCTGTTATCCTCAGGCGACCCTCACTTATTCCCCCACGCAGCCCCAGACTTCCTCCACTGGCGGAATCTTGAAGATCTTGAACCGGGGAGGTGGTAAGTGGATATGTGTCCTTTCTTTGGATCGATCTGCACGTCCATGGCGCAGGTACCGCACCAACTGCGGTGTTCTCTGCTAAGGGAGACCATCTAGCTCTTCCAGCTAGATTGCGGCAGGGCGGGCGGAAATTATACCGATTTGTCGGAAACAATTATTAGTTCTTCAAATTCTTTGCGGTCCAAGGTCCTCGTTATACATTTTTTGCTATAGACATACATGTTTCGCAAACCATTCTTGACGAAAAAACGATACGCTTGAGAGAGTCGAAACCAATTCCGGCGTCGCTCACATCATTTCCTTTTGAGTCGGAACGTCGACGACCTACCAACATGCCGACGCGCCATTCTGCCCGCATTCCAAGCTAACCCCCTCTGGTAGCCGCAGTCCTAGGCTTTGTAAAAAACTCAGGCGCGAATGAAAACTCCTCCCACGCCAGTGACTACGATGCATTTCCCTTTCATATTCCTGGCCTCTTTGGCTGCCCATTTCACCTATGCTCATGGGCATGCCTCGAACTACTCGACATGGATGGCTCTGAGCATCATCTCGCGGGAGCAGGGCGTCCTCGCCAGCTCCACGGACACATCCGCGCTCCTCCAGGCAGGAATCACCCAAAAGGCCCTCAGGCGGCTCACGCAGCAGTATCCCCACGCTCCCTCCACTGCGACGTTCCAGCAATACCTCAAACGAAGCATCGACTCTGTCGTTGTACCCGTGAGCAACGCCACCAAGGACCTCACGTATGCCATGGACCGGCTTTCAACGGGGAACGGCCTGATCGATTTGTACGCGGAGACCAGGAACGAGACGTACCGTGCGGCGGTCGGTGCGCTGCGCGAGTCCATAGATTTGAACAGCCGGAACGTCGAGGGCGGGCTGTGGTACTTCGTGTACCCACAGTGGTCGTACCTCGACGGCATGTACTCCCTCGCGCCTTTCTACGCATCCTACACGCCCATTTTCGCTGCGCAAAACTCGAAGCCCTCCATCGATGACATGGTGCGCCAGATCGAGCTTCTCTGGCAGCACTGCGCCGCCGCGAACGACACCGGGCTGCTGGTGCACGGCTACGACGAGTCCAAGACCGCCGTCTGGGCGAACCCGATCACCGGCGCGAGCGCGCACGTCTGGGGCCGCAGCTTGGGGTGGTTCATCATGGCGCACGTGGATACCCTAGAACTTCTGCCGCGCCATTCACCTGCGTGGCCCCTGCTGCAGCGCCGCTTCCGGTCCCTGGCGAGTGCGGTCAGCGCCGCGGCGGACCCGGCCACAGGCGCGTGGTGGCAGCTCCTTGACCAGCCGGGACGCGCAGGGAACTATATCGAGTCCAGTGGCAGCGCCATGTTCACCTATGCTCTGCTCAAGGGCGTGCGGCTGGGATACCTCGAGGACGACGGCGCGTCGTACACAGGTGTCGCGACCCGTGCGTATTCGTACATCGCCGAAACCTTCGTCGTGAACAATGGAAACGGAACGCTGGGGTACAACGGAACCGTCGCCGTCTGTAGTCTAAATTCTACGGCGTCCTACGAGGTGCGTCGCACTTTTTCGCGACTGCGACTGGGCTGACGAAAATCCATCGCAGTATTATGTTGGCCAACCGATCAACTACAACAGCGTCCTGGGGTCCGGTGCGTTCGTCTTGGCTTCTCTTGAGTACGAACGTCTCGTCGGCGGTCAATAGTCAACGTCATAATAGAAAGACTTATGGCGAGTCGTATTCTCATGGACTTGCTATCACAACTCTTCTCCGACGAAGAAACCACACACCGTTAATTTGGTTCCAGTCAGGAATGCGATGTTCCCTTGAGTGACCGTTCAAAAAGACTTTCGCGTTGAGCACCAAGGTCCAACGGTCCCGCCACCTCGCCGGAGCTGGATTGGTTTTTGCTTTGAAAGGCCAGAAATAAATCGAGTCGGAGTCAAAAGCCGAGTAAGGCCGACTCGGTGTCCTCAGCCTTTTGCCTCCCACCACATCATACCCTCAACGGCGCTCGGGCACTGTCCGTTACAGGGCCAAGAATCTCAAGATGCCGTTGGAGTGGTTCATTGCCCTCCAGTTTCTGCTGACGAGCGTCACCCTCTGGAAATCGCGACCAACCTCGACTCAGACGTGTCCTTTTCGAGGGAAGATTCGCCAGATTCCTTGTTCGACGACGACCCTTCCGGCCCTGAACTCAGCGGAGACTTGGCTCCTGCTCTGCTGGATGCCCCGCCCATCCCAGGATTATTCTTCGCGCCGTCTTTACTCCTGCCTCTCGAGCTTGCGGACCAGATTACCCACTTTTGCCTAAAACATTATTTTAACCGGCCAGGAGTGAATCAAATCATGCTCTTCGGTGTGGCCTCGAACTCTTCGTCTTCAAGTGGGCTGCCTCCCATTCTGTTGGAGCTACTCGCCTCCATGTCGGTCCTCCTCTAGCCGTCACTACCTCCGGGAATTCATGCTCTCCTTTTCCCGCGTACTCCAACTCACGCCCGGCAGGCGATCTTAAACCTCTACCATGCCGGCGAGGGTATCACCCCCCACGTCGATCTGCTGGGGCGTTTCGGAGACGGGATCGTCGGTATCAGTCTGGGGAGCAGCTGCGCCATGGACTTCGCGCGCGTCGACGAGGCGGGTGGCGATGTCCGCCCGACGAAGCTTTTCCTTCCTGAGCGCACCATGATCGTTCTCTCCGGGGACGCGCGATACGCCTGGACCCACGGCATTGAGAAACGAGTCAACGATCTCGTTGCCGATGCCGACGGCTTCAGGATCGTTGAGCGTGGTGTGCGCCTCAGTATCACGTTTCGCTGGCTACTTCCCAGCGAAGACGTAGTTGGGCTAGAGGTCGCCACATTGTAGTGGTGTAAACCGGATTTCAGGGCGCTTCATGTGCACCTGCCGACAATTAGAGGTGTTCCTTCAATCTATTCGGCGCTTTGCCGTTCAGAAGGAGGTATTGATTGTAATACAGCGTAATATGTAGGATACAAGATGCAAAGTAAACACCGGGGTCAATTTTTCGACGAATATAAGGTAAGTATTATGGGATTCGGAGTGCATCTACGGGGCGGACCAATCGAGGGGGCCAACCAGAAGCCCCATTCTCTGCATTCCATGCATCTTCAATCCTATTGGAAAGACGTTCGATATCTCGAGCGATATTTTGGACCGGCGTGGTTCCCCGAGACCGATCGCTGTTTATCAATCGAGAGGTCTAGTTGGAGATTCAGCGGAAAGGTAAGACCGTTGAGATCAACAACGCACATCGTCCCTGGTATACCATGCACAGTAGTTTCTGAGACCAACAAGGTTGTTGTGGAATGCCGAAGCCGTCTCGGCGAGAGAGCGGAAGGTCTGCTCTTCCTCTTGAAAGAATTTGAGATATGCGCGATATCGTATGGTATGTGACCTCCCCTCCCAATGAGCGAACGTCCAAGTGTCCCACCAAGGAAGATGGGCGATCACATCTCTAACGCGGGCAAGCTCGCTGTCGAGTCCGTCCGTCACCTGCTTCCCCAAAGTGCTCGCATTCAAAGCATGATGTACGAGGTTAAGTGTCTCTGTTTGATTCAGTACGTCGGTGCACATGGCACTGAGTCTGGAGGCAAGGTCGACAATCGTCGAATTGAAGATCTCGTCCGTCTGGATGTCTAAATGAGCAATGTTGGAACCCGGTGCCGCCTTGTATTTTGTCTGTACTGGCTCTAAATCAATTAACACCTGACTCGTCTTCTTGAGCTTGGACCGACGTGAGCATCGGCGACAATTATATGTATCTCCACTCACCCTTTTGAGTATCACGCCGAAGTGGTGGACAATATCGACGGAGAAAATGCCCAGCATCGAATCAGCGTGGTTTCCCCGCAGGAGAAACTCAGTTATGCTGTGAAACCCGGATGGAAACCTACGTGACATGGAGACGAGACGAAAAAACCCACAGTCGATCCAGGAAGATAGTCGCCACGGGATCATGATATGCGACTGGCCACTTGGAGTAAGTTGCGGGATCTAACCTTCATAGGCCACCTACCGCGTTAGATAGCGATGGAGGGTGTTCGAATTTCAAGAGACCGACCTTCTGGCACCAGGGACAAAGGTATTCATGCAAGGATGCCCAAGGCCGTCGACAAAATCCCACATCCCGCTCCGATGTTGTATGTAATTATCGATTATTTGTAGGCCGTCCGAAGTACCAAGACAAGCGTGGTCGGTGCACAGATTGCGACTTGAATTTGACCATCCAAGGGCTTCAAGCGGTTGCAACAAGTGTTGTGTCGGAAGGACGATCCATACGAGAAGAAACAGCGGGATTGCTGCAAGGACGAGCGCTCGGATGTTCTTCATGGTCAAAGCCAAGCTCAAGTGAACCCACAAGTGTGGGAATTTTAACTAGATGGCCGGCCGCCGGCCACTTTTTGTGATCCGTGTTGAATTCTGTGTTCATTTTAGTCCGGACTCCGCGAACAGGTCAGTCACGTCGAACGGACGCGTTTTGCGGTGCGAAGGACGCGTCTCTTCAAGATAAGATCTACGGGGGATTCGAGGATCGAAAACAGCGGTTCGAACTTCATGATCGACACCAAGCTCAAATCAATTCCTTGTGGAGGTATTTATTTCAACAAATACCCGTATATAATATGCCACCCCTGGTAACACTCCGAGTCGGCCGTCTCGAAATCTCGTATGTTTAAGACACCATATCTATCTTGAACAACTCTTTGTATTCTGGTTTCTTCTTCTGCATGCTCACGACGGTATCTGTGAACCGGTGTAATGCTTCACTAGGATCCAGGTGGTCAGAGACTAAGAACTCGCTCTTTAGCTCTTTCTGCATGAGTCGACGATAAGAAGCATTTAGGTCAAAAGAAAAGTCTGTCTCTTGCCTGAAGGTGGTGAGCGCCCTTTTCCATGACACCCAAAAGGGTTCGAGCTGAATCCAATTCATTCTTAATCTGGGCCATTCGGGGTGTGGTGGACAATAAAACTTCGAAGTTGCTTATTTCGTGACGTCCAGCGATAGTGAGTGGTTGCCAAGTCTTCTGGTAGAATGACCCGCCTTTGGAATTCACCTGATCCCGCAAGTTGTGTTGTGTTTCAATCATGCGCCTCAGTAATTCGCGAACGGAATTGTCGACTTGCTCCGCAGACCGCTTCGTCTTGTCGACGATCCCGGTGTACGCAGCAATTCGCTCGGAAAAGCCGTCAACGAACTGTTTCACCCGCCGTCCCAGCGCCTGATATGTGTCTTGTTTCGGATCCACCGCCATTTTCTGAATATCCCCTTCCAGCGCGATAAACTGAGAGGGATGAGCGATGAGTTGCGAGTCGTAGATGACTGTATTATGGTTCACCTGTCTCACAAAAAAATCCAAGGCCATCGACCCGAAGGTATTTAGGTCAATCAGCATGTCACTGAGGGCGAAAACCTCGTCGCAAATGGTTTGGGCAGTGTCATAGAACTCTACCCTCGCTGGGAGGTCAGACACCAACAACTCCCGTGAAACAGCCTGAATGTCTTGACGCCTGTACTTGAGAAGCTTTATGGCGGTGCCGTTGGCGAAGGATAGGATGAGGGCGGTTAAGCTATCCGCATGAACGGCTTCGGAGTCCAGTTGAGCAGCCAACGCCGCCGTGATCTGGGAGTAATCAGGCAATTGTTGCGGGGGAGTGGAGAGGGCGGGATGCGGAGATGAGTCAGGGCACAGGGATCTAGATATTTTACATCCAAATCCACTGAGCGAAGAGCCGACCCCAGCGATGAACATGAATGGCTGGCCCAACAAGCCGAGAGTGTTGTTGATTTCTCGCACAACACCCCATGCAAAGTAGAGCGAGAGTGTGAAACCTAAAAGAGCGTAAAGGATCTTCCAGCTAATGCGGAAGGATGAGTTGTTTGACTGGGGTCCCGCCACAACGATTTGTGTAACCAGTTGAACTGGAACCGGAGGCGACGAAGTCGGAGCCGTACTATCAGTGCTAGAGATAGCAGGGGAGGGTAAGGAATCAACCATGTGGCGACGGCGAAGTTCGACGTCGACGGGGGGGTTAACGTTGCCACGAGCGAGCACCAGGCTGGTCAAGTCCCCGCCCGAGGCGCCGGTTGTGTCTGAGGCCTCAGGATGGTGATCGGCGTCGATGATACCCATAGTCGTGGCTTCTTGAGATGGCGGTTCAAAAGAGGAGGGAAGTGGTTTGTTGACCCACACATGCCGTTCCTTCGAGCTTTTATAGCGGGATCATCAAGGTTGAACAACAAAAGTCGATCTCCCCCAGCTCAACCCCTCCCCGGACACCTTACGTAACCGCGTGGGTTCGAACCACGGTGGTACCATTCTTTTTTTTCCTTGAGTTATCTGCTTGTTTGAGCTAGTAGCAGCAAGTTCCCGGGCAATAAGGTCCATCATATGTTTGTCTATTGAGGTGAATATGTTCAATTCCAAAGCAGCACAGACGGAGGGTGGTCCCCCTCCACACTCGGAAGCCTATAAAAATCATTTTGCATTGCTCGATTAGTCTACATGTTGGACGCACCGCTCCTCCTAGTTGTGCGAACACCTGAGGTCGTGCGTTCGAGCCTCTGGGTCCGCAGTGGACCCCTGTATTTTGTTTCCGCCCGTGTTATTCTTTGCGAGAGCTCACTCAGTCATTTGATGCATAGTTCTTTGATATTCAAGCATGGTAGGCTTTCAAAAAGTTCAATGGACCTCAGGAATTGTTTTCCGACCTTCAACATATGTTCAGAAGCAGCAAAAACCTTGGGGATACATCAAACCCCGGAAGATGTACTTATTACCCACAAAGAATGTCAAAATGATGATTTTGGAAGTCCGAAAGGTCACTGGATACAGATTCAGGCAAGGTAGGGTGTTGAGTATATTTTTATAGAGATAATTGACATGTTCTCTAGTCATAGGGTTCAAGAAAATGGTATTTGAACTTGAAATTGGGGACCTAGTTAGAGGCAGTATTCCAAGAATATATTTATTTCTCAGAGGTCTATTACAGAGACTACGACTTGGAATAACCTACATAAGCGAGGCAAAAAGGAATGGCACCACCGTGGTTCGAACCCACGCGGTTACGTAAGGTGTCCGGGGAGGGGTTGAGCAAGGGGAGCTAAAAGTCGCCACAGATGCCATCAATATGTGGCCACAGATGCCGTCAAAGGATTGACACGATTGTAGGTCCACTCAAAACCTTCACCATGCAGAACATCCGAGCGCTCGTCCTTGCAGCAATACCGCTGTTTCTTCTCGTATGGATTGTCCTCCCGACACAACACTTATTACAACCGCTTGAAGCCCTTGGTTGGTCAAATACAAGTCGCAATCATCTGTGCACCGACCACGCTTGTCTGGGCACTTCGGACGGCCTACAAATAATCGACAGCTACATACAACATATGAGCGCGATCTGGGACTTTGTCGATGGCCTCGGCCACCCCGGCAGCAATACCTTCGTCCCTGCTACCCAAAGGTCAGTGTCCTGACTTTGGACATCTTTCCGCTGTACCAACACACGCGGCGCACAAGACTAGATCCGGCGATGTATTCGGGGTGGCCAATTTCACCTCATGATCCTGTTGCGAAAAAATTCTTGGATGGCCTGTCCGTCTTTTTTGTTTGTTTTCCATGTCCGTCGATGCTCATTCGATTTTTCACAGCATTTACGACCTTCTCCTGCGCGGGAGACATGTCGATATTGTAATCGATATCTTCTTAGGCCCTGCTGTCTCCCACTTCGACACGATATCCATGAGGGTACGTGGCGATATATATGTTTGTCGCTAATCCTCATATATCTTATCTGCTCAAGCTCAAGAAAATAAATCAAATGTTAATGAATTTAGAACAGTTACAAGCAAGATACAAGGCGGTACCGGGATATAACCGTCCTTATCTAGACATTGAGATGGACAAGATCTTCAATTCAACTGTTGTTGAGCTTACCGCCGGGCTCGGTGGCATATGTACCCACATCCTGAATAGAACAGAGGAACTCAAGCTCATGCCGGACGCTTTAGAGCTGACCGCTTTAGGGAACCGGGTGACGAACGGACTCGATGGCGAACTTAATCGGGCTAGGAATGTGCTCGCCCATCTTCCTTGGTGGGACACCTGGACTTTGGCGCATTGGCAGGGGTATTCACATACCATACGATATCGTGCATACCTCAAGTTCTTCCGTGAAGAGGAGCAAACCCTTCGGGACCTCGCCCATACGGCTTCGGCATTCTACAACAACCTTGTCGGTCTCCGCGACTACTGTATCTGGTATAACAATAACGATGTATGTTGGTTCATTCCATTGGTCTTACTTGCCTGCTTGCTAAATCTAAACCTAGACCTCTCGACTAATAAATACCGATCGGTCTCGGGAAGCCGCCCCCAACGTCCAAAGTGTCGTTGGAAATATTGAGCGTCTTTCCAACAGGATCGAAGATGCATGGAATGCACGTGTTAACGACGCTCCTGGTTGGCCTCCTCGATTGGTCCGCCCCGTAGCTGCACTCCAGATTCCCTGATACTTGCGGTAGACCACTGACTATTTATTGGGGCCATTTCGACACACAACTGTATCCTCTAACCTGTATCAAAATAACTGACTGCGGCTGAACGATATAAGCGCCACCAAAAGGTTTTATGTTCAACAAATGATACTCAAATGATACTCTTCGTGAAGTGCATGTTTTAGCGAGTGTCGGAGCTTGAATGTCGGAGTTTGATTCGGCTTCACCCGCTTAATGCCGACAGCCTAAAATTTACCAAAAATTGAAAAGAAATGCGGCGGCGGAATAATCTCTCAAAGACATCGGTTAAACACCATTTTCCACCCCGATTTTATTCTAATCCCCGTTACATCTCGCTTCTACTGCTACATAACACTCGTGCATCTCCGCACCCACCCGTGCAACGTCCCCGGCACACGAAGCGTCCTGCGCCCCAAACTCGCCTGAACGCGAGTTATCTATCGTCCGCCATCATTCCTGGGGCCTGCCCAGGTTTCCTTTTCCCTCATGAAATCGTGAACTTGTCATACGCGTTGGGTCGTGCCCCTCGCCAGGAGGGGGTGGTCGTGAATGTCGTGCTCCGAGGGAGGGTGTCGTACGCCGAGGCGGATGGAGGGAGGTGTCGCGGGCGGCGTGCGGGAGGAGGGCGGGGGTATCGCGCGGCTGTTTGGAGGATCCAGGGGTATCGCAGGCGGATTGAGGGCCGGGGTATCGCGCGGCTTCTCTGGGAGGTATCGCGGGCGGAGTGAAGGGCGGGGGTATCGCGCGGCTTCTCTGGGAGGTATCACGGGCGGGTCGAGGGACGAGGTGTCGCGCGGCTTCTCTGAGAGGGTATCGCGGGCGGAGTAAGGTGCAGGGGTATCGCGCGGCTTGCTTGGAGGGGGTATCGCGGGTAGAGTGAGGGGCGGGGGTATCGCGCGGCCTGTCTGGGAGGTATCGCAGGCGAGTCGAAGAACGCGGTATCGCACGAGACAGCAGAGGGGTAGCGCGAGCGAGCGAGCAGTCGAGACCTGGCCGAGGGTATAACACGAACGCGAGCGAGAAGAAACAGAGAGAAGAAAACAAAGAGCAAAGACGTCGAGGAGGGAAAACCAACGCAATGGAAAGAAGGAAGCCGAAAGCAAGGAAAAAGCGACCCCCAATCTTCTTCACCAGTAGAGCGAGTCGGCGCTCACGATCCCGAGGTCGACATACTTCGACTTGGTCTTGGCGCAGAACCGCGCACGAAACCACCTTGCGACCGCAGATCCATTGGCCTTCTCATCGTACACACCCGCCTTGATCCTGCCGTCGCGCGTGAGGACGGTACCGTTAGCCAGGATGAAGGGGCGCGGTGCGCGGCGCCAGCTGAACGCGCGCCGGATCCGACCTATGAGCGTCGGCTTCGGTGACTGCGAGTACGCCCCGCAGCCGACGAGGGGGAAGCGGTACGTGGCCGGTTGGCTGTGCGTTGGCAGAGTCGGGACGGGGGTGGCCCAACGGTCGCGCCGGAACAGAGAGCGGACCTTGGAAGCGAGCGAGGTAGACGACTTGGGCTTGGGGGCGCGGGAACTGGTGTCGAAGACGTTCTCGTTCTGGTCCTTCTCCTTCTTCGCGGCGAAGAACTCAGGCTGGGACTTGACCTCGTTCTTGACGGGAGGCTGGATGGTGGCCGGGAGCACCGCCGTCGCCGCCTTGGGCTTGGAGAACACGCGGAGAACCTTGGCCGCAAACACCTTGATCACATTCGGCTTCTTGTAGAACCCAGGTGTAACGAAGGCGAAGCTATCGACACCCGACTCGCGCGCGACGCCGGACTTGATGATCGTTCTGCGGGGCGGCTCCTTGGGAACGAAGGCCGCCGGCGGTGCCCACGGAGTCGGGCCGCTATGCTGTCCTGCCGCACTCCAGTCACTGAAGCAATGGAAATGAGCGATGGACATGAGTGGAAGCAAGAAAAGCACTCACACGCCGTGGAAGTATGAATGCTCCTTGACCTCCTCGAGCGTCAAGCGCTCATGAACATCCTTGGCGAGCATGCCCGTGATGAGTTCCTTCGCGTTGGCGTCGAGCTCGTCTTCGCCCCGGAACGTGACGAGGTCCTGAGCATACGCGGCACGCAGCTCCTCCGGCGTAGTCGCATACGGGAACGGCAGCCTGCCGGTGCTCATCTGATGCATAACGACTCCGAGAGCAAAAACGTCCGCGTCGAACGAATACGGCGTGCCGGCGATCTGGGCTGGCGACATCCAGTGCAGCGTCCCACATCGCTCCCGAGTGGTACACGATTCGTCGTCCTCGGTGGGCTTGAAGAACGAGCCGGCCGACGCGTTGGGGTCGACGTCGAAGGAGACCTCCGTGGGCTCTTGGAAGCCAGTCGTCAAACTCGTCGCGAACTGCTTGGCGAACCCAAAGTCGCCGAGGATGATGTTCCCGTCTTGCGTGAGGAAGATATTCGCCGGCTTGATATCTCGGTGGATGACCTTCATGTCGTGCAAGGTCTGCACGGCAAGAACCAGCTGGACCATATACGCTCTGGTCCTCTCAGCGGAGAAGAAGCGACCGCTGGTGAGGAGACTCGAGAGGTCCTTCCCCGCACACCAGGGCTAGAAAGAGTGTTTGTCAGTAAGAGGGCGGAATTCAGGTCGGTGAAGACTTACAGTGAGGAGATAGAAATACTCAGAGTCTGACCAGCTAGCGACGAGGGAGAGCAAGGACTTCGAGGCGTCCGGGAGGTCGGCGATGCTCTTGAGAAGACGCTGTTCTTGCTCAAGGTCCGCGGTCTGGGCCTTCTTGGGGGCTTGCTTAAGCGCATACAGCTTGCCGGTGGCCTTGTCTCGCACGAGGTACACAGTTGAGGTTTTGCCGCGGCCAATGAGGTGGAGGACGTCGAAGTCTTTGAGGGAAGGGGAGGGGGAAGCGAGAGAAACAGCAGAGGAAGAACAAGAGACATTCAGCACGGAGCCCGTAACAGACTGGGGCGAGTGTGAGTGAGCATACATCGAGCATCAACAATGAACTAGAGGACGTACGACAGCAGTAGCAAAGGTTGTTGAAGACATTTCGATAAGAGCAGATGGACGTTGAGAGCAAGGAGAGCGAGGCCGTCAGCCACCTTTGGCTCGCTGTTTGGCCAGAGTGGCTGACCGGTACGACTGAGGCGTGTATTGGGTCAGCTGGGGTACACTACCCCGTGGAACAGGGGTTTCAAAGCCATTCTGGGAGAGTGTAAGCCCATGAACGCGTCGGTGCGTCGAGGACGCGTCGAGGAAGAGGGTGAGAATTGTTGATGCCGGCGGAGTTTAAAAGTTCGGCTTCTCCCTTTATACACTCCTCCTGCTGTTTGCTGACGTTGACTTCCAAGGTTCCTCTGACCCAGGTGCTGCCACTTGACTGGACTTGGCTCGAAGGACAGAAACCAAGCCTGGCGACTTCATCCTGCCCCAACGGAGCCTTTGAACAAATTGAACAATATCGTCGCATGTTGCCGCCGTTTGTAGACCTGCTGAGCCTCCCTCCACTCTCCGTCCCAAGCGCCTTCTCTTTCTGGCCGCTTCACCTCTGAGCAAACGAATAAATAAACTCAAGCCATCTCCTTTGAATGCATAGTAGCATACGGCACATCCAATACCTTTGCCGACTATGTTACCCTCCGTCCGTACTCCCGGCGCCTCACAAAGACACGACTCGACTCAAGCGCACAATCTCTTTGTGGAGCCGCATCGAAGCCCTACTCTCTAACCTTTCTTCTCGCCCAAGAAGTTGCGCGCGCGTCAAGAGCGCCATGGCTCGACAGGCCACATCTGGCCACCGATCCATCCGCACGAGCGCACTAACTCATGGTCACGCTCTATGCCTCAACGACTGACTACTGGCGACGACCACCACCCTCGTCCGAACGCCGCACGCCAACCGTCTCCTCATGGACCCCCATGCTCGCGTCCTGGATTGCTCTGCATGGGTAAAATGCATTTGCCCGCGTACCTCGAATCCCTCTGAGCCCCCACTCACCGACCACAATTACTGACGCATGGCCGTCTCGCCCTCCGACGCACCTCAGCTCGATGACGCCCACTATCTATCGGCAACTGCACTCGCCCTCCATCTAGATCTCCTCGCCCATATCCTCGGCCCATGCTCACCGACACGGACACAGTCTCCCGCCCCGCTCGAGCCCTCCCCAGCTCCCCCACGCAGGCGGCAGGCCAGCCTCAGACTCCGAGCCCTCAGCCTTCGCGCACCACCGCAAAAATACACAATACGCACTGTGCGCTCCGAGTCCATTCCGCCGCCGTCTTGCCCGCCACGCACCTCAGCTCGATGACGCCACTCCGTAATCCCAGTCGACCGCTCCGAGCCCTCGAGCACCCACCGCACGCAAGCACCTACTTACCGCAACAGTACGCCGCCGCCATCGTCTTGCCCGCCACAGACCTCGGGAGGTCGGGTCGTGCTCGTCGGCTCACCCAACTGACTGCTGGCGACGACGACGCCGTACCGTACCGTACCCTCACACAAGTCTTGCCGCCCACATCCTCGGCTCGCTGCATCCTCTCCGCGCGCACCCGACCGCTCGACTCGCCCAGGCAGGCTCCGTATCCGTCGTCCGCCTTGACCTCGCCCGCCGGACGCGACGTCGACCTCATCCCGATATGTACTCACGCGCAACTCTGCTGGCGCCCCCAAGCCTTACCCTCCATCTCATTTGGTCGTCCATATCCTCGGCCTATCATATATGCTATATGCTCGCGGACAGACACTCTCCGCGCGCAGGCCCGTTCCGCCCGCCCGCGGCCACCGCGGCCACCCGCACTAATACCTCCATCGACGGTACCGGACGGGCGCGCGACGGTGAGACACAGACTGTACACGATACCTGAACGCAGGTCGACGTCGTGTCCTCGACCCGGGGCTGCCGACCCTCCTACGTCTTCCCTCCAAGCCAAGCCAAGCCAGCTCCGTGAGGTTGACCGATGGCAGGAAGCCCCTTGTGCGGGCGCGAGCGGCAACTGCGCGCGGTGGGGCAGCTCCGCGTGGTAGTGGCGAGCCAAGCGTCGCAGACCGCGCGCAGCGACACCGTCACTGACCGAACAATGCCGTTTAATATGACACCCCACTCACCGAGCGCGCGACGGGCGAGGATTGTATAATATACGCCGGGCAACCGATCTCACAATGAGCTCTGGCGCTTGGTCCTCTGCGCCGTCTAGCTTGTCTTCGTCACGATAGAGCCTCGGATTGTAATAGCAAGAATTTTGAGCATTATAAACCCAGTAGTAGCTTTAGTCCACAGCAAATAATCAAAGAGAAATCGTCAAGGGTTCGTAAATCCTCCATCCCGCTCGAGGGTTAGTTAGTTGTTGTTTTAGTCTTCATCGGCGTCCTCCTCAGCCGCCTCCTCCCCATCATCCTTCTCCTTCTCGTCCTTGTTGCCGTCGTCCTTTTCCTTTTCGGCGCCCTTGCTCCCGACGACGGTGGCATTGATCCTACCCCCACCCATCCCAAGTCAGCATCGCATCGTCGGTATTGCATAGTAGAGAAGGGACGGGACGGAACGGCACGCACGTCAACATAACCGTAACCTTCTCCTTATCCCCGCCCTCCGGATTCAACAGCTCGATCGCGAGCCTCTTATTCCCCTTCCACCCATAGCTGCCCGTCTTGAACGCGGTGGGCACGAGCGTGATGCTGCCGAGGTGCCCCGGGTCGAGGGGCGCGGCGGGGGTGGTGTCCGCGTCGGGGATGGAGGGCGGGGTGTGCGTGAGGTTCATGTGCAGGGGGAGGGCCTTGGACTTGAAGGCCGCGGTGGGGATCGCCTGCGAGTGTGTTAGTGGCTAGAAAGTCAAGGCAAGAGAGGTGGGCGCACCTTAGGCCCCTTCTTCGCCGCACCCTTCTTCGCCTTGGACGTGCCCGGAGAGGCGTTGTCTGTCTTCGCCACCTTGGACGCCCGCGTCGACGGCCCGTCTTCGGCGCTGCGTTTCGTTCCTGCCACCACACACACACAGTTTAGCATCCTTCTTATACCCTGAAGAGCAGGCGGAGGGAGCCACAAACCAGTCATAGTTTTTGTGAGTAGAGTCGAGGGGTGTTGTGGTGGTTTGGGAAAGAAAACAATGGGGGTCAATAAGTCACGATGTTGCTTGACAACGCCGTTCACACATGAATGACGTCACGCGCAAGATCACGTACGCGACGCGTCACGGAATTATCCGGACCCCACGTTTCAACCGTGGGAACGCGTATTGAACATAAAGGGACTTCGGCGTCGACTTCCTCACGCTTCGGCGATGCGCCCTCGCACAAAAATCAGCCACAACAATATAACTTTGCTGCTTAAACTACCTATTTCAACGGGAATACTGTACTGGTATATAAGACCTGGACACGGTTTAAAACACAATAAATGAATCTCCTGTCAGAAAAAACTCCACCGCCTCTGCTTCTTACCGCTCTCATTATCAACACGCCGATTTATACCCCCGAGAAGGACTTTAATCAGACCATCCGCAGTAAGAGGATTGAGCTTGGAGTATGGCGTCGTATCCACGATGTCCTAGAGATATCAGCATGAGTGTTGTGAAAAGGAAAAGCTGAGTAGAACAACCGAAACTCACTGGGATGCCTTCCTTCGTCAATTCGTTGTCGAGATGCTTCAGTGCCTTGGTTGCCGCTGAGTCGTTTCCTATTTGGACGAACTGGATCCCGAGCTAAAGATTCCGAGTCAGGCCTGAACACGGATGACTGCACCAGAAGTACACATGTTTGAGTCGAGAGTCGATTCTCAAACCAGTGGAGCGGCCTGTTGAGTCCGAATGTTAGGTTGAACTCTAGCAGGGGCACGCAAGTCCGTCCGAAATAGACCCCGATTAGCATGAAGCTGGCACTTCGGTGAAGAATGATGATTGACGCAGGAAACGCGGGAACGACCGAGCCTACAAAGATTTGAACCAAGATCAAGTTACATCATCAACTGCCTATGCCGATCCATTTCAGTTCCGTCGAGCGTCGTGATCCTGCCAGGCCGGAGCGCCCTCTAGAGAATAATCTCGAGATAGTTGGAAGGCACGACTGAAACAACAGCGATAAAAAAAAAATGCAACCAAGGCAGCATACAAAAACGCACTGCGAATGGAACCATCGCCTTGCACTCGCCTGCCACCAGTTACTCTGCTTCTCCACTATGTCGAATATTTCGTTTTTGCTGAACGACATTTCATTCCCGTCATGCGACGCGGCTTCATCTGAAAATAAGGTTGTCGGTTTCAGTCGAATTGCCTTTTGAACAGACAAACAGTCATAGAGAGCTCTGGCTTTGTACGTGGACTGGAGAGTCGGAAGGTCCTCTGTGCTGCCGCCGGGTTCATTTCCGACGAGAGTAGGTGCAGGCGAAACGGAGATGACACCCGAAGGAGCCTCCATCGTTGATGAGTCGCCGGGATGTCGAAAACAATTTGACGGCACCCCTTCGCAGAAATCAGTAGACTGTCCCAAGTATCGAGGGTCATAAATGGGAAGCCCTTACTTGCCGACGTTCCATCGGCTTTGCGAATCAGCCACCAGTCTCCTTGCTTCTCGATAACTGTGACAATTTCACCTGAGTTGAGCGAAGTTTGCAAGGAGTTTGAAGGCACAACTTTATGCGTCAACCAATTAGCAGAGAAGCAGGTTATACCGCCGGATATTTTTGCGTACCGCCAAGTGACCCATCTGCCTTCCTGACCTGCCACCATACACCTTGTCTCTCGATGACACTAACAAGCTCGCCTTTCTGGAAGTATATTTCGTTTGGATCGTCGGGAACCGCGCTATCTAGGAATCCAGGGTCAGTCAGGCCGACGAAAGATTCGCCGGAAACCTACAATCATATATGGCCTCGTAGCAGTCGTACAAAACTTTGTATACATTTTCGCTCAAAGGCGGAGGTTGAATGTCCGGGGGTGGAGATTTAGCATCAGCGGGGAAAAATCTGGACGGCAAAACTGAGGCCATAAGTATTGTTGAAGACCAAAATACTGAGGTACATACTATTGATCAACGGGTTGGACGGTCTGTTGAGCCATTTGGACGGCGACCTAGCGGGACGACTGGCAGGATTGTTTCCCGCGGTCACGGTGGTCGCGACAGCTGGTGAGCGCACGATTGACAAAGGTGGAAGTGGCGGGGACGTCGGATCGAAAGACCTCAGTGGCCATTCCGAAGTCGCCCAAACCATGTTGTGGACGACAAGAAGTTGTGTGTTAGGTCTCGCCGTGGGGCTGTCAGCCCAGTACGTCGATACATTTCGCCATAGTATATCCGTCATCGCAGGGGAACCAGACGGGCGTTGCGGTCGTTCGCCTTGTAAGATCTTCATAAGGGCGGCGGGTTCGGGGAGATGCGCAAAAGGAGGTCGCCCCGTGTATACCTGGATCGAATTAGAACGGATACTGGTACAAAAAAACCTTTTGAACCTCGAGGCAGACACAGCCATACGCATACACATCAGTCGCCGTTGTTCGAACGAATTTGAGCCCGTATCTATCTGGATCCAGTAATTCCGGGGCCATCCAGTAAGGACTACCTCCTCGATTGGTGGTCATGGAAGAGGTAGCGTCGGAGAACACGCTGAGCCCAAAATCGGCCAAACATGCCCTCCAGTCTTCCGTGATTAGTATATTCGTCTACCTCTGCTGTCAGGATTGATCCGTGTGAGGAATGAATGAACGTGCCCCTCGCAAATCCCCGTGTACAATATTCTGAGAGTGCAGATATTGAAGGCCTTGAGCAATCTCGTAAAGCTAAAAGTTTCGTGAGGAGTGCTTTCCGTGCACAATCAACGAAACTTGCCAGTTTGTCGACGTTCGCGTGACCGTGTTGATTCAGATAGTTCATGATGGTCCCATGCTCCATCCAAGGAGAAACCAGGCAAAGAGACGCGGGGAAACTGTCCCGATCTATCCCCATGAATGGCAGGATATGAGGGTGCTGTAAGTCCTTCCAAATCAGCGCCTCCCGGCAGAGTTTCTGGCAGATACTGCTCGTCAGGCAATGACCCAATATTAACACACATGAGTTACCAAACGAATACGGCGCAAGTCTGATCCACGGAGAAAAAATCGCATCCGTTTCAAAGCCACAGGTCCTCCGTTGTGTGAGGCGTGAAAAATATCGCCATATCCGCCTCCAAAGGTAGGATGCTCGTCACAGTCGCTTACTCCCGTGATGAAAAGCGCAGAGGGAAGTTTGTCGCACGACTCCGAAAGCTTGCGAACTATGCGATGCGCCATTCGAGTATGTTCCGGCGTCATGATCAGCCCTCTATCCAGCGTCTGAGAACGTTGAGTAATTAGCGGCAAAATAGCGAGCAAAACGTATGGAACCATACGTCTTGGACAACATCAAGGAAGTATTGAGCTGAGTCGCCTTCAAGTCGCAACACCGCATCTTCAGCAGATTTCGATTTAAAAATGGAGACTAGATGTTCCGCAATTTGTTTGTCGTCTGTGTGCAAGGCGATTTGAAAGTTTTGATTATTGGCCAGTCCGAATTTCGATGATAACTAGATGCAGATTGGATTGACCCGAAGCAATGGTTTGTATCTGGTCTTACCTCCAACAACACTTTTCGACATTGCAGGCTCTCGACGATGACGGAGACAACGTTTTCGGACGTCATTGAGACGACGCAGTTCTGAAGTATCGCCACTTCATTCGCGCCGAGGCTGTATATTAGATATCAGCTTGGAGTAGTCCGCCAGTGGACATCAGTCCAGGCATACCTTGTACTGTTCGCACGACAAGCTTGCATAAGGAACGAAAGCAAGGCTTCGTATATCGCTATCTTGCTCGGCATGAGGTCGAACGGCGGTAGTCCTCGCCTTGACAATGGGGTGGCTGGGAAAGTAGCTGACCGGGCGATGACAAGAGGCCCCGGGAAGCTCCACCAAAGGATTGTCCAGAAAATTCTCGAGATTTGCCCTAAAAAAGCCAACTTTTTTCGACGACTAGGGCCTGAAAAAGCCAATATCGGACAGGGTTCATCACGTGGGTGTCGATTTTTTCTTCCGCGCCGCGCCTACGGCGCGGTGCGCTAGGCAAGTACTAGTACTAGTAACTAGACACGTCTGGGCAATTTCAAGGTCACCTTTCTGACCTCCTTCTCCACCGTCGAGTGTCGTTTGGTTAACGATGTCCAACACCGTCCAAAATGTGTCCGGAGTGTGCGGTGACGAGCTCCAGCCGCGACCTCTTCGAAAATGCTGGGACCGAGATTGAACAGAAGGTGGTCTATGTGCGCGTGGGTGTGGAGCCGGATCTGGTAGTTTTTGAAGTAGCAGGAAAACAGTGGTACGGCGACGTCGTCTGGGTCTTCCTGATCCGAGTCTTCACCATCCGAGTCTTCTGCGTTACCCTAGGATATGATGAGCTGGGAATTAAAAAGGAAGAGGAGGAGTTGACGTGCCGTCAAAGGTAGGTAGACACGTAGAGCCAGAAATGAAAGATTGGAGATGGAAGTCGGACTCGACACGGAGCCATAGCGGCTATTCGCGCCCTTCTTGTATACATTGAGAATCTCCCCGATATAAAATCGAGTACCGCTCCACATAATTGTCATGTGGCCCACAGCGAGCGGGTTCAGGGCGTGCACATTCTTGGTGATCATGTTAGGCAGCACTACAGCCAGATTAATAATTAGGAGACGAAAGCAAATGAATCGCGCATCACTCACCGTCGGTGTCAACCAACCTTTGAACAACTGCGGCAATACCTTTCCATCGCACCTCTCGAAATTTGAGTGCCTTACTCTCCTGAAGTATCGCGTTCTGGTCCTGAAGAACGCGAGTCAGGTTCGAAGCCTCTTGCAGGGTCATCTTCTCTGGTTCGGTTTCGTCTCCCTCGACTCGAGCTGCCGCCCTCGCAATTCGGCTCAGAGCATACTTGGAGTCAATTTGAACCACCTTCTCCAACTTCGTGGTCGTCCCCGCCTGCCAATGAAGCCTCGCATCGAGCATCATGGCGATGGAGAGCTTTCCAGTCGCGTCAATGAGCTCACTGTCGATCGGGGTTGGTAGGCTTCGGACAGCCCCAACGGCGGCAGCGGGAGGTGGTTCAGGACCGAAGGTCACGGCCGGAGGAGCGGGGAGGGATTGTAGCTCTTCAACGGCCATCTCGAGGTCTTCGCAGAGAGCCGAATACCGTGCTGCGTCGTGCGTGGCCACAGCAATCGTGTGCGACTCCGCCGAATGATTAGACCCCGCAAATGGCTCTGTGTCGGATTCTTCGTCAGTGTCGCCGTAATCGTCGTCGTCCTTGTCCTCCTCGTCGCCAGAGGGTGTCGATTTCGTGTTTGGGGTAGGCACCCCAAGGGGCGCGAGATCAAGAGGTTTGTTTGGCGACGGCTTTCCGGGTACCCGCATATGAAGCAATTTACTGCAGATGAGAGAAGCCTCGAGGTATCCGAGGTCAACCAGGGAGTTCATATCAGCGTCCGTTAATACCACCTCCGCGAGCCGTCGGTCCTCGGCAGTGAGGGGAGATGCATCGAAGTCGACTCGGAGAACGTAACCCAGTCGGGCATTCCGCTCTCGTTTCTCCTTGAAGGTGCCCGAAAGCAGAATACGCTGGCGGACCATGACGTGCTGGACGAGCTTGATGAACTCGGCCCAGGTGAAATTCGGGAGCATCATCCGCGCAAGCCCAAAGAAGTGCTCGACAAATTCTGTTCCATGAAGCCACGGGCAGAAGGGTTGGTTGGGGTATCGTCGAGCATAGATAATGACGAGCGTGAGGAGGCTGTCGCACAAACGGTTGAAAATATGGAAGCTCGGGGTCGTGATGAACGATCGCGCGACTGAGTAGAGGTCGGGATACTCCGTGCTCATGCGAACGATGTGAGCGCGCCATATGTGCAGGAAAAACCGAGCTCGCAGCACCGCGAGGACGCGGTTCGCGACGGTCATGGTCCGGTTAAGCCAGGCATCGAATAAAAGACCTGAAAAAGATTGAGCATTCACGAGAAGGAGTGCAAGACCGCTGCGTTGACTCACCGAGGACGAAGAGATAAACAAAAAGCCCCCTGAAGCCCGGTAAGATTATTGCTGCTTCCCCTTCACCGGTCGTGCAGGCGCGCAACGCCAAGTAATGGAACAGATGGCGCGCCGGGCCATCGTCCTGTTTGTCGAGTTTGCCGCCCACATCCGACGGGAGTAACCCCGACTCTGGGATCTTCTGGAGGTCGATCAAGGTATTGTTGACCACCACATCTTCACTAAGATCCTCCGTCCTCGTACCCGACTGGAGACCATTGCACCCAGTCTTCTTGCCGTGACCTGGGTCTTGACACGACACGACTGGTCCAGTCGCCAGCACAGGGGCTTTGAGATGGATGCCGTAGGCCGGATAGTCGTATGTAATTGGTGGGAACGATGTTTCCTGGCTATCCATGAGTCTTTGCGCAGAGAGCTCGGATGCAGCCCCATCCGCGGAGAATGAGACGACGGGCAACGAGAGTTGCGCGGCCATCTCCAGGAGCTTTAAATGCTGCTCGAAGATCTTCGCGGCGTCGTCGCCCCCGTTGGTCGGAAGGAGGGCAACAACTTGAGGTGGTATATGAGGAAGAGGAATCTGAATGCCGTTGAGAGAGTATACCGCGCGAAGGACTCATTAACATACTTTGATCAAGATGGCACGGACTTGACTAGCCTGCGCCTTAGCTTTCGCGATTGCGTTAATGACGCGCTCGATATCTGCCGGATCTTCTGCGATGCAGTCCTTGAGCTCCCAGATGCTGCCAAGAATGTGCCCCCCGAAGTCGTTGGAGTACGCGAGACGTTTTCGAACTTTGGTACAATCTCCCGCAACTGCGACCGGTCCGGTGTAGTGGATGGAATCAGCGAGACGCTTTACTCGTGCCATGTTCTCGTAAATTAGATACGGGTTCTGCAGAGCGTCCGCAGACTTGGGAATTAGAGATCTTCAACTTGGTTAACACGATACTCGACCCAAATCATCGGAAGCGTACCGGATGTGGCGCATCGACGGAAGTGGAATTTCACCGGATAGTATTCCGAATTGCTGCGCCGAGTTCCCTCCATACGACCTCAAGAGGATCGCGAAGTTCAGGTAGTGAGCGGTGTAGCGAATACCCGAGAGTGTCCCCTCGTCTGTTCGCCTGATCGTTTCGGCTGCGACGGTGCAAATCTCTGTGAGCGTCTCGTATCCCTTGAGTTTCCCGCTCAAGGTCGCCTCGTATAACTGTAGGAAACATTCAGTCGGGCGACCCTTCTCGAGAGCCTTGAACGCCTTGAAGGCAATTGGATCCTTCAGGAGCGAGTCCAGTTTTCTGCCTTCGGTTGCATCAATGTGGTGGTTGGAGTACTTGTCGCGTTGCAACACAATTTGGTGCTGCTCTTCGAGCGGGAGATTGGCCTCAGTGTTTTTCTGGGAAAGGTTTGTCAGCGTCTGAGCGCCATATTGTTTGTGAGCTGAATTGATACCTTCTTCACCGCGTGCATGAGCGAGTCATCCTTCGCAACCTTGGTGCAGGCGTCGCATATTTGGTCATCGTTGCGGGTCAACATTTCGCATCGAGTCGCGCGGACGGTCATTGCCCTGGGGTCCACCTCCCACCGGGCAAACGCCGTCAGTGTACTGTCTACTTTCTTGTGTTCATCCGGCGTCCAGTCCGGGGATGCTAAACAGTCGTTTCCGTCAGCGGGGACAGACACCTCGATCTCCCGCGCCGACTGGGAGGTCTGCGGCGCGCCCTTCAAGAGTGCGAATTTTTTGTAGAGCAAAGTTTGACGGATAATGCGCGCGCGGAGGGATGCAGACACTCCGCCTAGGCTGCGAGTTTTGGTGCGTTCGATATATTCGACGTACTGGCCTCCTGAGAGGTGTCGACACGGCCTTGACTCTGTAACGATGATCGGCTTCGGTGGTGGGTTCTTGATTGGACCGGGCGCAAAGAAATTCGCGGCACTCGGAGTCTGCGGTGATATAATCAGTCCCGGACACGCGCGCAGGTAGTGATAATCGTTACCGCGTTCACTGTCCGCAAAATGTAATGTTTTGTTGGGGCCTTTGAATCGGTCTCTGAATCCGAGTCAACGACAGGGTCATTCGAGATCTTGCTTGTGCTTGCTCGTCCGGTGGCCCCACCAAAGAAGGAGTGAATAGCGCCGGGACCGGTGACCTAAGTTCATCTTTATTAGGCTAACCTACCCGGCGAAGTTCAAAAACTTACAATAGTGTGCTTTTTCTCGACGGCCAATCGTATGATACGTTTGCCAGTGATTGCAGGGCACGTCTGCTCATGCTGGATCCAATTTTCGGGCTTGTACTGTCTCTTAGGCCGTGCATCTAACTTCACCCAAGAGAAGCATTTTGCGCAACGAACTCGATTCGATTCGACGTCCGAAATGTTGGGATTTCTGTCGAGAGCGGCCTTACGTTCTTTGGCGCTCGTATACGTAGCCTTCTTCTGCTTCTTCCCGGGCTGCGAATCGGCAGCAGAGGGTGCATCAAGCTTGCGTTTACTGCTGGAGATCATGAGAGATTTATTTGCTTTGAGGTGAATCAAATTTACCTCGACTGAACACCGAGCTTTGCGGCGATGTCCAGCTTTGTAGTGTTGACACTGGTCATTGAAACGTTAGAGCTCGCGTGACGGACTGCATCGAGGACGTACGGTGGTGAAGCAGGACGACTAACTAGCCCTGAGATGGGTTCCGGTACGGGCTCCAAGGTATTAATATTGTTTGTGTTTGCCCCTTCGTCAAGCGGAGTCATGAGGATATCCGGGGAAGGAACAGGGGGTACGACTGCGGGCGCCAGTAATCTGTCTCGGAGTCAAGAGCTGACATCGGAGGACAGGCGGGAAACCATACCCGATGTTCTGGCAAATCAAATCCAGCGTCTGCCTTTGCACTTCGGGGATTCGAGTCTGGGTGACGCTCGCCAGATCACCGCCGTCTCCAATCACGCGCATTCCGTCAATAGAAAAAAAGCCGCATGAATGGCCGTCCATTTGTCGGTGCAACTCCGATGGCGAGTGGGTTTTGACAGGCCACGGCGCCAGATCCATCTCGAAGTGTCCTAACGTCGTAAATACTGTTTCTGCAACTTCCACGAGGGCCTGAGAGTTCATGAACATCGATTAGCATGTACCCATTGAAATTCCACTCACAGGCTCAGCCCACATGTATGATTGCAACTCGGGGATGCTGTCGAAAATGTGCATTTCCCGGGCAGCAAGATCTACCCATGGAAGAAGCCAGTGCCGACGGGCTGGCCAGTACATGGGAAAGAGCCATCGCGCTTTCGCAAGGAGCATGTCTTTCTCCCCCTAGAACTATGTCAGTTACTGTGTCCAGCCAGAATTATAATTTCACTGTACCGCATCAGCGATGTGGCCGGCAATGGTCCCATAGGATTTCCCTTGCGGCACCTTTTTGGAGATCAAGGGACCGAGCCACGTGGAAAACACCGCGAAGTCCCCCGTGCCATCCTTCTCGCTGACGGATTGCAGTAATGAGGCTACGACATTCATGAGCGCGCCGGGGACCAGCGCCTTGGAGTCGGGATATAGGGATTCAAGGTCATCCATGCCCAGCTGCATACCCCGCATGCCATACACCCCGGACTTCAGGACAGCCGCAGTTTCATCGAGACGGGGATCCATGGCGCGAGGTGCGGTGAAAATGTTAGGTAAGAGACGCTCCGAAACAGGCAATCCTTGATGCGTATGACGCGTCGGCAGCAGTAGGTGACCGTAGTTCTTTGCACCAGCGGGAATGAAGAACACGACCGAAACATTCTCATTTCAAAGTCAGACACAGAAGTGCTTTCCGGGCGTCGTAAGACTCGTAACCAGTGGTCCAGTCTTATCCAGTGTGGAGTCAGCGCTCGGCGCAGGTGAGATTGAAAGTTGGGAGGTTCCCATTTCAACTGAGGCGATCCAGAGCCTCAGGTCAAAAGCGGGGAGGCGATATAGATGATTGTCGTGGATAATTCGAAGCAGAACTCGGAACGGTCTCATGCCAGCCTGCCGCACACTGCCGAGGAAAATCCCGGCCATTCTGATCCGCGGCCTCTCAAAATTTCTCAAGATTCGCCGTCGAAAAGCCAATTTGGGGACAAGGGTTCCACAATTTTGTTCTCAAAAAGCCAACTTTCGGACAGCAAAATCTCAAATTTTCGCTCTGAAAAAGCCAAATTTTCGGACAATCCTTTGGTGGAGCTTCCCGGGGCCTATGACAAGGAAGACGACTCGGATCAAGGTCGACTGGTCCCGTGCGTGCGTTTATCTGCGCAATAGTTGGCGCCTCGCCCAACATTAGCTCAGAACTGTTGCAGATTGCTTCTTTGCATAGCAAGAAAGGCGGGCTACTTGAAAGAGTTTGGAAAGGTGAGTCTCGTGACACCTGTCCCCGAAAGAAGAAGAGGGAATAGGTAGAACATTTGAAAGAAAGTAAAAGTGTAAGAACTTCTCGAGCCCTCTGGGTGGTCTGAAGGTCCTTTTTCTTGACTTTCAAAATTTGGTGGTGGCCGTTTGGCATCAAGCGGAGTTTCGGCCTGTTCCATCAGCGGCATGTCCCGCCACTGTCCCACGGTTGATTTTCGACCTGCATTTCGACTTTTTGGTGGCGAGGTACGCGAGCATACCCCACTTGGCAGATTGTAGAGTGTAATACAGCATGAACACTGCGGGCGGCTCTTGCAGAGACGCGAATCACTAAAGGGCATTATTTTCACTCGACAACCTGCCGGACATCGGCGATGCGCCCTCGCGAAAAATCAGCCACAACAATATAACTTTGCTGCTTAAACTAACTATCTCAACGGGCATACTGTACTGGTATATAAGACCTGGACACGGTTTAAAATTGAAACACAATCAATGAATCTCCTGTCAGAAAAAAGTCCACCACCTCTTCTTATCGTTCTTCTTATCATTTTTCTCCTCTGAGTCCTCATTATCATCGTTCTCTCTATCAACACGCCGATTTATACCCCCGATAAGGACTTTAATCAGACCGTCCGCGGTAAGAGTATTGAGCTTGGAGTATGGCGTCGTATCCACGATGTCCTAAACAATATCAGCATGAGTGTCTGGAAAAGGAAAAGCTGAGTAGAACAACCGAAACTCACTGGGATGCCTTCCTTCGTCAATTCGTCGTCGAGCTTCTTCAGCGCCTTGGTTGCTGCTGGGCTGTCTCCTACTTGGACGAACTGGATCCCGAGCTAAAGATTCCGAGTCAGGCCTGAACACGGATGACTGCACCAGCAGTACACACCTGCGTCAACGGAAGGTTCCGCATGGCCTTGAGACGCACACCCGCTGCAACGATGACGGACTTGGGGTCGTCGCTGCTCGCTCCGTCCGTAATCACGATGAAATTTACAGGCTTTATCACCGTGTTCGTCTTTGTATCCCTGGGCGTCCCCTGATCGTCGATGTTCGCCGACTCGAGTTTCGTGAGGTACGGCTTGAGCAGTTCGTCGAGGCGCTTCCCAGTCGGTGTCTGTCCATTCGGCGTTATCGAGTTAAAGAGGTCTTGTACTTGGTCGGCAGACTATGGACCACATCAACGGCGAATCAATTTCCGCGTGCGGCAAAACATGCTTTCATATTGAGCGCCTTGCCGCTGTGATTCAAGAAATGTATGTCCATTCCGTCCTCGTCGTACGTCTGAACTTTCTTGGCCAGGGCCGCCAGCGCCTGCCCAGCCTACGAATGGAGTCAGCGAAAAAAAAAAAGAAGAGGTGGCCCCGTGTAGTACCTCTTCCCAGCGGGTAATGCGGGATTCCTTCGACCCAGGGTTATACATTGAACTCGAATCATCCATGAGGATGACAGTATCATATTCCCGCAAGATATCCAACGGGTCCTCAATCGGTGCGGCGTACGCGGGTGGTGCTAGCAGACCTTCTTCGACTGGAGTCGTGTCCGTCGAGCGGCTCCGCCCGTGCTTCAAGACGCCCAGTAACGAACGCCTCTTCTGAAGCTTCGGTGGCTCTGCAGAGAGTTGTGTTGAACTTGAAGCCCATTGTCGGGCCTCATCGGCTTTGGATAATGGCTCGGAGACGAAGATAGAAGGGTTTTTCTCCGACATGGTGGGGAATGGAAGGGAATGAATGGTAGGTGTACGAATTCGATGTCGAGCGCTCGTATATAAGGAAAAGGTCTGAAAGCTGTGCCCTGTCATTGGCGGCTATTTGCGGATATGATCTGAGGCCTTCTCTCACTTACCGATATGGAAAGTGAAGTTGGAACTTATATTCGACAGGGTCCATCCAGCACAGGAATCTTAGAGTGTATAGCCTCCCCCAGTGGCAGGAAGTCAAGTGGAAATTTTAGAGTCGTGGGCTTCGCGTGGGCCTTTCGTAATGCGCACAACACATCCTGAGTCATGTATGTACATGTACACACTGTGTGCACATGTGAAGTCAGCGCAGAAATGACTTGCACAATAGGCTACAATGGCCTTAAAGAACCCGTGAAACTCATGATTCCCAGGCCGTCGTACAGCCTCCCGAAAAGTGTTTTTGTATTACAGGCCGGCCGGGTTACGCGTTAAATCGTATTGAGTCCTGTCCTTGGAACCCTAATACAGTTTCCAAAAAGAGGCTGTGTGCGCTTCTACCCTCTCACACACACGGGTGATCACCAAATTGTGGCGCAGCCGAACTGCAATCTTATTCCTGAGGTTTCGGATTGAAATCCACCTGTGCCGAAATGCAAGTTGATTTACCAAATATTGGAAAGAGTTTGAGAACGTCTGAAAGACAAAGGATAAGAATGGGATTCAGGAACACTGAAACCTATGTGATACCTGAGGTATCGGCTCTCGTTTCAAATCGCGCCGAAACTAATAGTTTAAGTTCGTGCCGAAACATGGCATTTCGGTTGAGCCGAAATTGGGCCGAGCCCGCTTACATCCCGTTTCAGCTCTCCCGAATTGCCGGGTGTCGGCTCGCACTGAAACTAGAGCCGAAACTTCGCATTTCAGCTGGACAGAATTTTGGGTTGAAATTTGGGGTATCAGTCGTACCGAGTACTCAACTTATTCTTCAGATTTCGGATGCTCCGAATGCTTTTGTTATACTTGGCAAATCGGACTGGATTTGCGTTGGGCCGAATCGCAATTTGATACCTTGGAAATAAGACTGCGGTTCAGCTGCACCGAAGTTCGGTGATTGCCGGTGTGACAACCACATCCCGGTTTGATCCCAGCTACCGTATGCTGACGGCGGACTTGTTGAAAAAGGACACCAAACATTGTCGAGGTCGGTCGGGCGGCGCATTCAACAACTCACACAATTGTGCATCCGGATGGACACATTCCGAGTCGTTGGCCCTTCTGGGACTGCAAAGCTCCCCCTGGGTTCAGAGCCTGATTTGAATTTGGACAGCATTTGAATTCCATTCAGCGAGCCGACCCGTTTAAATTGAGTCGTCCATCATCGGGCCGCCGAACCGAAAATGAGGAGCGCTGAGACGTAGAGTACGGGGAAAGAGCCATCGGGATCGGTGGCGAAGAATACCACTTTTCAGGGAAGGAGAGCCTCACATTATTCCATTGTTACGGGCAACGCCAACAAACTAAAGGAGGTCAAGGCTATCCTGTCACGGTCTGCGGGCGGCAAGCCCATCGAAATCACGTCCCAATCCCTCGACAGCAAGCACCTACGTCCATCTCCTGCCGCTCCATACTTACCTCCAACGTAGTTCCCGAAATCCAAGGCACCACGCAGGAAGTCGCAATTGACAAGTGTCGTCGGGCCGCTGCCAGCCAGTGAAGTTTTGAACTAAATGAAAACTTGCAGCTCATCGTTCTCCGTTCAAACGACACAATAATCGCCGGGAACTGGCCAGAGTCCTCCAGCCAAGGCACCATTTCCATTACTACATACTCGAGTATAGAGGCCCTGAAACCCGGTCAAGAACAACAATCAAGCGACCTGCACACTAGAAGACAGGATGCTAAGATATTCCAGAAGTGCCGACGGTAGTATTACAAGTGATGCGAACGTATGTATTCCAGCTTTCCATCCACCCCAAAGACGAGAACAGGCCGTTCGCGGGGAAGAGAGGCACCCGGGCCTCGGCGGCGTCTGCGACCGATGGGTTTCGGCGGCGCTGGAAGATTTCAACCTGGTTCAATCGTACGTTTGCAGCGATCGAAGGAATGACGCACCAGGGCCGCGTGCATGTATGAAGGTGAAGGCTCGGACAGCGGATCCACCACGACCAATGGGTTGCGACACGGTAGGTTCGCGCGGTCTCGATTCGGATTCTAATGCACTCCGCTCTCTTGGTGCGTACTGGGCGGCTACATGACTATCAGTAATGCGCAAATTCGAGCGAAGCTGGAGAAAACTGGGGGGTCAGCGTATCTGTGAGGAGGATACATTCAACCTCATACCTCCACACGATGTCCCGGGCTCCCGCCGGTGATACTCTCTCGCGACATCTCCAGTAGATTCAAGCGCTACCTCTTCGAAAAAGGTTCGGCTGACCAGTGACTCGTCAGATTGGGTCTATGGATTACGAACACTACTAAGAACCACATACCGAGGAATTTCAGCGCTGCAAGTGATGCCAAGGGCCCAGAGCTAGGTAGGACACTGTCAACGACAGTAGGACAGCGGTACTTCTTGTTTGGATTAAGGTTCCAACTGGATGAGGTCCCGTTGAACTGGAGAACCAACACGAAACGGAAGTCTCTTACAACGACTCGGAGCTCGAACTGGGAGTGCACAGAACCGTGGACGCTCAGCGGAGGAGACGAGACGAGACGAGGCTGTGAGATATATACCTCTGACATGTGAGGCCTCGGCGTCGTTCGGCGAGCCCCAGTTATATAAATTGGGCGCCTGAAGTTTATTAGAGTCGAACTTGTCGGGCGTCGCCGCCGTCAAAACCGGAATGACCCGAATGAAGAGGAAGGTCGGTCGTTAAGACTCGTTATAGGTACAGTTTCTTGGCCGATGGGCATCGGGAAACGAGATTAGGTTGACCGTCCCATGTGAGCGTCTATCTGTCCAAGACCTAGCGGCCGCCCACTGTGTTTGTATGGGCTGATGGGCATTGAGTTGCTTTTGCACAGCAATAGAGGGCATAAAAACCCACGGATTCTTGCACATGGACGGAGGAGCTGTGAGAGAGACGATGCAGGCTCGAAATCTTGAAGAGGAGACTAAGATTAGGGGAAGGGAGGCATCGTCCAGGTTCGCAGGCGGTTTCCCCTTGACTTCCGAAATCTGGTGGTGGGCGTTTGGGATCAAGCGTGGTTCAGCAGGCCCCATTGGCAACGGCATGTCCCGCCACATTCCCACGGTTGATTTTCAGGTGTCGCATTCAATTCTACCACTCAGTCTGAAGTTCAACTCATCGCCCGGGATCCATTTTGCAACCCTCAATTCTATACGACTCACTCCAGCGTAATATACAAGTGCTTACTCGTCAGCACAGATTTCGCGCCAGGCACCAGCACAATCGTCTGCGTATTGTCGATGATCATCGCCGGGCCCTCCACCACGTCGCCCACCTCCAGCCCATCAAGCAGGAACACCGGCGTATCGTCCACGCGCCCGACGTGGTCAAAGTACACGCTGAACTTGCGCGAGCGGTCCGCCTTGGCCTGCACGTCGACCGGGCGCTGCGTGAGCGCGGCCACCTCGGCGTAAACCGATTCGCCGAGGGTGTCGAACGTCTTGCCGATGCCGCGCACCTAGTTCGTTTTCCCTCGTTCAACACTTGACCCAAGGCAGAAGGGAGACGCGACGAACCTTGAGGTCATCGACGATGACCGACTTGGTCTCCAGGAGGAAACCAAACTCAGCCTTATACACCCGCTTGAACGCCGCCTCAAAGTCTTCCGCGCCATCCCCATCCTCGCTGTTCGGCAGCACCATCAGCGCGGTGTCCGTCCCCTCGAACCGCATATTGAGCATCCGCTCCACATGCACCCGGCTCTCCTCGAACCCCTGCCGCGCGAGCTCGCGCCGCACGTCGCCGGTCAGTTTGTCCAGCTTTGCGGTGAGGGTTTGCCGCGTGTTCGCGGAGTAGAACGTGGAGGAGGGTTCCTGCACTTCGTACGCGCTGAAAGATAGACGGGTTAGATTAGAGGTGGGGGGTTGGCGATGGGTGGAAGGAATACCGATCGGCGAGAGCGAGACCGTAGGCGGAGAGGATTGAACTGTAACGGTGGATGAGGATCGTCTTGATCCCTAATAGACTCGCGATTTCACAGGCGTGTTGCCCGCCGGCGCCGCCGAAGCTGGCGAGACTGTGGAAGGCCTCTCAGTAATTCAACCATCATAGCTCAAAGGAAATGGTACACATGGTGCGACGTCGCGTGTCCTCGCGCCTCGGTAAGGGCGCGGATAGGTCGACACATCGTCTCGTTGGCGACTTTGATGAAGCTACAATACATCTCAGCACTCGAACGACGCGAAATCGAACCAACCCACCCATAGACGATCTCATCAAACGACAACTTCTTCTCGCTGTGTTCGTTGATCTCCTCCACAAGCTGTTCAAACGCAACCCGCGACGCATCCACATCGAGGGGCTCCTTCTCCGACTTGCCGAATATCTTGGGAAAATAATCCGGCAGCAGTCTTCCCAGGAGCAGGTTCGCGTCTGTCACAGCCAAAGGACCGCCTTTCCTGTTTCGCCGAGAGATGAGGTCAAGGATAGAACGAGTGAATGCAAAATACATACCGGTAGCACGCTGGGCCTGGCTCGGCACCAGCACTGTGCGGCCCCGCGAGGAAGAGGCCGTTGCGGAAGGTCAGGCAGGAGCCGCCGCCAGCCGCAACGGTGTTGATGTCGAGCTGCGGGGACTGGATAGTCACCCCAGCGGTCGTGGTTTCATAAACAACTTCATATCGGCCGTCAAAACGAGAAACATCGCTGTGCATTAATGTCAGAGAGTCAAGGGAATTGCCAAGTGGTCACTCACGTTGAAGTACCTCCGACATCAAGGCTGAGGAGGATCAGAGCGAGCGGAGAAATGAAAAGATCAAACGAACCCGATAATCGGTCGACGGTCCTTTTCATCCCAGCTAGTCAGTGCATAGCTGGGAAGGTTTAGAATAGGGAGGAGGGAGGAAGACAAGCACACATACCCAACCACTCCGCCCGCTGGCCCACTCAGAATGCTTTTCAACCCCGAAAAATTATCTAGATCGAGCAAACCTCCATCACTCCCCATAAACTCAACCCGCGGACTCCGCAACCGCCCGTCCTTGAGCTTCTCGTCGAACCCACTAAAAAACCCATCAAGGTAGTCGCGCAGGATCGGCGTCAGATACGCGTCCGCAGTCGACGACACCCCGCGCGGAACGAGCTTGATCATCGGGAGCAGCTGCGCCGACTCAGAGACGTGCGTGAACCCCACCTCCCGCGCGATGTCGCCGACGAGGCGCTCGTGCGCGGGGAACGTGTAAGAGTGCGCGAAGACGATCGCGAGCGAGCGGTAGCCGTCTGCGTAGAGCGCCTCAAGCGCACGAGTGACGGCCGCGCGGTCCGGCGTGCGCAGGATGCGCACGGCCTCGCCAGAGTTTCCCTGCACGACCTCGCCCGGGCCCTCTGCGTCCCCCTCCCCGTCCCAGCCCTTGCCGCGGTACCCGCGCTCGATCTTTCCCTGCGCGTCGAACTGCACGGCATGCTCCTCTGCTTTGGGATCCGAGGTGTACCCGACGAGGGTGACGCGCTCGTCGATCTCCACGACGGTTGAATATAGCGGTTGCGGGCGGCGGATGTTGAGATCGAATATCTTTGGGCGGGATTGGTTTCCGATGAGGAGTAGGTCTTTGAATCCACGGGTAATTAGGAGGGCGTGTTTATGGCCCTTGCGTTCCAGGAGCGCATTGGTGGCGACCGTCGTTGACAAACGAATGTAATCTGGATACACCTCAGACCAGCCAGGGAAAGTGTGACACACACGTACCTATCTTATCCGTCTCTAGAACCGCGCCTCGGGGGATCTCTGTGCCAGTGACTATTTCCAGGACGCGACGAATTCCCTCCGTCGGGGCATCTCGGTAGTTGGCGGGATCCTGGGACACTGGAAAGAATCAGAACGATTCCATGCAGTCATCGTAGTAGACTTGCGCAGTTTCACGACGATGTCTTTCCGTTCATTGTCATTCTCTGGGTCTGGGTAAGATCTGGTTGACCATGTGAATCCTGCTATGGTTCAAACAAGGGAAAACCTACGCATGCACGTCGCAGAAGGTGCCTCCTTCACCGATGATTAGCACAAGTACGGTTGGGATGCGAGCCTGAGTTTTAACGCGCCTCGATCTGCACAGATTCGAATGGATCTGTCTGGTACGGTCACGGTCTTCTGCCACAGGTTCGTGAGGTAGCTTCAGCTGTGTGGTGTAGAGACACACCGTGGGCATCTGAACGTGGTATTTGGAGAAAAGGGTGGGAGCCTTCGGACCTTCAGTGACTGTGATTCTAAGTTCGCGATGGAGGTGCGGGACAACGTTCGGAGCGCCGGGAGCGGAAGACCGTGCTGACGAGGAATTGATCCGGGAGATTCGGAGTTCTATCTCAGTCTTGGACTCTCAGAGTTCTACTCAAGTTCTACTATATAAACCGCACAAGTAGGCGAGGGGGTACTTTCGGTAACTTTATACTAGGTGTGGGATACCTGAGTAGCCGACTTTCAGGAATAACTAACTATGGAGCGGGGAGAGAGAATTGAAGCGGGGACGAGCCAGGAAATACGACTCTGCGATGGAGATGCAAAGCGGTCGCAAAAGCACCAGGTGGCACGGAGAAGGTAGCTTTAGAGCATGATATAGGTAGGAAATCTGCGGTAAGGGATGGGAAGGGTCACGGAAAGGAATCAAGTAAATCTGCCGGTATCGGTGATAAACTTGAATGTTGTTTTGAGGGTTCTGGACTGTCGCAGGAGCAATCTAGCATCAACGGCATCAGGAAAACCGCGATATATATGGCGTGCTAGAAGGCAGGGTGAAAACACGAGTTCACTAAAGAATGCCCCTTGGTTATCCACGTCTCTGTAAGTGCCGCAGCAGTGAGATATCCGGTTCGTACTATTTCGTTCTCTGCAAAGTGGTATGCGGTCACGTACCTCGCCACACGCGAAATGGAGGCCGAAAATCAACCGTGGGACAGTGGCGGGACATGCCGCTGATGGAACGGGCCGAAACCCGCTTGATGCTCAACGTCCACGACAAATCCTTGACAAATCCGCCCCCAAATTTCGAAAGTCAAGAAGAGCACCTTCAGACCCGCTGGGATAGAATTTCCTACGCTTCGCTTTCCTCCAATCTTGCTCGCTCTGGGGTCTATGGCGTATCGACGTTCTCTCGCAACCTGGCTCCTCAGCCTGTCGATCCCGTGGGCTTTAATGTGTACTGCTGTGCAAAATGTGTATCAGTCAATACAAAACATACCAGGAGGCGCTAGCTCTTGGACAGATAAACGCTCGCACGGGACTAGTCGTTTCTGATCCGAGTCCTCCTCCTTGTCCTTGACCTGGTCACCGCTTTAACTGCTTTCCCTGCCACCACATTGTCAAGGCGAGGACCACCACCGGTGACCCCGATGCCGGCCAAGATCGTGATATATGAAGCCTTGCTTTTGTTCCTTACACAGGCTTGTCGCGCGAACACTACAAGGTGTGTGCCTCGATTACCCTTGGGGAGTCGAAACTACCTCCCGAGCTCATTTGTATTCAGCCTCAGCGGGAAAGAAGTCGCAACACTTCAGCGGACATTGAATGGCTACCTAGGTTCGATGGCGTCGACCAATGTTGTCTCCGCCATCGTCGAGAGCCAGGGCTGTCGAAAAGTGCTGTTGGAGGTAAGCACGCGTACGCAAAACCAATGCTTGGCGTTAACCAGATCTGCCTTTAGGTATCATCGAAGTTTGGCCTGGCTAAGACTTTCGGATCGCCCTGCACACTGACGACGAACGGATTGCAAAACATCTGGTGTCCATCTTTAAATCGAAATCTGCCAAGGATGCGGTGTTGCGACTTGAAGGCGATTCAGCTCAATACTTCCTTGATGTCGTCCAAGATGTATGATTCCGTCCCTTTGCACGCTATTCTTCCGCTAATACACGTACTCAGACACTGGATAGAGGGTTTATCATGACGCCTGAGCACACTCGAATGGCGCACCGTATAGTTCGCAAGCTTTCGGAGTCGTGCGACAGACTTCCCTCTGCCCTTTTTATCACAGGAGTCAGCGGCTGCGACGACCATCCTACCTTTGGAGGTGGATATGGGGACATTTTTCACGCCTTCCACAACGGAAGACCTGTGGCTTTGAAGCGGATGAGATATTTTCTCCGTGGATCGGACTTGCGCCGTATTCGTTTGGTAAGTCTTGATAATGATACCAATTCATCGCCTGACGAGCAGTTCGTGTTAGAAATTCTGCCGAGGTAAGTCTGTGCCGCAGTATCTTGTTGACCTTGGCCAAACACTTCGTTTATTCTAGAGGCCCTCGTGTGGAAAGACCTGCACCACCCTCATATTCTGCCATTCATGGGAATCGATCGGGACAGTTTCCCCTCGTCTCTTTGCATGGTTTCTCCTTGGATGGAGCATGGGACCATCATAAACTATATGAATCAACACGGTCACGCGAACGTCGACAAACTGGCAAGTTTCGTTGATTGTGCACAGAATACTCCTCACGAAACTTTTAGCTTTACGAGATTGCTCAAGGCCTTCAATATCTGCACTCTCAGAATATTGTACACGGGGATTTACGAGGGGCACGTTCATTCATTCCTCGCACCGGATCAATCCTGACAGCAGAGGTAGACAAATATACTAATCACGGAAGACTGGAGGGCATGCTTGACCGACTTTGGGCTCAGCGTGTTCTCCGACGCTACCTCTTCAATGACCACCAACCGAGGAGGTAGTCTTTACTGGATGGCCCCGGAATTACTGGATCCAGACAAATACGGGCTCAAATTTGTTCGAACAACGGCGACAGATGTCTATGCGTATGGCTGTGTCTGCCTCGAGGTTGAAAACATTCTCTTGTCCAACATCTGGCCTAACTCGATCCAGGTATACACGGGGCGACCTCCATTTGCGCATCTACCCGAACCTGCCGCCCTTATGAAGATATTACAAGGCGAACGACCGCAACGCCCGTCTGGTTCCCCGGCGATGACGGATATACTATGGCGGAACATATCGACGTACTGGGCTGACAGCCCCACGGCGAGGCCTGACACACAACTCGTCGTCCATAACATGGTTTGGGCAACTCCGGAATGGCCGCTGAGGTCTTTCGATCCGGCGTCCCCGCCACTTGCAAACAAATTTGACCAGCCACGATCACCCGGGCCTTCACCAGCTGCCGCGACGTCAACCGTAACCGCGGGAAACGATCCTGCCAGTCGCCCCGTTAAGTCGCCGTCCAAGTGGCTCAACAGAATGTCTAACCCGTTAATCAACAGTATGTACCTCAGAATCCTGTTCTTCAAAATATTTATGGCCTCAGTTTTGCCGTCCAGATTTTTCCCTGTTGATGCTAAATCTCCACCCCCGGACGGTCAACTTCCGACCTTGGGCGAAAATGAATACGAAGTTTTGTACGACTGCTACGAGGCTGTATATGATTGTAAGTTGCCGGTAAATCTTTCGTCGGCCTGACTGACCCTGGCTTCCTAGATAGCGCGGTTCCCGATGATCCAAACGAAATATACTTCCAGAAAGGCGAACTTGTTAGCGTCATCGAGAGACAAGGTGTATGGTGGCAGGTCAGGAAGGCAGATGGGTCACTTGGCGGTGCGCAAAAATATCCGGTGTAACTTGCTTCCCAGCTAATTGGTCGACGCACAAAGTTGTGCCTTCAAACTGCCTGCAAACTTCGCTCAACTCCTCTGACAAAGGTGAAATCGTTACAGTTATCGAGAAGCAAGGAGAATGGTGGCTGGTTCGAAAAACCGATGGATCGTCCGCGAGTAAGTGCTTCCCATTTATCACTCTCGATGCTCAGGCTAATCCACTCAATCTGCGAAGGAGTGCCGTCAAATTGTTTTCGAGATCCCGTCGACTCGTCAACGATGGAGGCTCCTTCGGCTGTCATCTCCGGTTCGCCTACATCTACTCTCGTCGGCCATGAACCCGGCGCCAGCACAGAAGACCTTCCGATTCTCCAGTACAAAGCCATAGCTCTCTATGATTGTTTGTCTGCCCAAAAGCCAATCCGACTGAAACTAACTACCCTGCTTTCAGATCAAGCCGCGTCGCATGACGGGAATGAAATGTCGTTTAGCAAAAATGAAATTCTCGACATAGTGGAGAAGCAGGGTCACTGGTGGCAGGCGAAGCGAGCCGATGGTTCCATCCGCAGTGCGGTTTTGTGTCCCCTCGGTTGCATTTTCTCTTATCTGAATCACCGTTGTTTTACAGTCGTGCCTTCCAACTATCTCGAGATTATCCTCCAGAGGGCGCTCCGGCCTGGAGGGACCACAATCTTTGACGGAACCGAAATGGATCGCCATAGGCAGTTGATGATATAACTTGACTTGGGTTTGAATCATATGTACATAGGCTCGGTGGTTCCTGCCTCAATAATTATTTTTAACCAACTGCCAGCTTCACGCTACGGGGTCTATCCTGGAGAGATTTGGGTGCCCGAGCCGCAGTTCAACCAAGAGTTCAAAAACTCAACATGTCGCTTCCAAGATTGATCGGACATCACCCGGTTTGATACGTGCCCCTCTTTTTCGCTCTGCGACCTCGAACCTACTTTTGCAGAGGACTGGACCTTAATTCTTGCGAGAACCTAGCACTGGTTTGAGAATCGACTCTTGATTCAAACGACCGCGACTCCTCACCTCACGCTGGCGCTTCTAGCCGGAGACATACTCGCCACATCTCCCTAAATGGCCCACAAGTTCCCGCTGTTCCCGCTTCGACTCCCCGCCAAACGCACATGGCTACCGATAGCTGGAGGACCGAATCATCGGACGACAATGATCAGCCCTATTTTTGTTCCCAATCTTCTTCACCCACGCTGACTCCATGATAACGCCGTAATATAAGTTATCCTTCTTCTCTCTTGTCCTCAATCTTCCTCAATACCCATGAGCTCAAAATCTGGGACGGTTCCAGCGAAAGACCAAGACGATATTCGGCTTGCAGACGAACGCCTGCTCGCTTCGCTTGGCTATAAGCAAGTGAGTTGCCGTATTAGCTCCCTTATAGTACTTAATTTCTAACACCTGTGGTAGGAGTTCAAGAGGGCTTTTACACCCCTTGAGGTGTGCATATACATATCCTGTCCCACCTTCTGTAACGGCGACCTCAAACTTTCCAGGTTTTTGGGATCGCATTCTCGATCATCGGCCTTTTACCGTCCATCGCTTCCGTCCTATTCTATGCCATCCCGAACGGAGGCGGGCCAGGAATGGTTTGGGGAGTATGTTTCGATCACTCATACATCGAAGGCCATGCTGATGTTTCAAAAGTGGGCCGTGGCCAGCATTTTCATCCTTTTTGTTGGCATGAGCATGGCGGAGCTTGCATCCGCCGCGCCCACGTCCGGTGGAGTCGGTCTTCAGATACGGCTACATCATCTCTTACTCACTCTAACGTACTTGCAGCTGTATTTCTGGACCTACTCGCTGTCGTCTCCACGATGGCGGAACTTACTTTGTTGGATTGTGGGATGTGGGTCCGTTTCGCTAATCGGGATAGTGATAGCTCAAGTTGACTCCTTTGAAGACTCGAACACCATTGGATCTGTGACCGCCGTGGCGAGCATAGATTGGGCAGCCGCGATTCAGATTATGGCTGCCGTTAATATTGGCACCGACGGGAATTTCGAAGCGACCTCGGCTCAGACTTAGTTTGTGCCCTCTTTATTGAAATCCCCTAGACTCAATCTTTCTACGTAGTGGGGTCTATGCGGCGACTCTAGTGACACATACGGTAAATTTTCCCTTCATTCAAGGTCAATCGCGCAATTCGTGGTTGTTTTTTTGGTTCAAGCCGAACAAAGCCGATACTTTATGCAAACGACTCTCTATTGCATTTTAACTCACTAAATTACTCCTCAGCTCGTTTGCAGTCTCGGAACCACCGTGCTTGCACGACTCCAAACGGTCTACGTCATTCTGAATGTGGTATTATGCGTGGTCGTAATAATCGCCCTCCCCGCTGCGACCCCGGCGGAGTTCAAAAACACTGCGGCCTTCGCACTGGGGGAATTCAAGAACTGTATGGCCATTCTTTCAACTGCGCTCTCCCGACTCATGTAAACTATTCCAGTCAACGGTTGGCCCTCCGGTTACGCATTCATCCTCAGCTTCCTCGCCCCGCTCTGGACAATCTGCAAGTACTGTTCAACCTCGAATGGATATAAATTGCTCACCGGACGTCCAAGGACAGGCTCCTTCGACTCGAGTGTCCATATATCAGAGGAAGCTGCGAACGCAGCTACGGCCGTCCCTTGGGCAATCGTCTTAGCCATCGGTAAAATCCTTTGCCGAAGTTGTGGAGATTTATTGACGAGAAAAGAAAGCCATAGCTGGTGTCTTAGGATGGGGTACAAACATTTCACTGCCAAGCTACCGTGGTTCTACTGACTGACTGAAAATAAAGCGATAAATGTCTCGCTTGCGTTTTGCATGGGAACCGACCTCGAGGCGCTCTACGGCAGCGCGCAACCAATGGCGGCCATCTTCCTGAACAGTTTTGGGGTGCGTCGTCGCCTTGCTTCTTTATGGTGGTTGAAGTTGATAACCCATCCATAGAAACGACCAACGTTAGCGTTGTGGGCTGTTGTAGTCATCGTCCAGTACGTCCGAATTACGCTTCGACCCTCACAAAAATTGAACGCCGATTTCTAGGTACATGATGGGGTAAACGGTTCTGGTGTCGATATTTTCTCTGCTGACTCAATCTCCAAAATTTAAAGCTCTTCGATGCTGCTCGCCGCCAGCCGCCAGGTAGGCTTTGACATTCGTCTCAAATCAACGCCATCTCCACTAAATCATCTTGTCAGACATATGCCTTCTCTCGAGATGGCGCGCTGCCATTTTCCAACTGGCTATACCGCATGTCGAGCCTGACCGGCACCCCCGTCAACACCGTCGTTTTCGACGCGTTCCTGTCTCTCATTGTTGGACTACTCGTGTTCGCAGGCCCCCAGGCTATTAACGCGGTGTTCGCCATTTCCGTGACGGCGCTCTACATCGCATACTCGATTCCGATTGTAGCAAGGTTCACGGGCGACAACAACTTCAAACCAGGTCCATTTTCGCTCGGCATCTTCGTGCGTGCTTTTTGCTGTAAAATAATCCAACCACATTTACGACATTACATTCACAGAGTCTGCCCGTTGCAATGATTTCGGTTCTCTTCATGCTTTTCATGGGCATCGGTACGCTCAAAACTCGGAATATTGAGCCAGCTGCGTGTTGACTTCTCCCTAGCGTTCTTGTTCCCGACGACCCCGCAGACGGACGTGCAAAACATGAACTACACCATCGTCGTTCTGGGAGGCGTACTCCTTCTATCCATATTTTGGTACTATGCGCCAGTCGTCGGCGGTGTCCACTGGTTCCAAGGTCCCCGCGCCAACATCGTCCTGGCCGAACCTGAACTTGACACATCATTGGCCGAGCCTGAACTTGACACCGAGTCGGAGAAACACGGATCCGAGTCGGGGAAAGCCGGCCCATCCAAGATGGACGAGGTGTAAGGAATGGCGGACGTTCGCCTTGATGTGTAGAGCTATATTCATGACAACAACATACATAACGAATGCAATGCTTTGATACAATGTCAGATAAGTATTAAGGAGTATGTACAGATTACTTTAACGTATAGACCGGCGGTGGCTCGTCGGCGTACCCAGCAGGCGGCCGGGAGCCAGGGGACGGGACCACGGGCAAGGGCCGCACGGAGGACGTCCTCGACATCGTGTCGCTCGTGGCGGAATGCACACTCAGGGCGTCGTCGTGCGCGACGGCGAGCTGCTGGCGGCGTTTGAGGTCCGCAACCGAATCGCCGTCGCCGCCCAGACTGGGCATCCGGCGCGAATGGCCCGAGGACGAGGCGTAGGAGTTTGGCCATGGGGAGAGGATGGGCGCGGTCGCGGGCGTTAAAGGCGTCGTGGTGGTGAGGGCGGACCGCGCATCGTCCGACATCGTAGAGTGGGTAACGTACGAAGCCGCGCGCGTAGCGTATGACGCAGCGCGCGGCGACGCTGGTGGGGTATCGAAAGGATTAGGATTAAGGGGATCGGTGCTACGGAAGCTGTGCGAGGAACTCGTAGGCGGATAGGTTGTTAGGGATCGTGCTAGGAAGGTGTCAATTGAGATGCCTCGGTGGTCCGTCGAGGACTCACAAGGTGTGTGCGTTGAAAGAGGAACGGCTTCTCGGGTGTTGAATACAGCAAAGTCGGGTGGTCGTGAGAGTGTTAATGGACGAGCAGTACGTCCTTTAAAAAGACGCCGCCGAAATATCACCACCAGAGCTACGATCACGACTAGGATCAAAGCCCCCGCCGCGCCACCGGCGATCTCGCCTATGGGGAGCGGGTGCTGCTCCGGCTCGGGGTTGGTGGTGTTGGTTGTCGGATTGGGCTGGAGGAGGAGGTAGTCGACCCACACCGTCCCAGAGCTGCGACAGGCATCAGTATTGCAAAGAAAGATACGGATCAGGGCACGCACTTTGAGGTACCAACAAGAGAGTGTTTGCCCTGCGAGAGGCTGGCGGATTGGAATAAAGGCTGGTTGTAGGAAACCGACGTTTGGTACGGAGAAGAAAAGACGACCGGCGAGGCGCCGTCCACGGAGAATGACATCTGCGTCGCCGCGTTGTCCGAATCATTTCCTGTGCGGCCATAGACTGAAACAAGTGTCCCTATACAAAAATCAGAATGCAGGTGGTATCGGGAGGTGGGTCACATACCCTCGAAATCAAGCTGGAAAGAGCACCCTTGTTTACCACCGTGGCTGGTGAGTGCAAAGTCCTGCTCTTGTCCAGTTTCCACTGTCCAATTCCCAGAATAAACGATGCTCGAATCAGCGTCGTCCACGAAATAGACGACGCCGTTTTTAGAGGCGCTCGGCGAAGGGGTGTATAGGATGTAGTCGAACCAGACGTATCCCGCAGTACTGCTGGATGAGGAGCACGACACAACTCGGTATGTCAAGGTGTGCGAGCCGTCCGGTAACGTTGGGGACGACCAGATCTCTTGGTGGTTTAGGGCGGTGGAGGCGACAGGCGAGATGAATGTGGTAACGTCGCCGTCGATTGAAAATGTACCAGTGCATGAGGTGGACGCGTCGAAACTGCCTACGACTGACACGGAGGTGCCTTTGGAACAGGTTAACGAAGACCAAAGGAGACCAAGGAACGCACTCACCAGAAAACGGGAATGTCATGGTGGCGCCCCCAGCGCGAGAGGCAGTCGCCGTGTGGTCGTAGTGGTCATTTGTTCCGCCGCCGGTCCATGCACCAGTGTACTTGATTTGTGAAGACTGGTCGTCGACGATGACTGAAGTCATTCCACAAGCATACGACCAGCAGTCCCACTGAGAATAAGAAGGAAAAGAGCGTGTGGGGACGTCAAAGTCGAAGAAGAAGACCAAGAACTGCCACAAAACAGATCAGCGCTGATTCGGTGATGCGAGGTGGCGGCAAAGGGCACGGCGTGAGTATGTTTCCGGGACCAGAGCGAACCCCGGTCTTGCCCGGTCTTGCAGCGGGAGCTTGCGAAAACCCTGGGGAGACGGGTTCGACTGGCAGGGTTCAAAGGGGCGTCGGTGTCGGGTCGATGAAGCCCATATCGGGTGGATGAAAGGCAAGGAACGACCAGACTGCACTCGGGTGATTGTCAGAATGGTCAGTCAGAGTCAGTCCATCAGTCGGGCCTGTATATTCTTGAGCTTTGAACGACACGGACATAGAGCGTGGAGGAAAGAGTCAGATCAAGTCAAGACCGACTGAAGGGAAGGTCTCGAGAAATGATTTCGGGCAGGTGTAGCGTTTTAAGATTCGAGCCGGATACCAGGACGGAGCGGATAAGATCTCGAATGTAACTTGGGGTTACAGGGACTCGGACTGGAGAGCCTGCAATTTATTCGGTGTTTCAAGTTCGCGTATTGAGGAAGGAGGGATGTGTTTGGAATGGAAGCTGATGGCAAAGGCCGTTTACGCGCTTGACGCGTTCCATCTCTTTCAAAACTCATGGAATCCATTGGACGGCTACGTCTGATACTCTTGAACACCATCACAGGGCGCCATGCAGAACAAGAACTCTTCGATGAGCTCATGGTTCACAAATCTTGTCTCTTGAATTTATTCGACGTTGGTGCACGGAACCAGCAGGAGCAGCGTGAATTAGAGTCAGGTTTGTCCTGAGGTTGCATTTGACACGTCGGAGCCTCACTTTATTGCAGGGAAAACGGTCTTGAATGGTCGACCCGCGGCTGTAAACGCAGACTTTGCGCGTCAGGTCCTCTTCATCTCTCAGCAGTTGGACACCTCCGAGCGTTACATCGCCGGCCTTCTCCACTCCATCACGGTCGAGAATCCCAACATACAACCAGTCGATTGCATTGAACTCACAATTGCCCACTTCCACGAACGGCGTCGCCACCTTGCCGACTGTTTGGGCTACATCTTCGAAGCGGCAGAAGCAGGCGACGACGAGATATTCCACAGAATTGGCGAATTTGTGGCCCAAGACCTCATTCCGCCACCCCGCACTGGCGAAATCACCTTAGCGCATCGCATCGTCCGAGAGATTCAGAACCTCGGAAATGCAGTCGCGAGAGCCGACGCGGCGAGGAAAGGAGCCCGCACGGGCTCAGTGGCGCCGTCTGCCCAACGTGCGTTTTCAGACCTGCCTCGTGATCGTGTTTGCTGACTATGTTGCAGCGGGAATTGCGCCTTCCTTGGGCTACGATATCCTCAACTCCCGCTACGAGTCGCTCAAGTACGAGCGACGTTGCCTCGCAACATGCCTCTCCATAATCGCGCGCCTGGGCTACCTATCCCCAAACGAAATCAAAGCCGTCATGGACTGGCTCTCTACGACCCCCAATCAGCCCATGACCTTCTACCTCCTCACCTGCGTCCTCTCCGCATTTGACCCCGTCGACCCAGAGAGCGCCGCAGGTTTATCGCGCGCTACGCTGGTCACGAACGCCGACCTCATGACCTTCATGACCAAAAAACTGTCCCCGTCAACAGAGTGGAAGGACCCGGGACTCAAAGCCACTCTTCTGTTGAAATGGACGCTATTCCTAACGGACGCCCGACACCGAAATTCCCAGCTGGAGCATCGCAGTGGGTTCAAGACCGACGAGTTGGAGACCCAGGTCTGGAATGCGGTGCAGGGCGACGCGTTCGCATACCTCGCTCTCGCTGTGCTGCAGCTCGAGAGAAAGCGGGGGAGCTCCCCCGTCGCGTCTTTCGCGAATACGCTCGTGTTGTCCCCTGAGCAGCAGGAGCACCGGGAGATTCCCTCAGAGGACTTCATCCCCGTCGTCTTCGCGGCATTCGAGGTCCTCGTCCGTTCCCTCATTACCCACGCCTCCTCCGAACTCCGGAAGATCAAGCAGCGGCAAGAGGACCTCGTTCTTGCCAATGCTCGGACCGACCGGACGAGAGCCGGTCCCACACGCTTTGCGGCTGGCCCCGACGCCGCGTCTTCCCCGCGCAGCGACATCGCCATGCTCTACTCCTTCATTGGACTTTTGTACTCGGCGCTCCCACCAGAACGAGCCTTGCAGTTCTGGGGCTCGAACCCGCACGGCGAGTCGCACACATATCTCGAATACCTCGAAACCACGATGGGCCGCCTTCCCGCGTTCTTGCAGTGGGCCGTTTGGTCGACGCAGGTTCACGATGTCTCCATGTCGATGGCGTTGTACGACATGTTGGCGGGCCTCGCTAATGGGCAGCAGTGCAGCGAGTTGGCGTATAACTTCATGGCCCGTGGTGGCGGCGAGGTCATCCCTGGCGGGTCGCTTCCTTCGTCATCGAGCGGCGGACCATCTGTGTCGTGGAGCGTTGTTTTCAGCCTCTTGGACTCGTGGGCAACGAGCACCAGCAACAGCAGCGCGCGCTCAACCCAACCCGCCCAAGCGTTCGGAAGCACGCTTGGGATGTCGGGTTTCAATAACCCGCCACCGCCCCCGCAATCGCAGACCATCCCCATCGGCCCTAAGGAGGTCCTCCTGGCGCAGTCCTTCCTGCGTCTTCTGTCCAACGTCGTAACACACTCCGTCGCTGTTCGCGTCGCCGTCTCGGGCCACGCACACTTCCGTGCGATCCCCACCCTCGTGTCCCTCATCCCCCTCGGAATCCCCCTCGAGCTGAAGGGCGCCCTATTCGACACGCTGGCCGCATTCTGCCAGCCCGGCGCTGGCGTACCTGGTGTGGAGATCTGCAAGGCCGTTTGGACGTTGATGGAGCGGCTGGAGGTCATAAACGTGCGCGCGGGCTCGGCCAGCGGGTTCCCTGTGAAGGGTGTGGAGATGGAGCTCGACGAGATCGAGGCGCTGCACCGGATGTACCCCGCCACGATCCCGTTCTTACGACTGCTCAGCACCCTCATCCATACACCAAAACGAATCGCGCTGAAGGACCGCGTCGTCGATTCCGGCATTCTTAACACCATTCCAGAGTCGCTGGGCCAGCCGTATCGCCTGCCTGGGATTGGCCCCTTCATCACCTTCGTGCTTGACAATGTTTTCGCGAATATTCCCAACCGGGAGTATCTACAGCCATCTGATCGCTGGCAGACAAATGATCTCTGTCTCTGCTTCATCGAGCGTGCCCTGGCCAGCTTTGATTTGGAGTCCCTCATACGCCCTTCAGCAGATGATTCGCAGCTCAAGGGCGAGTCCGTCGTTGCTCTGCTCATCCATCCCGGCTACGAAATAGTCAAGCGGCTCTTGACGAATTCGCCGCTCCAATCCAGCATTCTCACCTACGTCGTGGAGGGCCTGGCAGGGTTCGAGAAGGGGTTCGCCGACGAGGAGCCCTATTTTGGGAGCACCATCGTTCGCGTCCTCCGAATCATCCTTCGGGTATTGGAAATTCAGGATATCTTCCTCGACGTCCTCTTGCCTCTCCTGAATGAGTTTGATAGCGCGTCGTTGATAGGGGCGGTGCACCCTCGTTCTTACTTCACCAAATTCGACCAGGCGCTCTCGTATGGCGCGCAGTACGCCCCGGCGTTGGGCGCATATGTTTCGTTTCCCTCGCACCCGGAGCTTGTCCTTCTCTCCGTTAAGATCCTCTCTGCCCTTTCGTCCTCCAGTGCTTTCTCCAGCCTGTATTCCTTGATCGAGCGCAGCGAGGAGAGTGACCGTATCATGGCAGGTAAGTTTCAAGTCCCGAATCCGTACCGCGACGCTGTCTCATCTCGAATGTTAGGCTTCATACGCATTGTCGGCTCGGAGTCTGGAATCGACATTTTGTTGGCAGAGACCGTTGCGGAGCAGGCCACTGGCGCCGGTGCAGCGGATGGTAACGAGAACGCAACCTCAGCAGCGCTCGAACAGGCGATCCGACTCGCCGTACTTCAGCTTTTCATCAAGAACACAGAGGCCGGGCGGCCCTACCCAAACATCGCCCATTTCTTCCTGTTTGGCGATACAAAAGCCGAGCAGGTTATCCAAGATCCGCACGCATTGGGTGCCCATCGCACCTGCGTCCACGTTATCCTCGACCTCGCCAACGCGGGGGTCCCACGACTCGATTCGAGAGAAGAAGATACCGGTCCCGAATCTGATCCTCTTTTTATCTCGATGCCGGGTCTCGCAGAGTTCTTCTATCGCATCATTCACCAGCTCTGCACCCACTCGCGGACATCGGAGTTCACGATGCGATATCTCCGCACCCGCGAGGACTTTTTCGCGCGTCAACTTGCCGCAATTCCATCTCAAGTGCCTGTCACCCTCCACCAGAATGGCATCGCGGTCATGTACGCTGATGGCGCGCGCGTAATAACCACCGTGCCCGCACTTAGCTCGTTCCTCCGACTACGGTCTTGGATATTCGACCTCGCCGCGCTCGATCTGCATGTTCTGACCAGCAAAGGACACTTCAAGGGCGTTGCTGAACTGCTCGACATCCTCTTCGGGAATGGCAGCGATGCATATACAGGCTCGCAGGAAGGATTCCGCGAAGTCGGTCAATCGCACCTCCGAATCATCGAGTTCGTGCAATCATTGGCGTTCGACTGGGAAGACACTCTGAAAGTCGAGACCATGGAAATGTACTTCCTTGGGCATCTGAACCTGCATTCGTGCGTCCGCCGGGATGCTAACGGCTGCGAAATCATCGACCGGACGGCCTTGCTGTCACTTCTCACTATGGCTCGGCGAACGCTGCACACTCAAAATAGCGTTGTCACCCCAGCTCAAGCCGACCTGCTGAATGCCGAAACGACGTATATCCTGGCGAGTTGCGCTGTTGAGAACCACCGTCGGGAGGTCGCGCATGCCAAGTCCGCCGGATACGAGTCCTGGAAGCGGCTGCTCGACGTCACGCTGACCAAATGTTTTACTCGACTTCCCCACGACCACCGCGAGAACATGTTGTTCGACTTGCTTCACGTTCTCCCCACTATCCTACGGTCTGAAGACATCCACGAGTCGACGGCGGTTCTACTATCGGAGGCTGTGTTGTCCGCGGTCACCAAATTGCGCGAGGATCGTCGTCACCAAGTCCTCGTGCAATCGGCGAGTGGGGACGCTGATGCTGGCTCCCTGCCGGCGGAGAGGCTGTATGCCATCTTGCGCAACGTTTTGGACTGCATCGTCGACAACAACCGCGTTGAGCTCGTTCGCGGGAATCTTTACGCTGCGATCATCAACTACGTCCACCTCATCACGCCTTCCAAGGACAGTTTCGACGGTGCGGATGCCAAGCCCCCCGCCTTGTCTATATCGCTTGCTGCCTCGACCAATCGTGACGACTTTTTATTCAATGAGTCTCAAGCGTTAGTGCCCATCGGCCAAACTTCGCGTTCTCAGTCCTCCGCGGCGTCCCTCGAGTTGGGGAGTTTATCCCTGATGAAGAGCGTCATGGAGCGCCTCATTGCAACCATTTCGCGGGACGCCATTGATGGTTCCGAGGTTTGGAAGACCATCGCGTTCATGCTTTTGGACTCGCTGGTGCAACTCTCTGGCCTGGAGAAGCAACACATTGTGCTCTCGGCACTCGTCCGACACGGCATCCTGACGAATTTTGTACGTGGGATAAGGGAGTCAGACCTGCGACTGCAGGCGGTGCTGAAGCCGGATCCAGGTGAGTCGCATCGGCTCAAATTTACTCCCAATGCCCATACTTTCCAGACGACTTGAATCCTTTGTACGTGTACGAGGCCAAGATGTCACTCTTCGTCCGTATGGCGCAAACCCGACTGGGTGCTGAGCGCTTGCTGGAGGCTCAACTCATCCCGATTCTCTCGCAGTGCGATTACCTCGACGCGCGGCCAGAAGCTGATCAGTCTTTCATGGGTAAGGCCGCGATATTGCAAGTGTTGTTTGACTCTAATCTTTCGTAGACCAAGATAGCTTCCTGCCCTCCGCTATTCATCGGTATCACCAGCTCTTCATGCCCGCTCTACAGCTGGTGGACGGGATGCTCGCGACACTGGGCACAAAGCATGCGACCGTGTCGAATCAGGTAAAATTATTGTCTCGTATCTCTCCGTATTTTCTCACTGTTTTTCAGGCGCTTGACTTTTTATCCAATCACAGCGCCACTATCGTCATCCTTCTCAAAAACGAGACGGACCAGCTGCCGCTCGCACTCGTTGAGGAGATGCATTTGCTTGTATCTCTTTGTACCGGTGTTCTCGCCCACGTACCAAAATCAGAGCTGGTGAGCGTCTTTCTAACTATTCAAATTTATCTCCTCTTATCGGCTACGGTTAGCTTTCGCCGCACTCAGGCTTTGGCGCGATCCACGCGGCTGTCCTCGCCCTCGCCACGAAGAGCCTCGGCAGCGGAAGGTGGCTCTCTGCAGTGACGCCGCAGACGGACGCAGAGATGCTCAGCGCGAGTGTCTTCGCACTCGGGTACGGCTCGGATACCAAGTTCGACGTGAGCAAGCGCCAGAAGGAGCGCATGATGCGCAAGTGCGTCGTCGAGTACATCGGCGCGGCAAGCGAGTTTACCGAGCCTGATATCACGCCGGTGCTGTCGCCCATCACAACGACGCCACGAAACGATGAGCGGGGCTCGCATTTCCTCGGTGCGTCTTCACAACTTGAATTTCGCTTATCATTTCATCTTTACAACGCATGTAGCGACGATCCCGACGGTCGGTGATGCACTCGACGCCTTGAATGCGCTCTGCGGCGACCTTGCCCACACGCTGAAGCAAATAGCGGATCTGTCCGCAGAGTTGGCAGCGAAGGAGCATGTCAGCGTGGAGAACATCGGCGACGTGCTCCCCGAGGCAGATCCAGCCTTCCTCCGCACACTGGACATCCCGCAGAAGAGGGCGCTGGTTTGTCGCGAGTTGGCGCGGGAGCGGCGCGTGGCGGAGGGCGAGGCGCGCATGTTATTGGGTGCGTGTTATTTATCTCTAAGTTCGTTGTTTCACTAATGGCGCACCCTGCAGGTACGCTCGAGATGGTGCTCCTCCTCCTCTGGCGACACCTCGTGTACTATGCCGAGGGGCACCACCTCAACAGCTCCAACCCCCCGTCCAGCAGCTCCGCGAATCTAAAATCATCCACAGCCCACGCCTTGCGCTTCCTCTCCCCACCGGAGCCCGAGGCTTTCCGGGCCGACATCGCACAGCGGCTCGCACCCGTGCTCGCGCGTCTCGCATCGTTGGATCTGGGCGTCGGCGTGGGTGACAAGGCGAGCGCGGGGTATGTGGAGATCATGGGGCGGCGGTTGCGGGATAGCGCGGGTATTTTGGATGGCGGGGAGGGAGATGGAATGCAGTCGTAGTTTTTGTGCTCTGGTGGACGCCGATGCTGTCGTTGTTAGCTAATAAAATGTAAATAGATTCCTCTTCAGGGTCAGGATGCAGATGTATGTGCATTGTCCGATGGATCCAGAGAAGTGTAATAAAATACAGGTCGTAAGTAGTTAGGCGGGGCCCATGAATTCGCGAGACACGGAGCGGCAAGAGTGCTACCGTGGCAAGAGGCTGCTGGCACTGCGGAACGCGGTGCTGCCTGCGAGCCGCAGCGTTGCGGAGCCGCCGGGAAAGTACGCGAGGACGTAGGAGATGAGGGCCAGGATCTGATTTTGCTTAGCGCCCGCATCTCAGTGGAGACAAAGTTACCATACCTGCACGACAGACGCAATGAGGGAGAGGACCGAGGAGTGGAGCTAATGGAATAGAGTCAGTTCATGGATTTGTCGTGAACGAATAAGGACTCGCATACCCCCATGGCAAAGTAGAGGGTGAGCCCTAGACTGGAGAAATAGACGAGGGTGAAGGGGAGGCGCTCGGCAGTGACGAGGTGTTTAACGTGGTTTATTGGCCCAATGAGCACCGAGAAGCTTCACAATAACAAGTCAAGACGTGGACTCTTGAACGGGAGTTGGACGGAGACTAACCCGAACATGACGAGCATGCTACCGAGGCTAGGAAAGACATCAACATAAGGAGGAGGACGATAGTAACTGAACGCACGTAAATGAGAGCGCAAACTTTCGTGCGCTGCGACGAAATAGTGCATCAATTGATACGCCGTCTCATACAAGACTTGAGGACGCACCGCCCAGGTAGAACAATAAACGGCAATGTGAGGAAGGCGACAAAGAAGCAAACAGCAGCGCCTATGAGACACCCGCCGAAGCCCAGTAACCTGTCATCAGTTCGTCAAGTTGCTCACAGCAAGTCCCGAGCCATTAGACGCACCGCTCCCAGCGCGACAGCGCAAACCACGCCTCCTCCTCGTTTGACCGTTCACTGGACCGCAGTGGGATGTAGTCCCCCGCGACGGCATTGTAGAATCGCGAGAATGGGTTTCCTGCGGGTTGGGCAGGCTGGGCGGCGGGTTCTGGCTGCGCATTCCTTGCCCAGCGAAATTGTGAGAGATTATCGCGGAAAGAGGACTGCTCGTTGGCCTGGGGGAGCGCGGGAGCCATGAATTCGAGAGGTTGACGTTGGGACTGCGAGAGTTAATGTTTGGTTCTGGCGCTATCGGCCGCCACGCCAAACATCGCGTTCTTTCATCCTTGTTTCATCCCACCAACCATACCGCGGCCGCGACTCCTTCCTGTGACGCCGCCATTCGATCCCTTGACCCTTCGACTGTCTAAAGAAATGTCAGAATTGACAGACGCGCCTCCTGCGAAGCGTCCCCGCACGGAAGCCACTCATAGTGAAGACTCTTTGACGCGTCTCACGCGTTCGGAGGTTTGGTACGACGACGGAAGTGTTGTACTCCAAGCGGAGACCACCTTGTTCCGTGTCCACTGGACCGTGCTTGCCTCCCAGTCTTCATTCTTTCGAGACATGCGAGATCTCCCTCAGCCGGCGGACCAGCCATGCATCGAAGGATGCCCAGTCGTCGAACTGCATGATTCATCCGACGATGTCACGCACCTTCTTGTCGCTCTGTATAACCAGTCTGTATTTCCTCTGCTCATGCGCACCCTGGTGACTGAACCGGCTGCCAACAGGCTACTCTTCAGCGATAAATACCTTCGTCTGGGATTCCTCGCGGGCGTTATTCGTCTCGGGCGTAAATACGTGTTCAAGAAACTCCTGTCAGCGGCGGTCCAGCGAGTGTTGAGCGAGAATCCGATGGCATTAGAGGAGTATGATGCCCTGCAGAAAGGGACTAAATATACCTCAAAGATTGTCGCCGACTCGCCAGCGGGCCTTATGGCAATCGTCAATTTGGCCCGGGAGCACAATTTGTTTACCGTCCTTCCCTGCGCTCTCCTCCGCGTGGTCATTTTTCACGACATGGTGAGGTTTCGTTCAAGTTTCGAATTCTTGCCACTGAACTTGGAGGTTCGCAGCAGACAATACTTGAAGGCCTTCCTCAAACAGACGGCCGGAATTTGAAGTTGTCTGTGGTGGACCAACAAATTTGCCTTCTAGCGGAAAAGAAGTTAAACAAGGCGCAGTGGGACCAAGATCCTCTCTGGTCTTGGCTGAGCTCAGACCAGTCCTCGGATCATTGCACCCAGGACGACTGTGTTGCGAGAAAGAAACAACTTTTTCGGACCTTAATCAACACATCCCTCATCCCTTTCCGGATGCCTGCGTCGGTAATTGTTTGCTTTAGCTGCCATTTCCACTACGCGACAATCCTGCGTGAGGCGCGGAAGAAATTGTGGGATGATCTCCCCGACTTCTTCGGCCTGCCTCCTTGGAACGAATTGAAGAATGATATCGATATATAGGCGCCTAGAAACGAACTTCTTGCATAGGCATAATAATTGTTCGTCCAATATATTCATCTTCTTGGTCCGGTCAAAAGAATCGGTCTATTGCCCATTGCGATTCCATCCGACCGGCCACAAAGCATCGTTCTTGAGTGCCAAAGGAATAATACGAGTGGAATTCTCCCCAGTATTGACATCAAGACGCGCATCCATCTTCGTCGACATTTAAAGGTGCGGCGCCACCACGGTTGGCGTCGGTTGCAGTTGCTGGAAAGTCCCGAACGCTGGCAGTTCTACTTGCTCAGAGACCAGTAGGTCGAAGACTTTCCCCGAGGAGCCATTTGGCTCCAATGACGGTGGCCCAGATGCCAATACGACTCTTGGAAGTTACGCTTTCTTGTTTTCAACCGTGGTTGATTATCGGGTTGATCCGGAACCCGTGGCAGTGCCTTTGTTAACTTTCGAGGCCGAAAACCAAATACCACGCCTGGACGAAACGATGATCGGTCTGAAAGGGACAGTGAATGTACGCGCCAAAACCTTCTACTTGACGCGATTTCCAACCTCCCCGCAGATAATAGACAACTCCGGTGCCCTCGTGGCCGAGTGCGTCAACGTCCTGAAGCAAAAAGTGAACAACGGCTGGGGCTCCGTGGGCGACGAGATCGTAGTCGTCATCCAGCGCGCGCGGCCAGTCACCGCCGCGTCCGCCGCCTCCGTCACCGCCGTCAAGGTCCGCCGCGGGGACGTGCGCCGCGCCGTCATCGTCCGCACGCGCAAAGCCGTGCGCAGGCCCGACGGGCGTATGATTCGCTTCGACGACAACGCGGCGGTGTTACTGAACAACAAGCGCGAGATGCTCGGGACGCGGATAGGAGGGGTTGTGAGTGCGGATCTGAGGATGAAGGGGTGGGGGAAGATTGCTAGTTTGGCGCCAAAAGTGAGTGTGATTTTTTTTGTTGGGAGATTGGATGTTTTTTTACACCTTGGTGGCAGGTCATATAGGATTCAATATAATTGCCCTCATCGTGCTTCCTTTCGTTCTGGGTTCTCTAACTCATGTGTTTCTCGGGTCGCGCTCCAGGCGCAACACAAGGCATCGCTTCAAGTCTCAACCTTGTCTGTCAGTCGCAGCCGCTTTGTTCGAGGCCTGGTGGAATCGACAAGCAGCGGCAGCGCACAGAAATCGATAAAGCTACCGCAGCTTTGACGCGTAAATTGGTGTTAACTGCATTTCCCATGCCCAGCTAGCTCAAGCCCTATCTCAGAAGTTTCGGCCATCACCACGATGGTGAAACGTCCCGCCAAAATTCCCGCTTGATATACTTAGAACGCGACCCTGACTTGCGTTCATCCCGACCTATGATTTCTGCTTCGACTGGTGTCGTCCAGGAAAGCCGTCAAGGTGCCGGCAAAGTTCGTATTCAAGTTAATTCAACGTGCTGGCTCCGTTCCAAGAGTTCCCTAGGTATCCTCCCGTTGTGTTCAGGAATCCGTAATTCTTTGCCCGTTTTCCAAGTTTTGACGTGAGACATGTAAGGACTACCATGGCCTCATGCTCCAACAAACTGATTTCAGGGTTGTAGACTGTTGAGGAGAAAAGATGTAGCATAGGACACTGTGAAAGACACGTGTAGCAACTGTAACCTGTTTGTTCATCGTCAGGACCTCTGCAGTAATTTCTCCTTCTCCCAGCTACATACTACGGTTAACCGTGGTAGGAGCCGATTGCAACGGGCGACCGTACCACTCTGCAGGACCGTTGACTCAATTGTCACCATGCATTGACCGTGTCCGGCCTGGAGGTAAATCGGCGCTTCATACGCGATGCCTGGTGACTTATACAATCCGCTTGCAATCGTGCCCAGCCGTGCCCCGTTTGTATGGGCCGTTTCAAATTTGCCTACGCGTGGGAACAAGACTTTAGAGTTCGCTGCCATCGCGAGCGTACTAAATTAGTGCCAGTTTAAATGGCTGACCCACTTTAAAGAACACAAAGAAGAATAGGGGCGTGGGAAAGTCGCAGTAAAATTTCTGTTTCATTCTCTTTCGCAACACTCGAACCTCTTCTACTGCTTTGCTTGCTGCCTTTCGCCCTCGTGCGTCCTCTACCTCTGCGCGTCGCCATCTTCTTTTTTGAACAACCATCACGACTGGAAACCTGGTCTCGGAGTCCCGCCCATGCCCGCCACTCGACCCGGCGCCCGCCAGGCTCGCGTCCACAAACGCGGATCGCCCGATTCTGATTCGCTCGTTTCCGATACGCTCACCGCGTCGTCTGAGTCTAGCCCTCGTCGCTCCAGCCGGTTCATCAGCCGCAACCGCGACGCGTCGCCCACCGGTTCACTCAGTTCTTTGACTAGTTTGGACACGTCCCCAGAGCCCGACGACAAAGAGGAATTGAAACCTATCATTATTCGCGGTCAGACTCTCCGCCCGACCGTCGTTTTTGATACGCTGTTCTACTGGCTCAACGAGCGCAAGGCAATCGATGACAGACGCCGTGCAGGGATGCCGGCACCGTACGTCGCGTTAATTTTACATTTTCACGATCTACGCGCTAATTCTGGCCAAGGTGGACGGAGGACCCCATCCTGCAAAAGTACAAATTTTGCAACGCGTACCGCGTTCTCGATAGGACGTCGCAGTTTGTCGTGACTGACGTGATTGAAAAAGGCTCAAAAGACCGGACTGAGCTCCTTTTCCGCATTCTCCTGTTCAACGCTTTCAACCGGATCGAGACGTGGGAGCTGCTTGAGGACGCGTGCGGGGGCACGCCGACCTGGGACGCGTTCGATCTCCACGAATACGATAAGGTGCTCAGCGGAGCGCTCGACGTCGGTGTGAGCCTTTTCAGCGGCGCATACATGAAGATTGGGTACAAGCTTGATTATGACAAGAACCACATGCACCACTTGCAACTGCTCGAAATCCTGATGGAAGAATTGCCCGACGTCCTCGCGAAGGCACAATACGCTGCGGACGTATATGAGCGGATCGCCGCGCACCAGGGCATGGGCGCCTTCTCCGCGTACCAGCTCATGCTGAGCCTCTCCTACTCCCCCCTCCTCAACTTCGCCGCCAACGACTTTGTCGTCCCCGGCCTCGGCGCGTCCTCGGGCCTCGTCAAGCTCTTCGGCGCGAGCATGCACCACGCAAAGGCCGCCGTGCCCGACATCGAGGCGGACGTCCTCCGCTGGCTCACGTCGACGCAGCGCGCGCACTTTACGCGCCTCGGGATCGCGTTCCCCTACCTTAACGGCGGCCATGAGCTTGACGTGGCGGACTTTGAGCACGCGGTGTGCGAGGTGGACAAGTACGCGCGCAAGAAGCACCCGCGCGTGCGCGGGATCGGCGACCGCAAGGAGCTGCGCGGGGTGTTCCGCCCAACCAAGGGCGCGCTGCCCGTGCCGGTGCTGCCCCACGCGTGGGCGGACCCGGCGCGCAGCGTGTCGCGGGTGCGGGCGGAGCCGCTTGTGGTGGAGAAGAAATGGTGTTTGGTCAAGGTGCTGGGCGAGCGGCGGACGCCCGCGGGCGCGGTGCACGAGGATGAATTGGAGTACCAGGTGTCGTGGTTTGGGTATCTTGAGCCGACGTGGGAGCCGCGGTACTCGATTGTCCATGATGCGCCGAAGTTGGTCGCAGAGTACGAGGCCACGTTGAAGACGACCATTGAGAAGAGCAGGAAGACGAAGAGGACGAAGAAAGCTAGACGTTGATGATGCCTACAAGAATCTGATGCCTAATCTTTACTTACTTTTAAACCGTATATAGTTTACATGTACATGTACCCTTTGCTATTTCACTTGCTATCTTGGAAAATCTACTTCACTACGCTCTACTTATTGTTCACGAAATATATCCTTTAGTCCCATTGCGTGGTTCAACGTTCAATGGAGATTGTCCAGAGACAAGCATTGTCGAGGGAATCAGTTGAAGCAATCCCAGCGAGTGAGCAGCTACAAATAATGTACATTTTTGCAATATTGCGGGTACAAATGGTTGAGTACATGGCTCCAGAGTCCCACCAAGGTACCTTGGAAAGAGAGATTAATCAATATCCGCCACCGCCGTTATTCCACTGCTGCTGCTGCTGCTGTTGCTGCCCCATCCCCATCCCCATCCCCCCGGGGTGCATCCCTGCCGCTGCCATGGCCGCCATCGGGTTCATCCCCCCGGCCATGCCGGCCGTAGCACCACCATTCATGCCGGCCATATTCATCCCACCCGCCATCCCGTCGTCCCCCCAAACACCCTCCATCCCGTACTGTCCCTGGTCGCCGCCCATTCCAAACTGCCCCTGCATCTGGTCGCCCCACCCTCCTCCCGCCATGGCATTATTGAACCCGTACCCCATCCCCATCTGCCCCATCATCGGGTTCGCGCCCATAGGCAGCCCCATACCCATCCCGCCCATCATCCCAGGCCACGGCATCATGCCGTCCCCGCCGACCCCAGCTGCACCCCCCATCCCCATCCCCATCCCCACCCCCATCTGGTTCATGCCATTGCCCATTCCCATGAGCATCGGCCCGCCCACACCCATCATCTGCCCCGGCCCCAGACCCTGGCCGTGGCCCACCGCCTGATTCTGCTGCCCAAAGCCCCCGCGGTTTCCCCCCGCGAAGCGGTTGTTCCCCATGCCCATCCCCATCTGCCCCCCAGAATTCGCCCCGGCGTGCTGCTGGGCCCCGGGTCGAAATGGCGACTTTGGCCGCAGCGCGTCGATCTCAGGCGTCATGGGCACGACGGCCTTGCCCCCGTTTGTGAGGAGCGTTTTAATGTCGTTGTCCCACGCGTCGCGGTCCCAGCGCGACGCCACAACGCCGTCTTCGCTGTACACAGGTGTTCCTTCGGGTGGTAAGCGGCTCTCCTGCCCAGGCGCGAGCGCCGTCACCCACCCGCGCCGCAAAGACGACGGCGCGCGCCCAAAGAGCTCCAGCCGTCGCGTGCCGAGACAAAAGTTCTCGATGAGGGTGTACATCTCGGGCGGTTTGCGGGTAGGGTCCGTCGCGTCGCCTTCCCAGAAAATTACGTCCGTGTCTGGGAGGTGTTAAGCGCGATTTGGATGGAGGTGCTGCGGACGGCGAAACGTACCGACGTTGCAGTGTACGAACCAGCTGTCAGTTGATCTGCGCACCGTACCTCGGATCCCAATCAGACAGTGCTGTTTCGTACGAGTGAGAAGTGAGTTCGTGGGGGGGTCGGTCTGAATTGCGAAGGCTGGGTTGGTCAGATATTCTCATATGAAAACACGCCGCAGACGTACACCCGGCCCTCGGTTCGTGGTGTTGTTCGTCTTTACCCAGACGACATCCTCGCATCGGCGGTATCCCCACTTTGCGAGGACCTCGCGGCCACTTTCGAGGCCTTCGCCTGCACCGCTGCCGACCCAAAGAAAAATAAAGCTGGGCTCCGCGGCGAGGGCGGGTATGGGCAGCTGCTGGAGATTATCCCAGGTGAATGACGATGAGAACGGCGGATCCAGAAGGATTACATCGAACTTCGCATGCTGGCTATGCAGGCTCTGGAGCTCCGAAAATGGGAGATAGGACGGGGGGACCGAATGACTGTTCACAGAGGCCTGCTTCAATCTCAGAAGGCGCTGCTGCTTGGGATACCTAAAAAAAGTGGGAAGTCATTTGAATATGCTGCTCCGCGCTTGAATCGCACAGTCGACGACGCACTCTTCGAATCGGTGGTCAGGGTCAGCTCCGAGGACCCAGTCCTGTGGCCACTCGCCACCGTCAACATATCGCTGAGAATAGTCGTTCCGTATAGTCTCCTCTTCGGGAACATAGTTCTTATACCTTGCGACGCGTGCCCGCTTGGCTGGTGGCAGGTCGGTCCGGAGTTGCGGACCCCGCAAATTTGGGTCCGGGGACGACGGTGGTGAGTCCTGGTCGACTGGAGATTGTGGAGGCGATGGAATGAGAGGCAGTTCCAGAATTTCGGCGGGAGGAAACTGCAGAGAACGAAGCTGCCGCCGCCGATTTTGTTGTGAGGTTCGGACTTTGAGGACCAGCGCAGAGTGCGCAGCCAGAAGTTCGTTCGCAGAGGTGGTCACCTCAGTAGTGGTCGACATCCCAGGCCCAACCGTTGTGGTCTATCGCATGTTCGAGGTTTGTGCTGCCGTGTTAGCCTGAAGCTTTACTAGCCCGCGGCCATCAGATCCCAAAAAGGAAATTTGCTTTTTTCTTTCCGCCAAAGGACCTCGCGTTCCTTCTGCTACGTTGTGGACCCTGGCCGCTCCAACGTCGCCCGGAAACCCTTGAAACCGTTATAAACCGTACTATCTTGGTGTTACTGCTGCAATGGGGAAGAAAGCTGCCAAGTCGATGAAAAAGTTTGCGTCGAGCGGTCAGTTGAAGAAGACCATCGACGCTCGGCGCAAGCACCAGCAAATCAAAAGGAAGAATAATAGCAAGAAATCTGTAAAGGATGGCAAGGCCAAGCAGCGGCCGGCAGATACGCACGAGGGGGATGAGGAGGACGACGAGGAAGCGTCAACATCCAAAGCTCCTGCCAAGGGGTAAGACGCTCTGTGCTCAGTGCATACGGGGTTTCAATAACCGTTTGTTTTCTAGCTCAAAAAAGCGGATGACCGCGGACGATTTCTTGGGCGGAGGATTCATGGACGGGAGCGAAGATGAAGAAGACGAGGATGAGGTATGCCGGTTGCGCCTCGTTATCCACTCCGTAACCAAATCGACCAATAGGATATGGCGGGGGACGAGGAATCTGGCGAGGAGGGCGAAGAGGAGGAGGAGGACTTTGGAGACGACGCTTCCTTCGCTTCACTGGACGAGCTTGATGGTGCGTGCCATCCGCTCTTTCGCGTGTTCTCAGAGGCTTACGTGGACCTCGTAGAGGAAGGCGAGGCCCATCTTGTCGAACTTTCAAAACTCGCGGAGAAGGACCCAGAGTTTTACAAATACCTGCAAGAAAACGATCAGGAGCTCCTAAATTTCGACCCCGAGACTGCAGGGGCTGGCGACTCGGACGACGACGAAGATGAGGCACCAGCCGGTGGGGATGACCCAATGGGGGAGACGGCGCAAACGCCTATCCTCACTAAATCTATTTTACGGAATTGGCAAAAGTCGCTTTTAGAGGTATCGCGAATCGTCTTCTGACTGGGAATCCGTCTCACGCTCGATGAATAGCACCGCTCACTGCGCGCCCTCCGAAAACTGTTGATTGCGTTTAGATCAGCGGCACACATGAACGAGGACGGCCAAGTCATCGCATGGAGCATTGATAATTCTTCGGGTTGGTTAGCTTCACAATTTCTCATCGACCACAGGCTTACGAACGTGCGCAGTGTACAACAAACTGATAACCACTGCACTGAAATACACGCCTGTAATCCTAGAACACCACGCACCCTCCAAGTCGCTTCCCAATGGCAAATTGTACGCGTACATCTCCCTTTTCTGCTCGTGGTACTGACGGGCATGAATAGCAAACCTCCGACCCAGACCCCGAAGCTGAAGGCTCTGCAAAAACTTATACTCTCGTATTTTCAGAATGTGATTCACATTCTCTCGCAACTTACCGACAACGAGATGCTCCAGCTTGCCGTCACGGAAAGCGCCAAGATTATCCCGTATATCGTTAGCAGCCGCAAGGCCGTCAAGCTCTATCTCAAGGTCTGGCCGTCTTAATCGCTCTTTCACATCCTTTCTGACTCGCTACAGAAATGCCTCGAACTTTGGTCTAGCGCCCAGGACAACATCCGGATAGCCGCCTTCCTTGCGATCCGGAAGCTTGCTTCCGCGACTGACGAGTCCATCCTGGACAGCGTTCTCAAGGTCGGTCTCCGTTGACTGAGTGCGGCGTTTTCCGTTGACAAGCGATAGGGGACCTACCTGACTCTCGTACGGTCTTCCAAATCTACGAGCGCACATTCGCTTCCGTCGATCAATCTCATGAAGAACTCGGCCTCGGAAGTCTTCAGTCTCGACCCTGGCGTGGCATACCAGCATGCTTTCGGGTACATCCGTCAGCTTGCAATTCATCTGCGAAACAGCATGAAGGTCAAGACGAAGGTCTGGTGCAGCTTTCTACAGGCCTCGATTTTCCTGCTCACAAACTCCTCAGGAAGCGTATAAACAAGTCTATAACTGGCAGTACATACATTGCATCGACTTTTGGTCGATTGTCTTAGCCAGGGCATGTGACGCTACAACAGAGTCCGAGACGGGGAAAGAGAGCGAGCTCAAGCCACTGATTTACCCGTTGGTCCAGGTCAGCCTCGGGGCCATCAAGTAAGCCGTCGTTTCTTCCACGTATGAACTATTCTGAGCGCGTTACGATCAGGCTCATTCCCAATAGCCGCTCCTACCCCTTCCATCTCCATGTTATTCGTTCCCTCCTGCACCTCACTCGGCATACCCACACATACGTCCCTATCTCCCCGTATCTCCTGCCGATCCTCACTTCCACGCTCGCGCCATCCTCGCGCCCCAAACCTTCGACCCTGCGGCCCCTCGATCTCGAGGTCCAGATTCGGGCACCGCAGCAGTACCTCAAGACACGCATCTACTCGGAGGGTCTCGTCGAAGAAGCCGTGTACTTGCTCGCGGAATGGCTTGCGTCAGCGCCTGTACACGGCAGCATCGCGTTCCCCGAGACGGTCGTCCCCGTGGTCATCATGCTGCGCAGGAGCATCAAGGCGGCCAAGACGGGCGGCACTTCCTCCGCGGGTTCGGCGAAGGACGTGGGGTTGGTCAAGGGGTTGTTGGAACGTGTCGAGGAGAGCGCACGTTGGGTCGAGCAGAAGCGGAAGGGTGTCGTATTGTCGCCCAGTAAGCTGGGAGACGTGCGGGAGTGGGAGAGGGGGCTGGTCGCGAGCGTGGACTCGGATTCGCCCTTGGGGAAGTACGTCAAGGTACAGCGGAAGACGAGGGAGCGGAGACGGAAGCTGGTCGACAAGGTACGGTGTTCACACTCTTTGCGCAGCCTATGGCTGATATCAGATATCAGGCGCGCCAGGGACAGGATGAGATCCTCGAGGACTAAGTTGGGAAGGAGTTGTTCACGCGATTATCTTCCTCCAGATAGGCAATTTACTATCATGGCCAGATCGCCGGGCATGTTTACTTTACTCGGCTCTTGTTTGGCACGGAGATAGAAGCGCGGGCTCGAGGCTGAAGAACCTCCGGCAACATTCGTTCGCCGGGGTGGCTCGCGAAAATCGAGGGGAAAAGATAGCATTGGATCTGCTGCGTGCGGTGTATTACTACCAGAGACCAAAGAACACTTTCCACCGTGGGCGTGCGATTCCCTGCATACTCTTTTCGATTCCTTCCACGAGTTTTTCGTAGTGCAGAGGAGCCGAAGCGGGCTTTAGCATTCGGTCCGTCAAAGCATACTAGGAGAAGTTGAGACGACCGTGGAGCAATCGCGGGAGAAGAGGGCTACTTTTTTGTGCATTTCGTTCCTTTCCAGAGCCTGCGCTGCTCGCACGGCCCCCGGCGTGAGACGTGGATGGGTCGCGAGCGATTTGAGAAAGGTCTGGAGCTGGATGTGCGGGCGAAGCGGGTCTAGGGGCCAGGCGCTGGCAATCCTGGCCATCTCCTGCGCCAGTTTGCTGGTTGGTGCCGCCATTGACGCAGAGAAGATTCAGCAGACGTTGTGGTAAGAGACAAAAACTCTGACCCTAACCCCAGCGCTGATCCGGCCTGGCCCGATTTGAACTTACCTCCGCCCACCACATCGCTCACGCTCCTCGGACGCTTCTGCACCTCCAGCCACAATGCGGCCTAGAAAGTTGACGGCGCGTCTCTTCTATCTCGTCAATCTCCTGGACACCACTTGTTACGTTCCTCAAGCCCTGGACCTTCTCGTTTCTCCGAGTCTTCAACTTCCAGGACTTTCGAACGCGCATCTCGCTGCAGGCCAATACCACCGCGGGCACCCTTTAATCTGGCGTTTGGGCCTTCGCCATGCTTCTCCTGTCAACAATATCCCTCTCTCGATGATGGCGTGCATATGCACGCCGCCTTCGCTGTATTACCAGGGAATCGGCAACTCCGGTTAAACCATCTTCAAGGTCGGGTCGGCCTCTATGATTTTTCTTCTCCCGACCGTGGCGGAGGCCAACTACGTTCCACGTGGACGGAGCGCCAGGCTGAACTCCGGGGCCTATGGGTTCGCGTGGTCGGGCGGGGTTCATCCCTCGATGTTTCCACCGCTTGTATAAGGTGTCTGGTCTTCAACCCCCTTGAGACGAAACTGGCTCACACCGAAGCCGCCGTGTCTCCAACCCGCTCTGCGCATTACCAAGCCGGACATCGGCATCGGGTTGCATCGGGTTGCATGACTGAGAATCGGCACTTCTATGTCGCAAAGTGTCATCCTTCCAATTTCTTTTGGCGCACCGTAATCCTTCCTATCCAGCCAACGAATTGCGAGTGAATACCGCTACCCTGGACAAAATTTCGGTCTCCGACGATGAACTACGTTCTTCCTCTTCTTCTTCTTACTTCTGAACTCGCACGAGTATGAAACCGGATTTCACAACACAAGTCTACCCGCGCGCGCTAGATTTATTCTAAATTTATCCGGCTTGCCCCATCATCTCTGCTGCTCATGCAACGTCCGTTGGTTCTGTCTTATCGCTTGTCAGCTTGACCTATGACTGAGATCTACAATAGACTCATCAGAATGTCGGTCGTCCCTTGGGCGCAGAGTCCAGACCACATCTTCCACGGAATATATAATTTTCAGAGGAACGCAATCGTGAGGATGGTTCAATGTTCAATTGTTCATTTCTTCCTTGTTCCTTACGCCAAGCAAGCCCTTAGTTCAAAGTATAATGTTCGGACAGAAAAGGCGCATCTTCTTCGCAATAGGTATTACTTGTTGCATTCATCTACGTTCGACATCATTTTTCCTGCTCGGACTCTTCCCTGGAGTCCTTGACTGACCGCATTGAAAACGGTTCCGGCGGCAATCTTAATGAAGATGACAGCGCGGACTGCCACATCGTTGATGTTTCCGTTGATTCTCCCACCTTCGTCTTTCCCGTCATGAGCTGCTGTATACAGTCCCGGAAGCCAAGTGGTCACCCCGTGGGCCTACAGGCGAGGGTATCTCGACCTCCCAGCCGACATCAGGTCATAGACCAGCAACCACAACCTGGGCCGCAACTTCATCACCCTCCGATTCCGAGCCATGTGGGACATGATCAACCGCCCTCATTTTCCTGGAGTGGAGATTCTCCGCCGCTCACATCACCCAGCTACCCGGGAAATTACGAAGATGGCTATTTCCCCGCGGGCGGAGACACGGCCACACTTGGATCTCAGACTGTCGCATCGCATACGAGGCAAGCATCCCAAGGCCTCGACGAAGGGAAGCTGGTTGTCGCTATTGATTTCGGTATCTTTATCCGCTTCCCTTTCGAAAAACAAATAGACCTGATCTCAACCCCGTTCGAAGGAACCACTTTCTCCGGCGTGGTACGCAAACCCATTGCGAGCCTTGTACATGTGGAATAATAAGTCACCCAGGCGTATGGATCCTCCAGAATCGCGTCGGGTAAGGTGCAACAAATTCTCAACTGGCCGGGGTCGTCCGAGACATTCAGAAAGGCTTGGGTGTTTCCCTGCTTTTTTTGTGGCCATTCACTAACGCGCAGATAGATTCCGACGTGTTTGCTGTATGACGAGCTCGGGCGTGTACTTGCCTGGGGCCTCGAGGCAAAAAATGCGAGTGCCATCCCAGGAACGTCCCGCTATGAATGGTTTAAATTATTCCTCGAGCCCCGCGCATTACGAGAAGAGTCTATCCTAGACCCACGGTTACCTTCACTGCCAGTTCGTGTCTTCTGCACTTGCGCTGTTACTCAGCCGACGTTCTCCTTTTTTTCATAGCCTGGAAAAACACCCACGGATCTCATAACGGAGTTTTTAAGCTGTCTGTGGGAGTACGGCCGGGAGCAGATTACACGCGACATCGGGGCAATCGCCGACCTAAGTGGATTTCCCCCGTTCATGGGTGGGCGCCTCTGACAGCCTTCCCTGCTCTATTTTAGATTCGGCAGACGTTTGGCTGACAGTGCCGGCGGCCTGGGATGCTCGGGGATGTGCAATGATGCGGGAGGCGGGCATCGCAGCCGGCCTGGTGCAAAGCGCATATCCCGGCGACATCCATTGGCGGGACCGGCTGAAAATAATCAGCGAGCCGGAGGCCGCTGCTGTGCACTGTGCACACCTCACTGACCTCTATAAATTGCGCCCATCACAGAATTTCATCGTTTGCGACGCGGGGGGTGGAACCGTTGATTTGGCTGTATACAAGGTACCTCACTTCATATAATCCAACATAGCGCAACAAGGTTCAATACTCAGTTGACAGATCATCGGCGACCCTGCACACCTGGAAATCGCAGAAATTGCCGCCCGCTCCGGTGCCAGTTGCGGGAGCATATTTCTCGACCTCCGTTTCCGGGCTCTCGTCGAGGCTGTGAGTACATCCGTAATGCAACTTTAAAACTCTCTTTTAATTATACTACTTCTCCGCGCTTTTTTCGACTCGATTCGCCTTCGGACGACGCCACAGCTTCTCGTCAATCACCCAGCACATCTCGATGCGGCATCTCTGGCCTATTTTAGTCTGTGGACCCTCATTGCCAATTTCTTCGGCGGCTAATTGTCCAATTCACAGTGCACTCCTTTAGCGAGGCGGACAAGTTAAACTACGCTGGAAAAGGGGACGATGGTGAGTGCCAGTTTTACTGGGTTCGCTTCCGTGTTCATTGCTTCAAGAAACGGGATTCTACTTCAACTGCTTCAACGTCGAAGACCCTGACGATCCATCGGTTGGACTACTCAATGGGCAGCTCGGCATCCCCGGACGCCTCTTGCGAGAGGCAGTGTGCGTTAATCTGATTCTCCCCACCGTTGCAAACACAAACAAACGTCCGTGAGCATAGCTTCGACCCTGTAGTCAACGAGGTGCTTAGTCTCATCTCGAAACAACTTGAAAAATCGCCCGACGTCGACGCTCTCTTGCTTGTCGGAGGATTTTCGGGGAGTGCTTATCTCAAAACTAGGGTGGAGGTGCGTTCGTTTCTACATTAAGTGCGTTCCTCGATAATCGAAATCCATATCAGGAGGAGTTTAGCCCGCGAATACGCATACTGGCGCGACCACCGGATAGCGACACGGCCACCCTTCGCGGAGCGGCGCGGTATGGTCTCGCACGCCGTTCCTTGGTTTCCCAACTTGTTGTGCCGCGGTCGTATGTCATGAAGGTGACGCATGTTCAAGGTCCAGATAATATGGTGCTTGAAATAACGCTGAATGCAGGTCAAACTCCCGGCAGAACCGGAGGATCGCATACGCAGACCAGCGTACGTGCATATAAACGACGCCGGAATCGAGATATGTGAAAATCGGTGAGTAGCCGTCTATGATGTTTCGCCCGCACTGGTCGTCGCCGGTATCTTCTTTCTACTGTCTTCATTCCCGACCATCGGGAGACTGCACGGACCGATCTTTGGTAGGCGGGATGCCGTCTCTTTGTCTCGACCCACCGCTTCCCGCTGCCTCCACAATGCCCGGGTATACCGAATAATGCGACACTCGCTCAAAGGACGTGGTTCCCGGTCTCACTCGTATTTTTAACTGCCCGAGGTCACCCCGATATCCAGGACGCCGCCATTACGATGAACTCGTCTATCGGATTCCTGGTGGAGAGTCAAGTCGAGTGCCGTACTCGTCTTGGGGCGAGCCTTTAGCTTTGCTGGCGATGCTACTCGCAGTGTCGCGGGTGTGTGAACTGCCGCGGTGTTCTGTTGCCCATGCCGTCCTTGCCGTGCGATTCTATTACACGGTTGAAGCGATGTTTGGCAGTTTATTCTTTATCGCACATGGCATGGATATCATCAATTCGCTCACCCGTTCCATCCCCAGACTCCAATATCTCGTACAGAGAGGTGCCATTATTCGCAAAGGGTGCGCCAGATTGTGTTCGCCTTGCCATCTTGACTGACCGGCCTCCGATTTTCTTCAACTCCTTTCTTCCCTTACTTTTGCGAACCAACGACCTGGATTTTACTCACCCGAACGAACAACGGCGGTCAATAAATCTCCGCTCCTCGTCACTTTCATCGGCATTCATCGGCACTTCGGCGCTCCGGATGCCGGCATGCTGCTCTTCGACGCGTTCAACAATCAACGGATGTCCGTCTTTGCATCTGAACCACGCGCGCAACTTGTTGGTATTCGCACAACCGTGTGTTCGGTGGTCCCGCGTACCTGGGTGATGTGGCAAAAATTCAACCTCGTTGATCACCGTGTTCTCACCGCCGACCCAATCTACCGGCCGTTTTCATCATTTCCCCCCGAGCAGGCAGCGCATCACAACGCGATTTTGGTCAGTCTATTCTAGTTGTTACCATGATTTCCCTGAATCTTCTCGCCAACAGCAAATTCGCAAAGACCCCAGATGGTGGGTGTTCAAATTCATCTACTCGCTGGAGCAAGAATTCTTCCTTGGCGTTCTCTTCATCTCGAAATTCCGCCATTCGCGTCCGCCGCCTTTTTCTGTTCGTTGGTCGGTTCACAGGGCTTATGGCATCTGTCCGTCTCATCCGCATGGAGAAGCACCGAAGGGAGGAAGGACTTTGCAACTGCACCACCGCGGACCTGACGTGTTCGCGGGGTTCATGATACTTACACGTATCAGTGCCTACGCAAATAGGGGAGGCCAGGGGAGGCCGCGTAGGTTCACAATTGCTACCGCGTTCTCCTTCGCGCCGGAATCCAGCCCTTCCTTCGCGAGGGGCAAAGAGCTACGGGTGTGCGAGTCGTGTCTCGCCATGGCCAGACCAGACTTAGTCACGACGCCTCGATAAATGCGTTCATGGCATCTTCATCGAGGGCCTTCTGGCCTCGACTTTGTCCTTTCCACTTCCCCGTTCATCATTCACACATTCATATTTATTTCTTCTTCATCCCTCCTTTCCCCGGAAGCCCTTCATTTCCCCGTTCCTTACCTTTCGTATCATATGGATCCCCACAGATTGGCGTATCTGACGACCTCACAGATACCTCCTTCATAGTGACGCTATATACCTCCTCGTCATCCTCGGCGCGGTACGCGGACGAGGCGAGCGCAGAACTGCGCGAGTTATGCGTATGGCGTGCAGATGTCGGCGTGCTGACGGCGTTTCGAGTGCGTGCATTCAAATTTATCTATCACTGAAGAAACTGTCCTGATGCCCGCCATGCAGGAGGGTGCTATTGCGCACCCTGAGGGAGGATTTTACACTGGTGAGTTTCTTCCATCATAAGCTGCTTAACAGACGTTGATGAACGCACAGACTTCGAGCTGGGGCTGGAACTCGACAGTGCGGAGGTCCGAGGGGTCCTGTTGGATGGGAAAGGAGGGGAATGGGGTCGGGTTGTATTCGGATTCATGTAGCTTTGATTCGGGGATTCATGCATAAGTTCGAACTTGGCGCGAACCATCAATTCTGACCTGTTGAAAGGTTCATGGCGTCAGCTGAACCATATTTTCGAAGGCCTTCCTTCGTGTCATTTGATGCCCGTCGTCGAAGCCGCACGGTCATTGTTGGACAGAACGAAATATTACACGCGAGCGCGGACATAATTTGTTACCTCTCTCACGTGTGGTTCAAGTTCAACTGTCTGTATTTGTGTGCCCATTTAGACTTGTGGCGGCGTTAACTTGACGGAATCTCTGAACTTGTACTTCCCCCGTCGTTACATAGTCTGAAAATAATCAACAGTGGGTCGCGGGAGAGCCAAATATCCGGCGAGGTCGGGAACAGTACTTAGCAGCGATGAATCAATGCAGTAAAGTTCCCAAGTGGCCCTTGGTGAGAATTGTTCACTCCTCGTGTGCTTTCTACTCCTCCCCGGCATCCACTGAAGGATCTTACGTCCCAGTTCCGTATCAATGCTCCATACGTGGCTGTCCCTCGCCATATTTATTTCTAGGCCCTACGCACGGCGACCTTGGCCCGGACGTCATGTCAGATCGGCCTTGTCGTGTGGTCATAGAAATCTACACGGTGTCTACACTGAGTTGAGATCGCTGTGCGTTCTATCTATGTCATTCACCGTCGACTTCTCCCCCTCGTCATCTACGCGACTCTCATCATGTCGCCGTATTTTTGGTTGCGACAGTCCAGTGAATCCGAGCACATCGGTTAGTTGGCCCGCCCGCCGCCGTTCAAACATAGCCAGAGCTATTTGAATGGTGGGAATGCGTAGGTATGTCATTGCCAGGATCCATCGCTACCCAGCGTCTGCTTCCTATTGAGGAGGAAGACGGGGCTCCAGGGCAACGCCGCGGAGTGTGAATTTGAGTACTATGAATACCGATGCGGATATATTCCCACGGTTGGGATTCGTGTTCAACTGTCTCAAATTCAACTTTTGAGTCAGCGCGCAAGGCCTGTGCAATCCGAACGGCTTTGTGCTGGACTCTAGGCCGGAATATTCCTCGCAATGTATCAGTCCTACTTTCTCGACCCAGCGACGACAATTTCCAACTGAAATCAACGGAGGACGTAGCACTTACGGATTTCTTTGCACATGTCTCAGGCCTAGACGAACGTGCCCGAACAATTCTCTCGCCGAGGACCAACGAACTCGCAATATCTGGGGTGCCTTCGGCTTAGAGGACGGCCGCGGCGGCGTCACCGAGTCGCCCATGCAATTCTTAACCCACACCCACCCCAATGCCGCGGTTCACTTCCGGCATCCGGGCCGCTGCCCTCCTCTTCTCTTGCCTGCCACATTAGCTTATAGACTTGGGCGGTCGCGGCTTCTCTGTCTTTCGGTGATATTTATTTATAAGTATTCGACACGGTGGCCAACAAAAGACTTCTCCCTCGAAGTGCAGGGCCACCATGTCCTGGAAGTGAGTCTAACCTCCGCACTTTCGGTGCACTTGGACTAGCATGGCACCCATGGCCAGATTCGAGCCTCGAAACCTCGATCCGCGGCTCTGGGAGCTTGCCGTTCTCAATGCGTCTCACTCTGTCTCTCACCCTGCCGCTCTCAGCCTCCGGAGTCAAATTTAGGACCGCGACCGTGGTTCTCTCGTACTTGCTACGCGGCTCGCCGTCGGGACCGCACCGGCGCTACCGGCGGTGGCGTGGTATTCTCCCACGGTTCAAAACATGCGCAGTCTGCAAAGTTACTGCCAAAGTAGTCGCTCAAAACGCAACGATCCGCATTTTCAGTCAACGAACCGGGTCAGTTCAGTCACTTGTAATCAAGAACCAACTTGGCCTTCCCTCAGCTTCCCTCTCCATTGCAGACCGAATCCTCAACTCCATCGCAAAACTTTTTTCCGGGGCTCGAGGGTCATGATATTATGGCATCGCGCTCGCGTGGAGGAGGTAAGCTCGCGTGGCATACTTGCCGCATAAGTGCTGTCGCGGATCCTTATGGATCATGAAGATTCTCCGAGCCTTGATTGAAGTGTCGTTGTCAAGTCGAATACATTCCCAGGAGCCCGATTTGATGTACGGGTACTCGTACGCGAATCGTGAAAACCCTCTATTTACGCGATTGCATGATTCCGCTCTGCGCGCCCCATTGGGGCGACGCGCCCATGCGCTACGGAAGTACCGTGCGCTAAGTCCGAGCCCCGGGTTACTATGGTGTGGCCTGGTACAGGTACGGTTGGCTTCGCGTACTTTCTTTGAACCATGCTCAACAAACCGATAAGATATGGCGTGCTTCGCAAAGTGCCGCGGCGGCGAATGCCTTCCAGCGACCTCCTTGCGGCCGCTGTCATGAAATTATTTTCGTTTTCTGTATACAGCCTCGACTCACCATTGACTTGAAAGCAGGGTGAGCGGAGAGCAACGAAAAAAACGGCGCGTGCCGAGCATACATACCAGACCTATTTCCAAACTCCCCAGCCCTCAAGCCGCAACGGCGCGGCCCCTTTCCAGAGCGCGTTTCATATACCCGCAAGAAAATGTGGTGCCCACACGCTCCCACACGCAAGATATCTGATAACGGACGTGGCCGACCCGTTTGGGTTTGATTCCGAGACAATCTTCCCACGGTTGTTTTTTCTGCGATCAGTTCACCCCTGTTTTGATCTCTCTCTTAATCCTTCTTCCTCAGAGCCAACGGACCAACCAATCGACCAGCGAGTTCACCGAGCACCTTGTGTGGGCAGACCGGTTTGTGTTTGGTGGGGTAACGCGGCACTGTAATCCAGTCAAGAAGTCCGTGTCTTCCTTGCTGAAGAAGCTCGGAGCAGGGAAGTAAGTAACTTAGTTCGTGAGTTTACTGAAGAGAGAAGGTAAGAAGAAACGGCGACTCGGATCGCCAGAGCGCGTCGTCGAAGTTGCCGCGGACGTGAAGGATCTACCAGCCTACATAATAGAAACTGCACCAACATCATCTCATCTTGATCACATAATTTGAGCGAGCACCTCGAAGTACGTGCCTGGTTGCTTCCCCGACAATACGGTAGCACGCACTCCTACTACTAGCGGTAGACTAGAGGTGAGTGAGTGACTGTTGACTGTTGTGCCTCACCAGCCCGAGACGCCCGTGGTTGTACTTACATGTATTCATAGTCACTTATAATTACATCCAGATCAATCACCGTTTCACCGCAGCGCTGCCATTGGCTTCCTGGAGCACGAAGGCTTGCTTTGTCGATCCGACTCGTCGCGCCTTCGATTCTTCGTGTCTTCGCTTCGGTTCCCTTTCTCGCTGACTTCGGTGATGCAGTTCTTGATTGTCAATATTCAGGGGATGCTCGCTGAGTTTACGGGGACATCGGGGAGGGGAGGGGCGTTCTAATTTATGTCTTCCCGAGTCGTAATCCTGGATCTGTACGGCCCCTCTAGCACCACGCATACCCAGGCGATCCGCTGTTGGGTGGATTTTGATGCCAACATTACATTTTCGCACGGTTGAATTTCGGTTTCGATTCCGTTCCGAATAGGAAAAGCTGTCAAAGTTCTCACTACCGGGACGTCGTTCGAGTCTCGCGGGTAGATCGTTTGCTCTGCGTCGCCCATCTCGGGTTTCGCCCCCCGTCGCCAATTAAACCCCGCTGCGCAGCTCGGGTGAAGCTCAGAGCGACGCCTCGGGGTTTGATTCTGACTGACACTGTCTGTCGAAACTCAGGGGCTCGCCTTCAATCGCAAATATGCTTCTGGCCTAGATTCGAAGGACAACGCCGATCCTTGCTTGCCGTAACTTCAAGTAGACCAGTCGTTCGTTAATCACCGCGCGCACCCCCGAATTACATTGTTTTCATTTGTTCAAAGCAAGGTAGCGTCACGGTACGGAGCTCTTGTCAGGGGACTGGATGCGTTGTGTAGTATGTAAGAGAGGATCCTCAGTGATTGGTGAGTTATATGTGTACGAGCTGCCGGTCGCAAAAGCAAAAGCAAAAGCTAAATTCAACCAACGATCGACACATGTACACCCGGGCACCTCGGGCTTACACCGACCGAATAGCGGCTTTTATGCACCACTCAGAGCACAGCGGGGGAGGCGGATCGGCTCGGGTCCACCCGCGCACGGGTGGGGTTTCCGAGGAATACAATCAAACACAACGCAACGCGTTACAAGGTATGGCCGTTTTTTTTACGCTTTACGCTTTCCGTGCAATCAATCAGTCAACGGAACTGACTTGTTACTTGATGTGTATGAGACTTGCGGCAAGCTTGGGCCGTGTTTGAACGGATTCGGGTTTGCGCACACAGTGTTTCCGAAATCAGACTGACCCCAGCCAGCACTGCGCATTTAATAATCCCACAGTTGCATTTCCATCTCCGCTCCGAGTTGGCTCCGAGTAGGAAGAAGACTTGGTTGAACATGCATCCAGGGGACGCAGGTCGGTCGGGCACCTCGGGGGCCTGTCCTTTGGGTTGCGGCGTGAAGCAGCGACACCTCGGGCTTGCGGCACTGACACAGAGTTATCGGAACCCAACGAACTCTTCTCACCCATCCCTCCGACCTCTGAGACACGCACGTCCGCCTCTAGCCTAAAGTTGAAGTCAACCTCAACCGTGCCGATCCATACCTCAACAGTATGTACAGTAGTCATGTCGTTCCTTAATCACCGCGCCTTGCCTCGACTCCATCAACCGACCCGGTAGCCCGGCGCCCGCGCTCGACCCGACCCGATGCGATGCGACCCCAGGGCTCATGCCAAGTAGGATGGTGGGGCGGCGGAATCGGAAAAAACGCTTTCTTCGAGTGGTCGGCAGGAGTGCGTGCGCGCAACAGTAACACTGGCAGCACCGCGGAGATACTGTACTGGTAGTTCGAGTCGCTTCCCTTCTTGAATGCCCAAAGTAAGCTCCTGACGCCGATTCTTATACGGCGGGGACGGTAGTATTGGTCGGAGTCCTATGTGTAGGATTCAAGCGGATATCCAGCCACTGGAGGACATGAAGTTGGGGGTTTGATCCCAACCGACAATGTTTCCCACGGTTGAAATTTCTTGATCCCGCTCAGAATACCGTAGTCCCAAAAGAGGTGAGAGGGCCAGAATGGGATATGCGGGGCTCATGCCACGTGGAAGTGCGTACCTACATATGTAAGATATATATATGCATGTTCGCGCTCCACTAGTACTGACATTCAACGCGGCGACTCAATGCATGCGACGTAAAACCGGGAAACCGAGCCGAAAGCAGCCCGCGGCACTGGGGTATGTATGTACGCATGATGCATACATATTCTGTTTGTTTGGTTAAACGACGCCGGAGGGCGTCTGATCCCGAAACAACGGCTGGCTCGCGACGAACAAGCTGCTTGAAGAATTCAACCACACCAGACTACACCACACCTAGCCCGGTATCGAAGCCCGCGCGTTCGGGGTACCCTGATACGGGGAGACACTAGCTGTGTCTAACTAAGCCTGCACGAATCTATGCACACTTGCACTCAGATTGTTGCGACTAAATGATATTATGATACAGTAATAAGTAAGTAGTTGAAACGCAACATCGGGGAACCGTCTCGGGAAACTAGGACCCGCCACCCACGCCTAGAGTCTCATGGGGGAAAATAGGAAAGAATCTAATCCCAAGGAGCTTAAAACTAAGCCCTACTCTCTGCTCTGGGGCCAAACCGGAGAAGTCAACGTCGATCCCCGCTTCCCTCAAGTAGAGGGCCGTACGCATCAGCGCTCGCCGCAGGTTTCTGTTCTGGGGCTGGACGAAGTACGAACGTTCGTTCGAAGAATGACCTCACTCTTTCCTAACTTAACTTAGAAGATTGCTTTCGTTTTTGCGCGTGGATCCTATGTATGTAGCGCCGAGTGGCGTACGACGACGACGAAGGCGCCTTGATCTTTCTATACAACATGTAAGCACTCCCCCAGCCTTTTCAAGTATACATATAGGCACTCCCTGGGTTAGCTTGCCACAATCAAGGAAGGGCATACATACCCAAGCCTAAGTCAATGTGAGGTGGGGTGGGGTTCGTGGCGGGTTGCGTCGTACTAGGTAGCAGACTCGGGGGAAGGGCTCCGGCTTTGGCTTTTGATCCCGCTGACAGATTCTTCCCACGGTTGAAATTCTTTTGGTTGGTTTTTTGGGTGACCGCTTCGAACATTTATATGCTGTCGGGACTCGACCAGGATGGGAATAAGTACCTAGGTTAGCTCCTGCGGGACGATACGAAAATACCTCAGCCTCAAAATACATGCATGTAAGAGCGACGGCGACGGCGAGCGCATAGCTAGCGACACAACGTCATCGGAAGAAGCAGGAACGACCGAACCAACCGCTGAGTAGTCTACTCGGGGACCAGACTGGACTCGAGTAGAGTGGAGTAGACTCGGAGTCGTAGGGTTAGTAAGTATGTCCGTAACTGCACGGAAGTGCACGGGCTCGCAGTTCCGGTAAATTCCCGAGAGATCCGTACTACTCCCAGTTTTGAGGCGTTGCTGATTCGCATCGAGGAGACGCATACGTTGAGCCAGCTCTCTCCGTCATCATCCGAAATACAACCCGCGGCACCAGTAAATCCGTAAATCCAACCACGAACCAACCATCCGGGCGTCTCGGGCGCATTTGACGAGCGGTGACGCGTGTGCTGTCGGCCGAGTCGCGGTTCGGGGCCGACCTCGAGCTTCAGAGCCGTAACGCTTGTGTGCCTTTTTCCACCTCTTCGAGTGGGTGGTAAGAATACCTGGAAGCTGGAACCGCGGGAGATGGATGTGCCGGGTCTGGACCGCGAGTGTATTGCATGGGCGTCCTTGGTGAAGTTAGTCTACTCCCACGGCCATTTAAGAGGGAGGCGTCAATCAGTTTGAACGGCACAGCCAGCTCGTGTGCTTCCGGTGTTGTGCTTCCGTTGGTGTGCTTCCTTCTCCGGGTGGCTTAGTCGGGAAACGGGCGTGGGAAGATGTCAGTCGATCGGGGGTCGGCGGAGTGATTGCGGGATGTGAAAGGACAAAGATCCCATCAGGTCGATGCCATCAACGCGGTCCCAATGGGGTTCTGCTGAGATCGAATCGGGCGAGCAAAATATTGTTTCGCGGATCTCTCACATTGGACTTGGGAATGTCTCAGTGTGCAGTTAAAAGTGGCCATGCGGTTGGCCATGCACATTCCAACAAATGCGGTACGACGCCCTCCACCGGGCCCAACTCATCCAAGAACTCGAGCCCATCGCGTCCTCGTCTTCGCGCCGCTTCGAGAACTGGGCGCGCACCTTCGCGTGCACACCCCGCGCCCTCTTCACCCCAACCACAACACACCACGCACGCCTCGCACTCGCCCTCGCCCGCAAAGACGCCCGCGTCCTCCGCCCAGTCGGCATCGCCCACTCCCCCTCCGACATCGCATTCACAAACGACTACCTCCTCGACACATCCGCCCTCACAGGCCTCGTCGCCGTCGACGTCGCCGCCCGGCACGCGACCTTCCGCGCGGGCACCACTCTGACGGCGGTGCACGCGCTGCTCGCGCCCTATGGCCTCGCGATGCGCAACCTCGGCTCCATCTCGGACCAGACCCTCGCAGGCATCGTCGCCACCTCCACCCACGGCTCCGGCGTGCACTTCGGCGTCATGTCCACACACGTCCTCTCCCTCACCCTCCTCACGCCCCTTAACGAGGTGGTATTCTGCTCCCGCGGGGTCCAGCCGACGGAAGACGCCCCCTGGGCGCCGACGATCGCGCCTGCGAACGTGGATCTCTTCGAGGCGACCGTATGTGGCTTGGGTGCGACGGGCCTCATCCTCGAAATCACGCTCGAGCTCGAGCCCGCGTTCAATCTGCGCGACACGCACGTCGTCCTGCCCTTCCCCGAATTCGCCGCAAGGCTCGACGAGCTCAAGGGCCGCGCGGAGCATGTGCGGTTTTGGTGGTTCCCCGCTGTGGGCCGCGTGCGGTGTAGTTTTGCGAATAGGACGAGTGAGGTGGGTTCGCCTCCCTCTCTTTTGATTTTGTGTTTGATGCTAAGAGGGTTTTTGCGGCAGCCGGCGAGGCCACCCCCGCCCTCGCTCCTCCACCTACACAACTCATTCCTCGGCTTCCACCTCATCCAGCTCCTCCTCCTCCTCACCCGCTACGCGCGCCCCCTCCCGCGGCCCCCCTTCCCTTCTTTTTCACCCAATCCCAATCCCAATTCACTTTCATCCACGCGAATATGGATTTGGATTTGGACGTGGATTTGGATATTCCTATGGCAAATGGCGTCCTTCCTAACATCCTACACCCTCCACCTCCTCTCCCGCCCCCTCGCATGGGCGCTGCGCGACGCGCACGTGTGGGCCGCGGGCGCGGCGTGTTGGGCGGGCGGGAGGGGCGCGGAGGGGTTGCCGGAGGCGCGGGATCCTTTACCGTTACCCGCTCCCTTACCTCCTTCACCAACGCCTACTTCTTCTTGTTCAACAAGTAGCGATAACGGCAAGGGCAGCAAGGAGATGCAGCAGGAGGAGGGGAAGAAGGCGGAACACGAACAAGGCGTAAACGTCGACGAGAGCTGGCGCGTGTTTAACATCGAGTGTCGGGTGCGTCTCTGCTCCTCTTACCCTCTCGCTCTTGCTCCCTTCTCGCTCTACCCTCCCTCTCTTCCCGCTCTTTCGCAGTTCTCGCTATAATCTCGAGTAACAAAGCTCACTACGTTCGCTAGTACCCCCAACACACGACCGAATGGGCCCTCCCCGCGCCGCGCGCGCGTGCGTGCCTCGCTGAGTTGGCGGAGTGGTTGGAGGGGGAGAGGGGGGATGGGGAGGTGAGTTGTTTTTTGAGTCTTCCTTTTTGCGTTTCTTTACCCTTCGTGATTTGCGGGATTTTTTCTTGGGGGGGGGAGTTTGAATTTTTGGGGCGTTCGTGGCGAAGGGCGGGTGTTCGCGATGCGGTTCCCGTCCCCGGGCGCTCGCGATACGCCGTCTTTCCACCATACACCTATATTTTCTACATCCATGCACATTACTCGTTTCTACCTTCATCTTTTTTCTGCGTACATCTTTGCTTACTCCCGCTCGTGCTGACACACTCCCCCACAGGGCGAACGCCCCCACTTCCCCATCGAAGTCCGCTTCAGCGCCGCCGACGCCCTCTGGCTCAGCCCCAGCCAGGGCGGGGAGACGTGTTGGGTCGGCGTCGTGCAGTATAAGTGAGTCCGAGTCGCTTTCTTCTACCCATATACTCGAAGTCTTCTCTACTTCCGCCTTTTGGACTTGAGCGCTTCGCAAAATTCCGGCCGGAGGGCTCGCTAGCGCTCGCACGCGGCTACGAAACGCAAAGACCCTGCGCGCTCGCTCGCCCTTCACCTGTCGGCCGGGCGAGCGCCGAGCCGCTCCCTCCCCTTCTTCTCCTGCTCCCACCCTCACTTGCTTGCTTGCGGCGAAAAAAAACTAAAACAAAGGACACGCTCGCTAACACCCCCTTCTTTTTTTTTTGCAGACCGTACAACCTCCCGACGCGCTACCGCGCGCTCTTTGCCGCGTTTGAGCGTATACTGGCGAAGCATGGGGGGAGGCCGCATTGGGCGAAGGTGGGTTGCGTTGTTTTTTGTTTTTTTCCTGTGTTGGTGTTGAGGAGGAAAGGCGTTGGGAGTGTTGGCGAGTTGGCGAGTTGGCGAGTTGAGGAGGTCGGGGAGACGCGAGTCGCGAAGCCGAGGCGGAGGCCACTGGGTCGAGATCAAGACGCCGAGGTCGTTGTTCGCGCGAGATCGTCGGGCTCGCGCGTTGCCGAGCTGTGGCCGGGCTCGTCGATTCGCGCGTTGGCGAGGTCGAGTCGGTCGCTCGTTCCTGCGTCCGCATCCGACCCCACGACGCCTTTCACGTTTCTGCGCTGGGCGGAATCCCACCCCCGCTGTTGCGAAAAATCCCATCTTACGAGGAATACTAACACACACACAGGCCCACCACCTCGACGCGCGCGCGACACGGGCGCTGTACCCCGATTTCGGGCGGTTTATGAGGGTTGTAAGGGATGTGAGTGCCCTTTATCTTATCTGCTTCCTCCTTCCTTGCGTCCTTCGCCCTCCTTTTATCTTATTTCTTCGACTTCGAATTAATTTAACACGCTCCGACCCGCTCGCTAACGCTCCCTCACCCACGCAGGTCGACCCGGAAGGCACGTTCCGGAACGAGTACATCGAGCGGCACTTGTTTGGCGGGGGCGGGGATGGGAGGGAGTATAAGGCGCGGCGGGAGCCGTCTGCTTCGTCCTCCTCGTCACCACCATTATCCTCTTCATCATCCTCTTCCCCGCGTTCTACTTCCTCTTCGTCTGCATTACCGGCATCAGCGTCGACACCCGACGCAGAAGCCGAAGACGCGCCACAACAACCGGAGGAACAAGAAGCGGAACCGAGCACACACCGGTGGTGGTACTGGCCCTTCTCCGCAAAACCAAAACCAAAACCGACATGGCGCACGGACTGGCGGCTCCCGCCGCCCGAGGCGGAGCTGAGGAGACGGAGGGAGAGGGTGGCGTTGCTTGACTCGCTAATTTCAGGAGTTAGCAGCGAGTCGGATTCTCGCCTTGGGCTTGGGCTGGATTCAGCTCGTAACGAGTCGGATTCAGGATCCGACACGGAGGGCAGTGAGGGTGGGAGCGAGGGGAGCGAGACGCTCGCGGGGTCGGTCGGGGACGTTCACGTTCTGGCGGGGGCGGGGAAGGAGCCGCTGCCACTGCTGCCACCGCCCACGCTGGAACGAGTGGACGTACGGACTTGAGATTCTTCATCTCGAGGAAAATTAACTTAGTTGTATCGTTCGTACTGCGTGCGTTGCGTGCTTAATCTCATTATTATTCCGGACTTCTTTCGTGTGTGTCTTGTGTTGGAAGCGCAGAGAGGGATGAATGGGTGAAATGATGATACATTAGGTAGATAGAGTACATAGTAGTGTGTAGGTAGGTGTCGGTGCCCGCGCATTTATAAACCAAAACCAACATCGAAGACCAAAGACCAAAACCCGACTCAAAGCCCCAGCTGCTCGCGAATCGAGACGCACACCTGCCGCTCGTACTCGGGCCGGTTGTCGCGGTAGAGCTTGCTGCAGTCGATGTTTGCGGGCGACTCGAGGTTCGGTTCTACATAATACGCTCACCGTCAGCGCTCAGCAATGAAAACGAAAAAAAAAGAAGGGAAGGGGGAAATGGGAGGAGAAGGAACGCAACGCACCAGCAAGCATCGAAATGACGCTAAGGATGACCTTCTCGACGCTCTGCACGGGGCTCCAGCGCTCGGACGCCTGCTCGTACATCGTCGGGTCGTCCCCCGGCGTGTGCAGGATGGAGATGCAGACGGTGCCGTCTGGGTAGACTGCAAAGATAGTTTCAGCAATGGATGGCAAGGGAAGTAAGTAAGGATCGGCGGGACAATGTTTAGGCCGCGGCAAGGCGAGAACGGAAAACGCGAAACGCGGGACAGGACGGAGAAACCCCGCTGAAAAAAAATTGTATGTGGCGGAGACGGTTCCCGGTGGGGAAGTCAAAGCGTCCCCAGGGCAGCGGGAGCGCGGGTGCATCGGGTGCATCCGATGCACGATGCACCCGCTCCAGTGTGCATATGGAATACGCACCACCAGGATCGGCACCGCGCGAACCCACCGTCAAACAAGAGAAAAAAAGATAGGGATGCGGGATGCCGACACCGTGGAGTTGCGACGAGAATTCGTGGGACAAAGGACGCACTGTTTGGGTGGAACAGCGGGGGGTCAAACTTCATCTTGAAGGGGGATAGCGGGTAGTCTGTCGGCTGCAAACGAGCAGGATTATTCGATATCATTGCTGGTCAAGCGTGTTCAGAGACGCACGAAGGTGAGTTTTGCAGCAAACACGCCGCCTTCCTGGGGATTTGTGAATGAGTGGCGTCGGGGACGACAACTCGGCCACTCACGAACGGCGTATCCTTGGGCCCGCAGATGAGCGCCTCCCATGTGAAGAAATCCGACTCGGAGACGGGACCTGCGGTCGCTCAGTCGTGCGTGCATGCATACAATCACATTCACAACTTACCGGCAGTGAACATGCCATCCGGCGAGCCTGCGCGGTGTGAGATGGATGCGTGGTACTCAGGGGAGAGCGGGGAGCAAACCTCCGGATGTGAGTTGGCGGTACTCTGTCATCAAGCGCCGCAGCGCCGTCGCGCTATTCGCGCTCCGAGAGTTCATTACTGTGGTAGGCGCGCGTTCCTGACAATACGAGAATACGATTTTATTGGTCAGCTCCGTCTCAATGAGACTCCGGTAAATAAGTATAAACAAATCTACCGCGCTAACTCGTCGTAAACTGTGGTGGTGGTGGGGAATAAATGGAGCAACAGGAATCGTGAACCGCGAGTAATAGACATTCAAATCACCTTTTCCGATTGAACATCCCTCGAAGCTTGGGAAGAGCTTCATCAGCTTTATTACGGCGCGTTGGGGTTTGGGGCTCGGCTGAAACAGCAGACAGCTGGCGCGAGTCTGCTACCCCGGGGCTGGAAATCGATGAAGGATGGGGAGGGGTTGAGACCGCAACAGGGACAGTCTCGGGATGCACAACGGAGACGGTCGAGGCGCGATTGCCCGCCATGTCGTCATCGATGACGAGTCCGGACCGCGGCTGTGGAGCAAGGGATGTGTCGCGAACGGTTGGCGTCGGGGCAACCTGCACAGGGAGCGAAGAGAGCACAAATGGTTGAGCATGCAATTGTAGAAGCTCAGTGACCACTTGACTCTGCTTGAGGAGAACAGCGGAGAGGTCGTTGAAATCTCGTCTTATCAGGACGAGTTCCCGCCATAACGCTGCACTGCCGGAAGCCGCTGCAGGAGGCGAAGAGACGGCCGGGGAATGTCGCTTGCGAGCTAATCGAAACCTAGCGCAGGCACCTCTGTCCCTTGGATCTGGACAGCGGAAGGGGGCTGGCGGTCGATTTGGAAAATGATGAGGATGTCGAGGCGTATTCAAGGGATTCATGTGAAGCTGCTGCTGTACCCCGACGATGGTGATGGTGTTGGTGGTGGTGATATTATCTGCACCGATAGGAATGTCGATGCGTACGAGTGCGGGTCAAGGGCGATGGGCTCGGATACACACACGGCCAAACAAAGAGCACCTAAAATGCTTAAATACAAGAAAGGACTAGTGATACATCGTAGAATACATTTGCAACCGGAAGGACCCAGGCTGGAGATCACCGCGACCGCGCGCCCCATCATCACGCATCGTCCAAGACCAGTCGCGGGACCACATTCATCGCCATCAACTATGGAGAGAACAAAAAGGATATGAGCCAGCGAACAACGCCACACGAAAGTGAAACAACCCGCCTCCTGGAACAGCAGCTTGGCGGCATATGGAATCGTCAATTGCGCCATCTTCTTGGAGCTCTTGCAGTAGGTACACCAGCCGTTGTACCCCATCAACCCGCACTTGGCGCACGCGTTCACCTCAAACTTGTCGGACGAGATCATGAGCCGCTCGAGCAGCAGCTGCGTCGCGCCGTATCCGATAAGGCAGTCGCGCTCCATCTCCCCGAGCCGCAGTCCACCTTCCCGGGAACGACCCTCAGTAGGCTGTCGCGTAAGCGTCGCGCGTGGTCCTCTGCGAAAGAACTGAATTAGCCAACCGCCCAGCCCGCGTACAGCGGCGACACTTGCCTCGCGCGGGCATGCATCTTGTCCATGACCATATGTTCTGTAGATGTAAAGGTTAATCCCCAAACCGTCGGCCGCACAAATTCCACTGACTGAGTTTCTAATTCAAACGCACTAGTCAGCACGACGCATCCCCAGGGGCGCAGCAGACACATACCTGATAGTAAATGGGTCCGAAGTACACATACGCCTCGAGGGGCTCGCCAGTGATACCGCTCGTCAGCATGTCCTTTCCGGCATAGCTAAACCCATGCTCGATGAGGATCTGGCTCATATCGGCCACCTACACCGCGCCGCCCCAATTAGCCCTGGGTCCTCCGTCCCGAAGCACCCGAACCCACCTTTGAGCCACCAAACGCTGTGCCGTACTGGAGCTTCCCGGAAAGAACCCCAGCCTAAAGCACACACCGACCGGTCATCAAGAGAGCTTTTAGAAAAAAGACTATCCCGTACCTTGCCAGCAAGAAGCTCGATCATCTTCCCAACCGTCATTCGCGAAGGAAACCCGTGGGGGTTCATGATCGTGTCTGAAAATACATACGCGCGCGCTAAGTGCCTGCCGCGAAGGAGCTGCTGAACAAACTAAAAACATACCAGGATTGATCCCTTGGTCATTAAATGGCAGATCCTCCTGGTTCACGATCAGCCCGCAAACGCCCTTTTGTCCATGTCGCGAGGAGAACTTGTCACCGAGCTCAGGCCGCCGTGTCTGGCGGATGAGCACCTTGATGAGGGTCTGATCATTCTCCGTATCGCTGATCAGGATCTTGTCGATATTTCCCGCAACGGGCGACTTGTATGTCATGGGCGTGTTCTTGTAAGGCACCGCGGCCGCCTGCCCGTTGAACGAGTTGTCCGTCGCGTTCGTCGGCGTTTGCTTGTTAATGTACACGTCCCCGGGGTCCACGCGCTCGCCCACGCCGGCCAGCCCGTCCAGCTGGATGATATCGTATTTCTTGGCGACCTGGCCCGGATTGTTTTCGTCTGGAGGCGCGTCCGCCAGGCGATCATACCTACATACCAAACGACGTCGGCATCGAAACAGTATGGCGGCGCAACCTACTCACGTGCCGTTGGGGGTACTTCCGGATGAGCGTCGCGTTCTTGCGCAGAACCTGGCATCTGCCGTACCCGCGGTCTAAACTTGCCTATCAGATTGTTAGCGTGTCGCGGGAAGAGTAATGAAAAGGAGCCGCGCCCACCTTGTTCAAAATCAGCGCGTCCTCAATGTCATACCCAGAGTAGCTCATCACCGCCACGGTCGCATTCTGCCCAGCCGGCAGCCGGTCATACCCGACCAGCTCGATCGTCTTGGTCTTGACCATCGGCTGCTGCGGGTACACGGACAGATATAGCAGAGTATCGATCCGATTCAGCTGGTTGTATGCGATCGCGCCAATCGCCTGTTTTCCCATGGCGCATTGGTATGTATTCCGGGGGGATTGGTTGTGATGCGGGTAGGGGATGAGCCCGGCGACGGCGCCGAGCAGGGTGAATGGCTCGATCTCGAGATGTGTCGTGGTCGGGACGATATCCTCCTCATATAGCGCAATGAACGTGTCGTTCTCCTCGTTCACGTCCAGGTACTCCACGAGCCCCTTGCGGAGAAAGTCGTCGAAAGTAACCGCGCCTTTCTTGAGAAGCTTTACGACCGACCGTCAGTCAGCATGCATGCGATGATAGCGGGAAAGATCCTACCGAAACATGCTCCGGATTCACTCGCGGGTGACCGTTCTCCACGATTATCATAGGGCGGCAGATTCGGCCGCCATCGCTCGCAATATGGACGGCCTTGTGGTGGTGATTTATGTAGACGCTCACAAACTCGCTGATACGTCGTGCCCGCCGTAGCCGTCGGAACTGGAACACAAAACGCGAGGGGTAGCGCGTAAGCCCGATGATTGTTCCGTTCACATTCACCACAAAAGTATGTGGGCCGTAAATTTCCGTCCCGGTGGCAAGACTGATATCTGCAAGGAACAAAAGGCCCGAGGTCAGCGTGCGTTCCAAGGCCAAGGAGGATGCGTACCTTCAACACCAAGCATAAAGGCCAGCCGGATGATAGGCTCCTCCTCGACATCCGTCGTGATGTGGGTCATGAGCGCCAGATTCTTCACCAGCCCGCACGCCTCGCCCTCGGGCGTATCACTCGGGCACAACATACCCCATTGACTGGGCTGCAGTGCTCGCGGGCCACTGACTTTGCGGGTCTTTTCAAACTGCGACGATATCCGGGTCATCATCCCGAGCGCGGAGATGAAGCTCAGGCGACTGAGGACATGGGTCACACCGGCGCGCTCCATCTTGAACCGCTTCAATGACCAGTTGCCGGTGGATATCGCGCGCGTGAAGCCGGCGGTAAGATGGTCGCCTTGAAACTGCATGGTATTGAACGCGTCGAATTCGTTCGTACGCGACTGCTTCTTGAGGACCTTGTCGATCGCAGTCTTGAGGTTGGCGTTGTACGTCTTGAAGAGATCTTCAAAGAGTAGGGCAAGGAGTTGGCCCGCACTGCGAACGTTTAGTCGAACGATCAGGAACGCCGCAGGCAAAGAGTACTCACAGCTCTAAACGCTTGTTACCGACATAATCCCTGTCGTCCACCATCTTTTCGTCTTCCATGGCCATGAGTACGCGCCGGGTCATGGTGGCGACGAAGATTGCTTTGGATCGGAAGTCGAGGCCGTGGACAGGTACGTGCGCAAGAACGATGGTCGCAAGGGCCTCAAGCGCCTCCTCCCATGCAGGCCGACGCGGCCCCATCACCCTGCGATTCACCTTGACCCGCGTCCCGATGTACTCCAACGCCTGTTGGCGCGTGAACACGCCGAGCTTCGCGGCGTCCTCGAGATTCGCAGCAAAGGCAGCCTTGTACGATTCGGTGGTGCCTGCGGTGAGGAGGAGAATTTCCTTGTCGGACTGGATGCCGAGGGCCTTGAGCGCAATGACGATGGGGATGTCCTCGTGCACGCAATTGTGGCGGAGGAAAATTTTGCCCTTTTTGGTGGCGACGTAGGTCTTGGATTTCAGTCCCCCGTGTGTCGAGCTACGCGTGAATGTAAGGTAAAGCTGCTTGAGAAAAGTGGGCGCAACATACGAGGTACATGAAGCCTGCACGATCCCCTTGACCGTGTCTAACTCGACAATGATACGATTCTTGCTCAACTGCTCCTGAACAAGAATGACTTTCTCCGTCCCCTTCACCACAAAGTACCCGCCAGGATCCAGCGGACATTCAGTCATCCGTGCCAGCTGCGTCGAGTCCTTGTTCGTCAAGACGCACTTGCTGCTCCGCAACATGATCGGGATGCGCCCGATATTGACACTACGCTGCACGATATTCTTCCCGCGCGTATAGTGTATGGTCACGACGATGGGGGCGGCGTAGGTGATGTCGCGAAGCCGGCACTCGTGCGGGGTGACCTTCTTGTCAATGGAATTCAGCTCATTCCGATCGGGCAGCCCGACGTTGATGTCGGTGTACTTGAGCCAGAAACGTGGGTCCACATCCGAGGTGACCTTGTTGTTCGCCTTAACGATGTTTTTTATGTCCGTGTCGACGAAATAATTGAAAGAGTCGATATGCTGCTTCACCAGACCTTTCACTTTCAGAAAAGCGGGCAGCAGGAGCCATTTATCCTAGGGAACAGCGGTTGAGCTCATGGGAGAGCCGGGTGTTGTGTCGGGCGAACCTCGACGTTCTTTATGGGATCGGTAAGCCCAAGACCGTGCCATTTTGCGCCAGTAATCTGATTCCACTCGCTCTCCTCTTCAGGAAGGTCCATGACGTGAATTCGAAGGCGCTATGCAATCCCTGTCCGCGTCCTGACCGTGATGTCGCGCCGGAGGGCGATTGGGGCCAACTTCGAGCCGCAAACGAAGAGTCAAGTTTTTGGTGGTCGAGCCCAGAGGTGTCACATGTGACTTCAGAAATGAGCGCGCGCAAAGACGCGAGCTGTGAGCCAACTGGCTGGTCGGTCAGACTCGATAATTCACGGATGTCCCCGTTTTCAAAGCATATTCTTATTTCTCAGGAACGCCGGTGTGTGTAATTGCAACGGTGCGGCTCGGCACTCCCCGCGTCGGGGATCTCCGCCCAGCATTCTTCATGAACGGGGACTGCTTCCTGGGGTTGGACTTGCGAGAGTCCCGGCGAAGATTAATGGCACATTTTGCTTTTCCTGTGTGCCCTGCCAAGGCGGCGAACGTAAGATCTTCACTTCACACAAATCTCATTGTGCGAGCATCCCGGGATCCTCCACACGCCTTTAAATACGTGTGGAGTGTGAACTTGAACGGCCGAGTAATCTTCCCGACTGTGTATCGTCCGAAGTACCCCAGCTCGCGGCGCTGTTGTTTACATATATACCGCAATGCAAACAACAGATCCCGGCGCAGTGGAGGTCTCCGTGCTCGTTCACTCCCTCCTGGTTCGAGGTCCGTGTGAGCCGCAAAAGAGTAGGCTTCTGCCGCAACCGCGTCTGTGTGGTAAAATGGTGCGCCAGTACGGTGCAGTTCAAGAGCCTAAATCGAGATTAGACTTTCGACTTGGTCGACCGCCCGGCGCCATCAGTAAAACTACAAGGTTGTCTTTGGCGTCTTTGACGTCTTGGGCAAGACGCGAAAGACGCCAAAGACACATTTTGTCCCAAGACGGACGTCTTTGGCTAAGCAGATCTAAAAGTCTTAGCCAAGACATCTGTCTTGGGAAAGACAGCAAAGACGCCGCAGGTCTTGGCCAAGATCGTGTTCAAGATCACTCAAGACAGATCAAAGACACTTGGAAAGACGAGGTAGGGCAAATTTTAATATATTCACGGGTGTAACGACTACGAATCCAGTTGCGATCGGACACTACTGCGAATTGAATCCACTTACCCCGAACGGGATCATCGACGACGATGCGGAGATGTGCGAGCGGAGTTCGAGCGAGCGCCGCATGCGCCGAGGCGAGGATGATCACGAGGGTGAGCTTGGGTGGGAGGAGAAGGTCGCGGGCGGTCCGAGACTGCGATGCGTCGAGTGGAAACAAAATGTTAAGTTAGCGAAAGGTCGTGTTAGAAGATGGTGGCGCACCGCTCATGCCCCTGAGTCGTGTCCTTCCCTCCACATTCTGCTTGAGAACAACAGGTAAATCAAGCCATAACTGAGGCAGATTGAGGTCGGAGAGTTTGCAGAAGGAGGTTGTGGTCGAGTCACGCTGGAGCTTGAGATGTTGCCGCGTCTTGATTTGCGGAGGAGGTTGCGGCGTCGAGTCGCGCTGGAGCTTGAGACGTTGCTTGAAACTTGTAGTAATACCAGAAAGTCTTGAATCTTGATAATTGGATGACTTGAACTCAGACGGGAGGATTGCGTGCCATTTGACGGGCCAGGGAATTGCGGGGCCTGCGAGAGACGCTGCAGGGGACATCGGCTGTCCGAATATCAGCCTAGACCTTGGTTAAGCCGGGTAGCGAGTGGGCAGAGCACGGGCGAGGCCGGACAGGAGACCAGGGAGGACGAGGGAGGGGCAAGGGGAGAGGACATGAGCGTTGAGAGCAACGAACCAGATTGCTACCATCAATCACGTTGCGCCACCTTGACACTTCGGTGATGTCGGCCTTCGGCAAGTCGGAGTTTGAATGACTTGTCGGTTGTTCGAATCAGACCCTCTGCACAAATCTCCCCCATCTCATTCAAATCGACGGAATTGATATCTGTCCTCTACATTTGAAGTCTGGGCATCTCCACAAGTGCCCCAGCTCACAAAGTCGGGTGTTCTCACCGGGTAGACATGAGCTCAATTTTCAAGTTGGATTGTGGCACTAGTGAGCAGCGGGAGCCACACAGCAGAAATGGGATACTCGGATACAATTGTTATTTTGCACCAACTTCACAGCTCAAAAACAAACCAAAAGTCACCCGGGGAACCACACTAGCAAAAGACATTGGTCAAAGACCTAAGATGCCCTCACAAGCCCAAGACACCTCTAAGACCCTCGCTCAAAGACGAAAGATCGGTTGTAAAGACAAAGACACCCAAAGACGCAGGCCAAAGACGTAAGATGCCAAAGACAACTGTGTAGTTTTACTGATGGCCGGAGTCTCCCGGGCGGAATGAATTCGAGCCCATTCGTTGACGCTCATGGTCGAGGTCCAGAGCTGTCCTTTCATTGCCACTCCGAGCGTGGCGCGAGCAAATCATTGCGACTTTCCGATTGGTGAACACATAAAGGCTGCTGCTCAATTTTACGTCAGTCTGGATGTACAGGCTGAGCGGAACACCCGTACGATTCGGGTCCTTTCATGGAACCAATTGCAAGAGACTTGACATAGAGGTTTGATGTTTAGACCTCAGATTCAACACCAGTCAAGCATCAGCGCGACGACCGCCGGAGTCTCCCGAGAGCCTGAATGATTGAATGAATTCAAGGCTATCCGTTGACGCTCATGGTAGAGGTCTAGAACTGTCGCTGGGCACTCCGAGGGCGCGCGCGGAGACTTCCCGACTGGCGGACAAGTAAAGCTGCAATGCTGAATTTCCTGAGTCATCGCGCCTGTTTGAATCTAGACGATCTGTTTCGCGGAACCAAGATACCTGCCACAGTGGTCAGTCGACCTGGCCAATGGGTTGTGCTGTTCAAGATGGAAAAATCAAGAATCAAACCTAAATTTTGGAGTACGACTAACTGACCAAAGCCCGAGGTCGAGAACATGAGAAGATCCGATAACCATTCCCCCGCAAGGAGGCGAGTGGGACAGTCTTCGTCGCGGCCGTGTTGACTTGACTGGACCGCAATACAGTCCGACGCAGCTGTGCGTTTGCGGCGGCCGCAACAGTATATATGCGTGCCCCAACCGGGTCATGGATCGAGAAAACGGATGCATAGGTCCGGCCTTCGATGCAGTCGTTGTATATCGTAGAACAAGAGCCAGGGATTCGGGGCATTTTTCATGAAAATATTTGAATCGTCCACACGGTGGCTTGAAGTTGAACCAAAGCTTGCCGTTATATCCCAGTTGTCATAAATTGTAATCTTTGTGGCGGCCCAGGGTCGAAGATATTCTTTGACTTGCCTTGAGAGGAAACTTGACGCATCGAGGTGGAAACTTGGGCGGAATTGATACCAGAACTTGAGCCAAAATGTAGGAAGCAGCAAGTACTTATCTGTGGCGAGAAAAGAATCGCGTCGATGGCATTAGATCCACCGCTTCGATTGGCCAGGGAATATCTGGGTTTGCAGTGAAGGCAACCACTGCCAGCTAGGAGGAAAAACCACACCAGATTCTTCCGCGCACCACGAAACCTCACCGAAACGAAAGTGGAATAATACCAAGGATAGTGCATTCTATCACCGACCTGGACCCTCCAGCGACAGCGAAGTCAACCTTTCAAGACGACTCAGGCCAGTAACATGGAAGATCAGGGAAGGATTCGGCGCTTCGGCATCATCCGGTTAAGACCGACTCGGCCCGCACGCGAGCAGGTCCACTTGCACCTTGACCACCACCTTCGACGTCCTTCGTCCTCAGCCAGAATCGCAACCAGCAGCATGTCGAGCTCGTCGACGTCCATCGCGTCCAACACCCTTCTCCTCCGCCGCCAGCTCAATGAGCTCACCAAACGCCCAGTCGAGGGCTTTTCCGCCGGTACGCCACCCCCGTCCTGCATTTTGTTTTCTTCCCGTACTAATCTACACAACTCCCGCGACGCGGACAGGCCTCGTCGACGACGACAACATGTTTGAGTGGGAAATCCTGGTCATCGGGTCCGCATTCGCTGCCTTCTTTCATCTTCTCTGCGTGCTCAATGTCTTCGTAGACCACCCGACACTCTCTAGTACGCTCTCTACGCCACGTATACGCATACGCACCCCATTGATGATCGATCTCGCGCTGAATAGTGAAGGCGGCTTCCTCAAAGCGCGGCTCTCCTTCCCGCCCGAATTTCCGCTCCTGCCCCCGAAGATGCGGTTTCTGACTGAGATGTGGCACCCTAATAGTATGTTTCTATGCCTCCTGCGATGACGCGTCGAGGCTCATCCATGGCTTGCACAGTTTACCCTGACGGTGTGGTCTGCGTCTCCATCCTCGTCAGTGTCCCGGATACAATCCATTTTCCACCCCATCTGAATGATACAATAATAATGCAGCACGCGCCGGGGGATGATCAGTACGGATACGAGGACGCCGGAGAGAGATGGATGCCTGTGCACACCGTTGAATCCATCGTGCGTCTCCTCCTCCTCGCAAGTATAATCCGCACGTAATCCTAATCCCAATCAATCGCAGCTCATCAGCGTCATCTCACTACTCTCGTCCGACACGCCAAACACCGACTCGCCCGCCAACGTCGAGGCTGCGATCCAAGTCCGCAACGATATCAGCAGTGCGTCTCATACATACTCGTGATCTTCGCGTGATTCTCATTATTTTTTCGTCTTCTATCCTTTCAGACTACCGGAAGAAGGTCCGACGACTGGTACGCAAGAGTGCAGAGGAGGCGTTTGACTAACGCGAGCGCGCTTCGTCGTTTAATTATGTGTATTCCTTGCTGTGCTTTTAACATCCTGGCTCTCCGATGGTTCCGACAATTTATTGTGCCGTTTCAAGTTTTGGTTGGTCAACCTGGATCGTCTTCCCTCTCGTGCGCATGAGCATGCCATCCTCTGTCGGGACTTTCGTGGATTTTCTTGAATTATCTGATCGGGATGGAAGACGGACGGGCCGGCAGCTTTCTGCGTCTTACCACAGTGTTGTCCCTCTGCCCCCATCGAGGTGAACCTCCTTCTCGCAGCTTGCGGCACCACAGTACTGTCTGCTGACGAGACCTCCGACTCCTGGCTTCAGAATGAGTCCGAAGTACTGGCCCTATTCATGAAGGGCCGCGACAACGAGCGAAAGCTCCGTAACGATTATTTCTACACCCAAATATTCAACCTGGAGGGAAAACTTGCACGGTCGGAAGAAGCGGCATATAGCGTCACCCTCAGCGCCGCACTGGCTGATGTGTGGCAATTTCAGTGCCCTCCACTTGCGTCCTCAATGCGCCGCTGACCCATAAAGTGGAGTGTAAGGACCTCAGCATGGAGCTCCGACCTCCCCACTACCCTCCGAGTCGGTGGGTCGCGTCGCGTCGGAACGTTTGACAGGTTCTCATACATATGTGCTCCAGAAATCATCACCGACTCGGAGGTCCTCCGCTCCAAAGCCGCTTACCGGGTGCCCGCTGTGACCCTCCCCTGCATCCAGTCCGTGTTGGACGCCATCGGTACCGGCTCCTTCGATAGCAAAGGAGTGCCAGGAGTCCGGTACGCCGACGCGCAGGCTATGGTGGCTGTCGCACTTGCGCCCCCCAAGGGCGACGCACTCACGCCGAAGCACATTGCGCAAGCTCTGGGCACGCTGTGCGCTGCGCTCTCCCAGCCCCACCACCTCCGCGGCGGCGACTCCAGGAACATCGCCATCCACGACGACCCGTGCTACCGAGTTGGGTGCTGGCGCTGTGGCGGCGATGAGCGTCCTGCTCTTCGCAAGGCAGCTGTTCTGGTAGCGGATTGATGCTGTGTATACGGACGAGAGAGGGGGGAGGACGACGGTGGAGAGACTGGAGCAGCTTTCGTGGCGCCCACTGCCATGAAGCAGCTGCAAAATCCGTCTCCTGCGAGCTCCTGCGGTTATGATTACCCTATTGAAACAAATGTAATTCTCCCCTCTCCAAATTGTAGCATGCACAAGTGTGTTTGTAGAAAGCGCGGTCGCTCGCAGACGGTCCACATACATAGCACTCCCAGCTGTTCTTGAAGAGCGAGAAATCCCACAACCTCCTATAACCTCGTTTCAAAACTGACCGCGAGGACGATCGACCATGTTGTACTGTTTCATCCGGTCGACGGAGAAGAAGCGACCGCTGGCGGCTAGGCTTGAGAGATCCTTTCCGATAGATCTAGAGCAGGACGACAAAGAGTCAGGAAGAGAGGGTTGATTCCGATTACGGTCAAAGAAATATTCCCCCGAGTCGCTCCAACTAGCCACGAGAGACAGCAAGGAATTGTGGGCCTCCAGGAGGTCGGCAATTCTCTTGAAGAGACGCTATTCTTGCTGAATGTCCGCGGTCAATGCGACGCGTCAAAGAAGAGGTTGAATGGTTGATGCCGTCGGAGTTTGAAAAGACGGCTTGCAGCTTGCTTTCTACCACATCATGCCCTCAGCGCTCGGGCACTCTCCATTGCATTGCGAAGAACTTCAAGATGCCGTCGGAGTGGCTCATTACCCTCCAGCCTCTGTTGATGAGCGTCACCCTCTGAAAATCGCGACCGACCTCGACTCGGGCGTGTTATTCTCGAGCGAAGATTCGCCAGACTCCTTGTTCGACGATGAGCCTTCTAGCCCTGAACTCGGCGAAGATATAACTCCTGCTCTCCTGGACGCTCCGCCCGTTTCAGGGTTATTCTTCACGCCGTCTTTACTCCTGCCTCTCGAGCTTGCGGACCAGATTACCCATTTCTGCCTAAAACACTATTTCAACCGGCCAGGGGTGAACCAAATCATGCTCTTTGGTGTAGCCTCGAACTCTTCGCCTTCGAGTGGACTCCCTCCTATCTTGTTGGAGCTGCTCGCCACCATGTCCGTCCTCCTACAACCCTCACTTCCTCCGGAAATTCACACTCTCCTCTTCCCGCGCACGCCAACTCACGCGCGGCAGGCGATCCTAAACCTGTATCATCCCGGCGAGGGCATCACCCCCCACGTCGATCTACTCAAGCGCTTCGGAGACGGGATCGTTGGTATCAGCCTGGGAAGCAGCTGCGTAATGGACTTTGCGCGCGTCGACGAGGCGGGTGGCGATGCCCGCCAGACGAAACTTTTCCTCCCCGAGCGGTCCATGATCGTTCTCTCCGGGGACGCGCGATACGCCTGGACCCACGGCATTGAGAAACGGACCAGCGATATCGTTGCCGATGCCGACGCCTTCAGGCTCGTGGAGCGGGGAGTGCGTCTCAGCATCACATTCCGCTGGCTACTTCCCAGCGAAGACGTAGTTGGGCTAGAGGCCGCTGAGTCTTCGCTGCTATCGTGACGCTACGTCGCACTTGCCGCACCCTTGTGCCTGTTGCAGATGGCGCTGAGAAGTATAAATCGGGAATGAAGGATTTCGTTGTGTCAAGAATCTACTCGGTACAGTGCACTACGCGACGCATATGACCGTCGTGCTGTTGAACACCCCCAGGGTGTACGCTGGACGCCGCTATTCAAGATCTATCAAAAATAATTGTTTGTATTCCTCCTTCTTCTTCTCCATACTCACGACCGTATCTTTGAATTTACGGATGGTTTCTGCTGGCGGTCGATGCACTGCCGATTTGGACTCCTCGAGAATATCCCCCTAGCCGAGAATTATTTAGGGGAGAAACACCAGAAGGAAAACGTACCCGCAATCCGTTTGCACTTGTGCGCATCGTGAATAACAGTGTCCGCGCAGAGTTCAAATTGCCTTGAATTTCGACCATTCTTGATCTCGAGATGGAAAGGACATCCATATTTTTCCTCTCATGCTGTCCCTCGATGGTCAAAGAATGCAGCAAGGCTTGATAAAGGCGGCCTCTGGATTCGATGCGTCTTCCGAGATTCACCTCATTGTCAATTATGTGATTCACCAGATCTTGGATGGCTTCACGAGTATCCACCACGGACGAATGAGCGTCATTCACCACAACGATGTACGCATCGATTCGCTGGGAGAATCGCTCAATGAATTTGTTGACGCGTTCTCCGAGGACCTGGTACTCTCGAGTACCCGGACTGGACAACGCCTCCTGCAAATCCCCTTCCAGGACCACGAACTGAACCAGTCAAAATCGCGTAGAGTGATAGAGGCGGTGAGCTTACCTCTCTCACGAAAAACTCCAATGCCCGGGATCCGAACGAGTTTAATTCGATGAGGCGCTCGCTAAGATTGACAACGCCTTTGCCAACATTCTGCACGGCATTGTACAATTCTAACTTGTTGGGTAGGTCCGTCAGTCGAATATCCCGAGCGACACTGTCGATATCTTCGTGCCTGTAATGGAGGAGGCGGATTGCCGTGCCATTGGCGAAGGTCAATATCAGTGCGGTCAGGCTATCCGCATGAGTGGCCTCAGCTTCCAGCTGGGCGGTCAAGTACGCTGTCTTGCTGGAAAAATCCTGGGGCGCGGTCGATGAAGGAGCCGGATTGCGATACGCCACGGAGGACGTAGGTGCGCATCGGAAGTTGAGAAATGTGCATCCCACTCCAGCAATAGATGTGTATATGAAGGCAAATGGCCGCTCGATGAACAGGAGAAGCCGATTGAGTTCTCCAACAGTTCCCCATATGAAATACAGGGAAACCGTTATGCTTGTGAGAATAATGAGAGCTTTCAGGCTGACATTAAGAGACTGTGTGGCGGAGCTGCGTGGCGGCGCAACAAAAATGTTGGTGACAACATTAAAGGGAGGTTTCCCCGCAGATGGTTCCGTGATATTATTCCCAACAGAGGCGCTGGCCGCATGGCTGGTACGCTGAGCTTGGGTGACATCGACTCGGAAGTCTTCCAATTCCGGGGGTTGCGGATGACGGACGTGAAGAACTGCCACTTCCGAGGTAGATGCGTTCAGCGTGCGTGCGGTGGTCTCCGCAGAAGCCGTTTCTGTGGTAAACCTTGCGGCATCGGGGTTGGAAGTGCGCTTGACAAGTTGAGTATCCATAGCGGTCGATTGAATCGCTGGGAGTCGGTTGGAGGAAGTGTGTATACATGGATACACATAAGCAGGCCTTTTTATATGTATGGCGGCACAATTAGTGTGGCCACAGTCGAGGTTGAACGCCGTGTGAGCTTGTTCTTATTGGGGATGTGGCAAACTTGATCGTATCAACACTGCTTCGCGAGAACAAGAACTTGACCGAAACGACGACGATGGTCCCACTTACGTCGAGAATGCTCATCTACGCCCTCCTTCTCTGCTTCTGCCTTGTTGGGCTTACCACCTTGACCGGCTCGCTCGTATCTAGATCTCGGCACTCGCGGACTCATTCTAAATCGCTCTGCACCGACCATCCGTGCGTTGGCATACCTGCTGTGCTGCAAATAGTCAACAGCCATGTCAACCACATCTCCGCTATATGGGACCTTGTGGAAGGCTTAGGCCACCCTGGCTTAAATTTCCACCCCACGGCTCAAAGGTCGGTATCGTAGTCGACGCAGTCCGAGGCTGAAACACAATACAGGCTCGACCGAGCGACGTGCCAGTCGTGTCCCGTTATTCATCATGATCTCAAATCTGAAAGATTCCTGTATCGGTATATCGCCTGCTTTAAGACTGTAAATTGAATCTGAACACACCAAAGCATGCACCAGTTCCTTTGGATCGCGGACAACCTGGACCAACAATTAACGTACTCTTTACTGCCTAGCGCAGTGCATCGGTTCGGAATAATATTGAAGACTGTGCGTGCAATCTTATCTCTATAAACTTTACCTTAAAACTCTCTTCGCGTCCAAGCTCCTCCAAACGCAAGAGACCCTGACAGAAATCGAGCTTTCACAGGCCCGAGACCGAGCTGTCCCAGGGTCTAGACTAGACCTGCGGGCAGCTGAGACTGATAGTATTCTCAATGCCACCGTCGGCCAGATCGTCGCTAAAATGAATACTGTCTGCGAGACAGTTCTCGAGGAATCCAAGAGGGCGACGCCTTTGGCCTTGAATGCGAGTTCCCTTGGGGCCGAACTAGCTCTAGGATTGGACGGCGAACTTGTTCGCGTTCACAATGCTCTGAATCGTCTTCCTTGGTGGGACACATGGACTCTTGACCATTGGATGGGAATGTCGAGATCTTACCGACACCGTGCCTATCTCAGATTCTTCGAGGATGAGCAACAAGTCCTCCGATTACTTGTGACTGAAGCGTCGTATATCTATGACAACCTCGCCGACCTGAACCACTACTGTTTATGGTACACCACCGACGAAGTACGTCGTCTTTTCTTGTAAAGGTCGCCACGCTCACTCTTCGATTTCGCAAGAATATTCACTCGGTGCATACATATAATGCTACCAAACTCGTCACGACTGAGAGCCTTGCTCAGGACATCAAAGCCGTCACGAATCGCATCCGAATCACGGGGGCCCTCGGCAAAGATCCCGAGGTACTTGGCTGGCGACCCCGTCGTGCTCGTTCTGCGCATAGGATCAATTAGGCAGTTTCTGAGACTCTGCCCCACGTCCCGGTCAGCCCGAATGCTACATCAGCCGCTCTCTATCTGTTTTTCGGTCCATACCTTCAGCGCGGCGTCTTGCCTCTCCCCGGCCTTTGTATCATAGAAGCTGTATCTATAATATTTAATGATGGATTAAATGGTTCCCACGCTTGCAGGTCCACCTTAACGATGAAGAAGACCACAGTAGTTGCGTTCGCAGCGTCATTACTGGCCTCTTTCATTGCATACAGCCTTTTAAACTCGTCACAACCGTCCTCTGCTCCGTTCGAAAACCTTGGGCGCGTACTTGGTTGGTCTTCCGCTGGCCGTTCGAATTGCCGAGACCACCCTTGTCTTGATACATCGAACGGGCTCCGAACGGTCAACAGTCATGTCGGCCATATCGTTGGTGCCTGGGACTTCATTGAAGGCTTAGGACATCCCCGACACAACACCTTCGTCCCCATCGCCAGACAGTAGGTTCCGCAATCATTCAAATGTTTTCCGATGTATCTAAGCCCAGACAAAGATTAGGCCCTCCTAGAAATAAGGAATGGCCGCCTTTCAACCGGGATCCTTTAGCACAGAGCTTCTTGGACCTGTATGTCTCCATGTTGGCTTTCTTTGCGACATCCGCTGAACCTTTACCTTGTTAGGACAAAGAAATTTCTTTGGATGGGCTATTCCCTCGACTCGACGCTGGGGCTTTTCTTGCATAATACGCTTGACTTATTTCAGGCGATGTCTCCGCTGGTGCGTAAAATAATTAGCTCTCTGTTGTCATTCTCACTGTGCACAAAGTTAAACCGGTCTCGCAGAACACTGGCCACGTTCGAAGCCAAATTCAACGACTCCCCCAATCCGCGACATAGTTACATCGAAATAGACAAGACCTTCAACTCAACCGTTACAGACCTCACGGCCAGCCTCAAGATGTTGTGTGCGACGGCATTGGAGAAGAGCGAATCATTACCACCATTGGCTCTAAATGTAAGTATATTGGGATCCGAATTAACGACGCAACTCGAGAGCGAGCTTGCCCGGGTCAGAGAGGCACTCAACCTTCTTCCATGGTGGGACACTTGGACGGTCAGGCACTGGGCAGGAAAATCTGCCACCCTACAATACCGCCCATACCTCAGGTTTTTCGAAAAAAATGCAGCGACACTCCGGACGCTCAGAGAAGCGGCTTTGGCGATCCACAGTAATGTTGTGGGATTCAGGGATTACTGTGCGTGGTATAATGCTGACGGCGTACGTGGACTCCTCCGATGTAAACACCTCGTCACTCAACCATTCTAGACTATCGGCTTGATTAACGACGAACCACCCGACGGCATCGTGACTGCTAAAAGCATAACTCGAACCATCGAGAATCTTCAGATCAGAGTCAAAGATGCCTCGAATGCCGGTAAGAAAGACGGCTTACCCGGCTGGCTCCCTCGATTAGTCGGTCCGTATCCTCTCAGAATACCATGACCCACTAGTACTGCTCGGCAAACCTCATCCGCTTGTAGTTGAATTTCATATATATAGTATGAACCTGATCTGTGACTACACCCTGCTAGGACTCGTCGTGGCCCTCGAGATCGCGCAAAAAAAAAACATGTAAGTAGTTGGACGGTTGAAACAAAGTTGAACACGACTTGTACACGGATCACAAAATAGTGGTCGGCCATCTATTCACGGTTCCCACGCTTGCGGGTCCACTTGAACTTAGCTTTCGACCACGAAGAACTTCGGAAGACTCGTCCTTGCAGCAATCCCGCTGCTTCTTCTCGTGTGGATTGTCCTCCAGCGCAGCACCTATCTCAACCGCTCGAAGCCCTGGGATGGTCAATTCCTAGCCCGTGCATCGATCACGCTTGTCTCGATACCTCGGACGGTATACAGATAATCTACAGCTACATACAACATATGAGCGCCATGTGGGACCTTGTCGACGGCCTCGGCCACCCCGGCCGGACTACCTTTGTCCCTGCTTTCAAAAGGTCAGTGTCCGGTTCGAACATCTTTCCGGTGTATTGAAACTGCGTAAGATTAAATCCGGCAACGTACTCCCAGTGGCCAAACGCATATCATGATCGGTCATGATCCCGTATCGATTGTCTTCGATCGACTGTGGGTTCTTTTGGTTTCGTTTCCGTGTCCCGTAAATTCTCATCCGACTTCCGTAAATAGTGTGTCCAAGTTTCTTCGACATGGAAAGCATACTGATACACTGCTCAACATGTTCTTGGTATCTGTTGTTTCCCTCTTTGACGCGATGTCCACAAAAGTGCGTGGCGATATATATGTTTGTCGCTGATACTCATACCGGACCAAGCTTAAGAAAACGAGTCGAATATCAATGGATTTAGAGCCACTACAAGCGAGATACAAGGCGATCGCAGGTTACAACCGCGCTCATCTAGACATCGAGACAGACAGGATCCTCAACTCAACTGTTGCTGAGCTTACCTCCGGACTCGGTGGTATATGTACCGAAATCCTGAATAGAACAGAAGAACTCAAGCTCATGCCGGACGTTCTAGAGCTGAGCGCTTTAGGGAAACAAGTGACGGATGGACTCGACGGCGAGCTTGCCCGGGTTAGAAACGTGGTTGCCCATCTTCCTTGGTGGGACACTTGGACACTCGCGCGTTGGCAGGGGTATTCACGTACCATACGATATCGCGCATACCTGAAGTTCTTCCGCGAAGAAGAGCAAACCTTTTGGGATCTCGCCAATGCGGCTTCAGCATTCCACAACAACCTGGTTGGTCTCAGAGACTACTGTATCTGGTATACCGGTGACGATGTATGTTCGTTTCACTTACTCGCCTGCATGCTAAATCTAAAACTAGACCTCTCGACTGATAAACGCCGATCGGTCTGGGGAGGCCGCCCCCAATGTCCAAAGTATCGCTCGAAATATTGAGCATCTTTCCAATCGAATTAAAGAGGCATGGAGTGCAGGGGATAATGGGGTCCTTGGTTGGCCTCCTCGATTGGTCCACCCATTACCCGTCCTCCAAATTCCACCGTAGACTGCTATTTATTGGGGCCATTTCGACACACAACTGTATCTTATAAACCTGTATCAAGATTACCGACTTTTCCTGAGAGATACGAGCACGTCGAGGATTATGCTTAAGCTTCAAATGTACTTCAAGTCAATTTCGGCGAGTGTCGGAGTTTGACCGTCGGAGTTTGATTCGGCTTTGTCTCGCTTGTGCCGACAGCCTAAAAATCATCAGAATTTGCGAATAAAACACATCGGGGCGCTGAAGGCGGAATAATCTCTCAAGGAACCACGCAACGTCGTTTAAAACACCATTTTCCACCCCGGTTTTATTCTAATCCCCGTTACATCTCGCCACTACTACACTAGTACTGGACTTGTGCGTCTCCGCACCCCCCGTGCAACGTGCCCAGCACACAAAGCGTCCTGCGCCCCCGACCCGCGCCTGAACGCGAGGTTTCTATCGTCCGCCAACCGTGTCCGAGAGCCTGCCCGGGTTTCGTGAAATCGTGAACTTGTCATACGCGTTGTTCGTGCCGCTCGCCAGGAGGGGGTGTTCGTGAAGGTCGTGCTCCCGAGGAAGGGTGTCGTACGCCGAGACGGATGGAGGGGGGTGTCGCGGGCGGGGTGCGGGATGAGGGCGGAGGTATCGCTCGGCTGCGAGAGGGGTTTCGCGGGCGGAGTGAGGGGCGGGGTGTCGCGCGGCTGCTCAGGAGAGGGTATCGCGGCCGGAGTGAGGGGCAGGGGTATCGCGCGGCTTGTCTGGGAGGTATCGCGGGCGGGTCGAGGGACGAGGTGTCGCGCGGCTTCTCTGAGAGGTATCGCGGGCGGGTCGAGGGACGAGGTGTCGCGCGGCTGCTTGGAGGGGGGGTCGAGGGGCGGGGGTATCGCGCGGCTGCTTGGAGGGGGTATCGCGGGCGGAGTGAGGGGCGGGGGTATCGCGCGGCTTCTCTGAGAGGTATCGCAGGCGGGTTGAAGAACGAGGTATCGCACGAGACAGCAGAGGGGTAACGCGAGCGAGCAGTCGAGACCTGGCCGAGGGTATAACACGAACGCGAGCAGAGAAGAAACAAATAGAAAAAACCAAGAGGAAAGCGGTCGAAGACGGAAAAACAAGGGGAAAAAGGGAAGCAGAAAGCAAGGGAAAAAACGACCCCGTCTTCACCAATAGAGCGAGTCGGCGGAGACGATTCCCAGATCGACATACTTCGACTTGGTCTTGGCGCAGAACCGCGCACGAAACCACCTTGCAACGGCAGACCCATTGGCCTTCTCCCTGCCCTTCTCCTCGTACACACCCGCCTTGATCCTCCCATCGCGCGTGAGGACGGTGCCATTAGCCAGGATGAAGGGGCGTGGTGCGCGGCGCCAGCTGAACGCGCGCCGGATCCGACCTATGAGCGTCGGCTTGAGCGACTGCGAATACGCCCCGCAACCGACGAGGGGAAAGCGGTACGTGGCCGGCTGGCTATGCGTTGGCAACGTCGGGACGGGGGTGACCCAACGATCGCGCTGGAAGAGGGAGCGGACCTTGCACGCGAGTGACTTGACGATAGGGAGCGCGTTGGAGGACTTGGGCTTGCGGGCGCGGGAACCGGCGCTGAAGAGGTTCTCGTTCTGGTCCTTCTTCTTCTGCGCGGCGAAGAACTCAGGCTCGGACTTGACCTCGTTCTTGACGGAAGGCTGGACGGTGGTCGGGAGCACCGCCGTCGCTGTCTTGGGCTTGGAGAACACGCGGAGGACCTTGGCCGCAAACACCTTGAGCACATTCGGCTTCTTGTAGAACCCAGGTGCAACGAAGCTGAAGCTATCGACGCCCGACTCGCGCGCGACGCCGGACTTGATGATCTGCCTGCGGGGCGGCTCCTTGGGGACGAAGGCCGCCGGCGGTGCCCACGGAGTCGGGCCGCCATGCTGTTTTGCCGTACTCCAGTCGCTGGAACAATGCAAATGAGCGAATGGACACGGGGAAGTCAGAAAGTACTCACACCCCGTGGAAGTATGGATGCTCCTTGACCTCCGCAAGCGTCAAGCGCACACCAACATCCCTTGCCAGCATGCCCGTGATGAGGTCCTTTGCGCTGGCGTCCAGCCCGTCTTCGCCTCTGAACGTGACGAGATCCTGAGCATACGCGGCGCGCAGCTCCTCCGGCGTAGTCGCGTACGGGAACGGCAACCTGCCGGTGCTCATCTGATGCATCACAACTCCAAGAGCAAAAACGTCCGCGTCGAAGGAGTACGGGGTGCCGGCGATCTGGGCTGGCGACATCCAGTGCAGCGTCCCGCAATGTTCCCGAGTTGTGCACGATTCGTCGTCCTCGGTGGGCTTGAAGAACGAGCCGGCCGACGCGTTAGGGTCGACGTCGAAGGAGACCTCCGTGGGCTCTTGGAAGCCAGTCGTCAAACTCGTTGCAAAGTGCTTCGCGAACCCAAAGTCGCCGAGGATGACGTTCCCGTCCTGCGTGAGGAAGATATTCGCCGGCTTGATGTCGCGGTGGATGACTTTCATGTCGTGCAAGGTCTGCACGGCGAGGACCAGCTGCACCATATACGCTCTGGTCCTTTCAGCAGAGAAGAAGCGACCGCTGGTGAGGAGACTCGAGAGATCCTTCCCCGCACACCAGGGCTAGAAAGAGTGTCTGTTAGTAAGCGGGAATCGAGTTCAGGTCGGTGAAGACTTACAGTGAGGAGGTAGAAATACTCAGAGTCTGACCAGCTAGCGACGAGAGAGAGCAAGGACTTCGGGGAGTCCGGGAGGTCGGCGATACTCTTGAGTAGGTTCTGCTCCTGCTCGATGTCGGCGGCCTGAGCCTTCTTGGGGGCTTGCTTAAGCGCATACAGCTTGCCGGTGGTCTTGTCTCGCACGAGGTACACAGTGGAGGTTTTGCCGCGGCCAATGAGGTGAAGGACGTCGAAGTCTTCGAGTGAAGGGGAGGGCGAAGCGAGAGAAACAGCAGAGGGATAACAAGAGACATTCAGCACGGAGCTCGTAACAGACTGGGGCGAGTGTGAGTGAGCATACAGCGAGCATCAAACAATGAACTAGAGGACGTACGACAGCAGCAGAGGTGTTTGAAGACATTTCGATAAGCAGATGGGAGTTGAGAGCAAGGAGAGCGAGACCGGTCAGCCACCTTTGGCTCGCTGTTTGGCCAGAGTGGCTGACCGGTACGACTGAGGCGCGAGTGGGTCAGCTGGGGTACACTGCCTCATAGAACAGGGGTTTAGAAGGCATCCTGCAAAAGAGTAAGCCCATAAACGCGTCGGTGCGTCGAGGACGCGTCGAGGAAGAGGGTGAGAACTTCGATGCCATCGGAGTTTGAAAAGTTCGGCTTCTCCCTTCTCCCTTCAACTGAACCCAAGGTGCATGGCCGATGGACCCAACGCTCAGCAAGGCTCCCCGAACTTCCCACCGTACGCCAACGGCGCCTTCAAGCTTCAAGAGGAGGGACTCGGACGAGTCTCACCGCGCAGCCTCCAAAAAAAAAAGGACCTTCGAAATTACCGTCGCACTGCGTGCATCACCAAGGATAAGCCGAACTCACCAGACATTGTAATCGAGGCGGCAGTGAAGGCATTCGAGGAGACGGTTCCTTCCTTGCTGAGTTGGTGAGAGCTCGACAAAGCTTGGCCAGGTCACTTGCTGTTTGCTATCTGAGCTGCATAACTCCGACTCGTACTCACCTCACGTCTTCATTTCACCGGTCTTCCCTAAAACTTGACAATACTCCGCTGCCAAGCCTGAATCCATCCCTTCCTCTGCACAAATATGCTCCAAGTCACCGAAATCTATGCGCGAGCGCACAGGCATAATTCCGTCCCATTCAACGGCCCGCGCTGGCGGGCCGCTTACGGTCCTGGACTCCTCGAACCTCTTGTTGAACACATATAAAAAGCGACGCAATGTTCACCTAACAGTACTACAAGATGAAACTCTCGGCTCTCCTCGCTGCATCGTTATCATTCGTCTGCGTAGCTGCCCACGGGGTGGTCACCACGCCTACTCCCCGCGCGGTATGTTGCCTCGGTTTTGGCAGTCTTACACTTCAATAACTGTGCTGCAGATCGGAGCAGCTAATTTAGCTGCGTGCGGGACCAACGTAAACACGATCCTCAAGTCCGACAAATGGGGGCCGGTACGTAGCTTGCCTCCGCGTACATCCTCAGCTTTGAACCAATCCCGTTAGATCGAGAACGCCGCCCTAGGCATTCCGAGCAGTACCAACTACAACGCGACAGCATGCCACCTCTTCTTCTGCAGGGGTTACCAGCTGCAGGACAACCTCGCGAACACGCGTGTATACACACCCGGGGCGGTGGTGCCTTTCCATGTCGACATGGAAGCGCATCATACGGGTTTCGCTGTGAGTCTCTTATCCTCACCATCTGTGTCCTTTTTTTCATTCATTCATCAATGCGGATAGAACGTATCCATAGTCAACCTCGCGACGCAGACCGCGATTGCGCGCTTGTTCACTTGGCCCGTGTACGCCAACGACACTCTAGGGCCTGTCGATTGGCCCAAGAACGAAAGTGGGGTTTTTTCCCTCTATGCGATTTCGGAGGACTGAATAATGGTCCCTCTGATAGCGGACTTTACGGTCACCATTCCGAACCTCGGATCTCAGTGCACGACCGCTGGGCAGTGTGCGATTCAGTGGTGGTGGTTCGGGACGCAGGTCAAGCAGACCTACGAGAGCTGTGTCGACTTTACTCAGTGAACGTCCAGCTTGGGTCATAGCGTTTTTATTCGTAGTCCGTGTCGTTTGATAGTTACCAGTATCACAAGTATCACAAGTAGGTTCCTACAACAAGGGGCAGCGGCGACCGCCGCTCGCCGTACCGCTGCTCGCCGCGCTTGCCCGGGCTAAATTAGTACTGGACTGCAGCTACGATTGCAGACAACCCGGGGACGGTCACTCGGCCCTTCGATCTCCGTTTGTTTTCTGCCGCCCAAAGGACAACGGTCAGAAAGAAATCAAACGTCGGAGAGCAAGTTTCCCAAGATATAATGCGTGTACAATGACCGCACGATTTATTAGTCCTCCATGTCCTCATCCTCAGGCTCCATCTCAACCTCCATCCCATCATCATCATCTTCACCCCCCTCATCCTCCGACGGCGGACGGTAGTTATCGAGCGCATGCATCAAAAACGCCTGCTCCTCGTCCGTCCAGTTCCGGAACGCGGCCGCGAAATCCGTAATCTCGCTCGCGCTTTGTATCGACCCGACCCCAATGAGCGCCTTGACGCGATGCTCGAAAGTCGGCGCCGTCACCCGATTCTTCTTGCGCACGCGCGGCGGGGGCCATGCTTTCGCAGGTTGCACGTCTTCGGCACGCGTTCGTTTCGCTTTCTTCTGCTTTTTCTGGCAGGGGTGGCGCGAAAGTGAGCGGAGAAGGTACTTGGGGGTTCAAGAAGCATAGACGTACGACGATGATCTTGGTGCGATCTTGCTCTATCTTGCTGGATTTAAGCAGGTCGGGATTCTCATGCGTGTACATTCCTCGAACGGCCGCGCCGCTCTCCCCGCCTTCAACCTTCGGAACCATGGGCGGCAGCGCTAGAGAAAAGGTAGGAAGATCAGCCTTAGACTGGGTTGATTCTGCATGGAAGCCTACCGTCGTCAAATAAGAGCGCGTTGAGACCGTCCAGGTTGTTCTATTTAGCCCCAGACCTCAGACCAAAATCAGAGACGTGACGAGAAACCACGCACGAAGTCATCATCCCCAGCGTACTCGCTCTTCCTGCCCTTCTTACCACCCTTCGGTGCCGTGGCGGGTGCGTCCATACTCCCCAGCGCCCAGTCCAATTCCGCCAAGTGCGCTTTTTCGATCTGTCGAGGAATATGAGAACGGCGAAACCTCGTGTATGAATGCGCATACAGCTGTCTTGGTGGAAAGCCCGCCCTCGTGCAGTTTGAAGATGTTCTGCAAGCCAAACAGCTCCCCCTGCTTATCCTTATCGCCCTGCACGCCCTCAAAGTATCGCGTCTGGATACTATTATCGTACCCGATCGCCATCTGCTGTTGCTTGTAGACCTGGCGCGCGTAAATCAACTCCTCGACGGAGCCGGCGCCCAAAAGGCGATACACGTAGACGTCGCGCGTCTGCCCGAATCGGAACGCCCGGTCCATGGCTTGCAAGTCGTGTGCGGGGTCTGAAATCGTTTGTCAATATTCAAGAGCAAGGCCATTGAGTGACGGCACGTACTCCAATTGGGATCTATACAGAGCGGCCTTGATCAGCGCTGGAAGTGGCGATGAAGGACAAGGAATGCGCACCGAAAATCACGACCTTGTTCGCGCCTAGAAGAGTCAATTGATCAACTGGACATCGCGACGGTGCAAGTGAATCGTACCCGTCAAATTGAGCCCCGTCCCACCAGCCATCGTCGAGATCAGAAAGACGAAGACATCCGGGTCCTCATGGAACTGGTCAATGATGGCCATCCCTATGACGGTCTCATCCGACGAGGCCTAAATATCACAAACATCATAACTCACGTTCAGACTGTTTCGTATGTCCATCTAGTTGAAGATAGCCGTACGCTGAAGATTCCAGAGTCAGGAACAAGAAGAAAGTAGCCGCCCAAACTTTGTTAGGTGCACGCACACGCGATTTTGAGCTGATGAGCCATCATCTCCAGCAGCTTGACAGACTTGGTGAATATCAGGACCTTATTGGTAAGGTCCTCCTTCCTCCACTCCCTCAAGAGACCGAGCAGCACCTGCCATGCGTCGGAACTGGGTAAAAGCATCAGGAGCTGAGAATCGACTGACCGTCCATTTGCCGCAATAGCCCTTGTCTATGATGGCCATGGTATACGATGGGGCGGAGCCGTTTGGGAACGCCATCGCGGCTAATTGGCGATTCCGTACCAGCTAAATGAACGATGACCTGTCAGGAAATCTAGCATACCAATCAATCATACATACCTGGTCTGGAGTGTCCTTGGGCGCTACAGCACAGTTAGTTACTGGCGCGCAAACGACGGACCCGACGCACAAGGAAGAATGAGTCCCAGATGGTTCGACAGCTTGATCAAGACATGTAGAAACTTGAAGATATTGGCCGAATCGAACCCGATGCAACAATCTTTCTGCCTGGCGCCGTCGTATTCGTCAGTCGTCCTCCAAAGAAGCACACGACACATACTTCTCGCCAGACCCACACGGGCACAGATCATTCCTATGAATGATCGCCTGAACCTCGGGCATCGCTAGAACCTTTTTGTACACCGATATTTGCGCCGGCGTCAAAGGGCAAAAGACGACTTGGTCGGTTTTTTTCGGTAACTATGCGAAGAGTAAGCAGGGCACAACAAGGAGGAAGGTTTTTACTTGATGTGCGATGATCGCTTTCGTCCTGCAAGGTATCAGCATGACTTGGCTAGCAGAATAGTGCCATATACCTTCTCAAGAAGAACCGCGGCAGGATGTCCTTGTGTAGGATATTCGAAACAGTCTGGTCATCGTGAGAACATACACGAAATGGTCCACGAGAGATGTCCACGCACCACGGCCTTGTACCGCTGATTATCAGTAGCGCTCGCAGACTGCCCGTGCCTCAACGGCGTCGACACAAAGCTCCGCCACTGCGCCCGATCGCCCAACCGCCCCGGATTAGTCCAGTCCAGGACCGTCCACAACTCATCGTACGAGTTTTGGATCGCCGTCCCCGTGAGCCCGAACCGCCGGTCGCACAAGAACATGTCGTACGCGACGGACGTCTTGGACCTTGGATTCTTGACGATGTGGACTTCGTCGACAAAAACGCAGGACCAAGCTAGGGCATGGAGTTTTTCGATCTCGCGGCGTCCGAGATCGAGGGTAGTTAGCACTATCGGGTCTGTTCAAGCCATGTCACGGACTCCGAGAGTCAAACGAACACATACCGACGTCAAGTCTCCCCAGCATGAAGTCTTTCAAGACCGTTTCGCGCTCCTCCTTCTTCCCGGTGTAAACTCCCACTGGTCAAGCATAAATAACGGCGAGGAGTTCAAGGACGCTGGGTGCGTACCTTCGAAATACCCCCACTGTTCGTGTAGTGAGTAGCCAGTGGATCACAGAGAACATCACTGACGCACCGTTGTGAACTCCCGCTCCCAGTTCATCACAACCGTAGCTGGCGCCATGATGAGGCATGTCGGCCAAGTCGCATTGGCTGGCGGCAGGTTGGTCTTCCAGTTGTCGTTGCCCTGTTGGAGCTCAGCGACGTGCTTCCGCCGGCGATTTCGGTCCTTCTTCGTGCCCGTCTTCTTCATGATGGCAGACAGGAATGAGATGACCTGGATGGTTTTACCTAAAATGCGGTTAACATGCATAACCCGAAGTGGAAGGAGAAGGAGCGCGTTACCCTATGGAGTGCGTCTTGAGCGCGAGTCAGTACATACTAGCAACGAGGCACATACCAGACCTGAACGAAATTAAGCTGCAGTAAAAGGAGGACATGCATTCGTCGTACCCATGTCATCACCGAGCAGCCCTCCACGATCTTGGTCGTAGCGTTCCCAAAAAAAATGGACACCGTCGCGCTGGTACTCTCGCAAGTACGTATTGATCGGAGCAGGTACTCGAATCCCCCGCGCAGCGTCAAGAACCAAGGGGCCAATCGGCTTTTGCCCCGCTGGTATCGGGAACCCTGGACGAGGTTTCTCCTCCTGCGAAGCGGTCAACACCGGCTAGGAAGCGGGAAAGATGGGCACGCACCTTGGGGATCGGCCGTATGAAGAGTTCGCATTCCGAGTCAGGATCCGTGTCCGAATCGAGGGGCGCGGGCTTCGCGTTGACTTTGGAGGCGGGTTTAGACGGTGCTGGCCGCGAGACTGCGCCAGCGTCAGGAGCAGTGGAAGGGGATAGAAACAGAGCAAACGCACTTGGTTTTCGAGGCGGCTCTTCACCGGAGTCGGAGCCGGTCGCGGCTGGATCTAGTACCGCTGCAGCGGGGTAAATACGAGGCGGAATGCGAGTGTGAGATGCATTACGTTTGCGGGGAGGCGTCTTCCGTTTCGGTACAGGCGCCTCGTCGGCGGAAGAGTCGTCGTCTAAAATATGAGAGGCTGCGTTACAAAAGTGTACATGGCGTACCTGTAGTTTCACCGGTTCCACCTTTCGGTGCGGAAGTCGAGGCCACAGATCTATTAACCGCAGGAGGGTCGTCCACCTCACTGTCGTCGTCGTCCGAATCCTCGGGGTCGTAACTGGGTTCTTCTTCCATTTCGGCGTCGGAGGAGTCTGACGCGACATCCATATTTTCTGACGGGGATTGAGGCTATAGGGACAGGAATGTCGACAAACCTAGCTCACTGAAGAATTCCAACAGTGGGCAGTCCTCCAGTTGAGCCCTTGGACGCTCTTGTACCGTTCAGTCGCGTCGAGACGAGATGGCATGGGGACTCACTTGTCCGCGCGACGGCCTTTCTGGTCTTGCGCTTCTTCTTGGCTGGTTTATCCGACTCGTCGTCCGACTCCATTGAGTCGCGAGTTTGACGCTTTCTGGGCTGGATAGAGTCGTCCGAATCCGCCTCGGGCTCATTCTTCTTCCTCCTCCCCTTTACACTCTTCCTCTTGGGCTTCTTCTCCTTCAAGTCCTTCGTGAAAGCCCCGAAATCCGAGTCGTCATCGGGTTCTGAGGCCAGTTGGTGGGCGGTAACAAGGCCAACAAGGGAAATCCATACCTAACGGCGCTGCTATCGAGTGCGAGTTACCTGGAGAGACGTGAGTAAGACAGTCTGGGGTAGGGGGTTTTCAGCACGTTTTGCATAGGCCGAAGCCTTCTTCGCTTTGCCGTCTGCCTCCATGGATTCACGCGACGAGGGTGGAAGTTCGGGAAAAGGGGCGGTTCGCTTACGGTACGCGGTCATGCCATCAAAACAACGCGCTATCGTGACCCATTGTTCGGACGAAATTCTAGCAAAATCGCGACAAAATCCACGACGGCAGGGAATTCAGTCCCTAGGCATACTGGTGAGTTCAGGCAAACTCACACTATGATATAGCATAATATATGTATTAGGATATCATATGTATGTACAGTCGCTAACCGGGAAGCGCAACGTCCCGGCGTAGCGCAACACTATCAGTTTACCCCATTTCAGAAGTGCAATAAATCCGAAAAAATTACTCACCACTCGTCGACATCGCATGACAAGGTCTACAAAAAGATTTGGTTGAACGACGCCCGTGGGCGAAGAAAATCACGAGTGTTTGTACAGAGATGCCACGGGCTTATTCCTACCCCAAACTCAACAATTATATTGGGCCAGTGTAGGCTCGGCCGGGCAATATTCAGGTGCCTTAGCGGTTCTTAAGGTCCCTGAGGACACTCATAATTTTTGCAAGTCCAAATTTCTCACTGGCGGTGCCTAACTGTGAGCCGTCAAGTGTTGCGCTTCGCCGTAATTTGTGCAAATTTGATGCGCCACAAAGTTCGGCCTCGTTCTCAACGGCCACTGCACACAATCACTGAGGGTGAGTTGTCTTGTGGATTACAGATACCAGAGATAAATATGTGCGCTTGGATCCACCCGTTTAGACTAATATTGCGTGGGAAATCCACGAATTACCTAATTCGTTGCGCTTCCCGGTTAGCGACTGTACTGTAATATTTCGTTCAAATCGACAGTCACGCGTCACGCACCCCTTTGTCGATCACGAATATTGGTCGAGGTAACGCGTCACGACGGCCGATGTCGAATAGGTTTGAGGGTTTGTCACCCAGCAAAAATTCCCGTTGGACGGGGAATGCAATTTTTCTGGGCTCCTTTTATACTGGGGGGTCATAAATTCACTCATTCTGCTGTTTTTTGAACCAAAATTGCCTCTCCGAACTCAAACGTCCACCATGTGGTTCAGTTTTTTGGTTCAAATTGCATTTCTGATGAAGCAAACTGAAAATTGTGATTTGTGTTCAACCGAACAGCCCAAATATTGTGCAGATGTCCAGGAACCAAGATGGAACCTAGCTGTATGATTTCAGGCCCTTATCGAAATTTTCCTGATGTCACGCACCTTTGGCGGCAATGTCGAAGTGTCGAATTGGTTCAAATCGTCACGCGTCACCCCCCGGTTCGATTTGAACGAAATATTACAGTACTTTCACAGATCCACTGAAGCTGGTCACCCTTCTTACTTATACGAACTTTCAGGAAAAGGCTGTTGTTGATCATGCGGTCAGGGAACTGGATTTATCACGGTGTTCCAGTCTTGAGCCTTGGGATGGAAAAACCTGGAACTGAAGGCTCATACCGTACGCAGCAAACGAGTTCAAATTATCAGTAAATTACAACCAGTTTAAATAATCGTCACCGTGTAGGGGTAGAAACTGCGAAACGGAAAGATGAATGAACGAGAAGATCTACGAAGTAATTCAGTTCCGGCGTACCTAGATATCGTTCTTCAACTCGGTCCACGGCGGAAGACCAAAGAAAGTAGGCAATTCGTTCCACAACGTCTGTCGAGTTTCAACCATGATAGCGGCCTGTCGGGCAAGACAAACACCACAAAGTGATGTAGCGGGAATAGAGGCAAAAGGAACCAGAGATATACCATCCTCCACGAGAAGTCGAAAAAGTCTCGACCTAAAGGGCATACATCCAGCGTTTGTGCACCCTGGTGGACGAGATTCTAGGCTAAACCAAGCCCAAAAAGGTTCATGCTTCCACTGCGCTTTCAACATCTTCTTCAATCCATCAAGGCAGGTTTGCTGATCGAGTGTAGACAGAGTAACATGGCCGCCCTCCGTCTTCGGAATGCCCACAAGGAGGGTCTAGGAGCGAATTCAGCGGTGTCATTGACTGGATAACAACGAACCCTCCTCACATTTTCATAGAAGAAGACTGCACGAAGAAATGCACAGGGAAGAACGGCGAGCAAGTTGTTCTCTCTCGCCAGTGCTATCGTCTCGAAAATGTTCCAGCCCTCCATGTCAATGTGTTTCGAGACATATACGGTCCGATGTTCACCGACCAGATGCTCGTACTGTCCCAAGGTCGTCGGATTTTCGAGGGTCAGGCGTTGCACCGCAGCCGCTAGAAGGTCTTTCAATTCATATTTCCTCCCCAAACGAATAATCGCCGCGATGAAGGCCAAAGGAAGACTGGACTTGCTGAAAAGCAGTCTCATTGGCAAAGTATCTCAGTCCCAGAATATGAAGCAAGGTGCTGAATACTCAACGGGTTATACAGCGCATCCAGGAGGTGCTTCACGTCCGCGGAAGAGTCGTAGACCTGGATAACGGGACATCCTTCGATGCTGGGCTGGTCGGCGGGCTGAGGAAGTCCTCGCAAGTCGCGGAAAAAGGAAGAATGTAGGCAGAGAACGCTCCAATGAGCACGGAACAAGGTGGTCTCGGCCTGGAGCACGACACTTCCGTCATCGTGCCAGATATCCGAACGAGTCAAATCTTCTGGCTCCGCTGTGCGTTTTCGCTTCGCAGTAGGCTCAGAGTCGTTGCGGGATTCGGGCATGCCTGTTGGGATCAAAGAGGAAATGATCTCGAGACTAACAAAGATAGGGGCAACGCGATGGGCGAAAAAAGAAAAGCAGACAATTCCGGTTCGTTTATGCATCTGTACATGTACATGTATTACATTTCGCATCTTACTATGTAGTTCCCGTGCCTGCCTAGCTCCTGGGACCAAGAAGGATATCGTAGTGCCCCGGTCTGCATGCTGACAGTGAGAATCAAGTGAAGCCTAACGCAAGCAAGCCACTTGCCTGAAAAGGAGTAAGATCGGGGGCAGATCCCTGTCCATCGCGTCCTCAGGCGAAATGACCGTGAAGACGTCCGCCTCCTGGACTGCGCCCTGGCCGTGGCTGCTCAGCGTCGCGAGCTTGAGGGTGATTCGCAGAGCATTGCACAACGCCATCATCGGGATGTGGTCTGAGAAAATTAAGAACAGGGTAAATGCGAAAGCAGAGACAGTGCTAACCAGCCTCGGAATCGACTGCCTCCACTTGAGACTGACAGAACGCGACAATCTCCTGGTCGAAGATAAAGTCGCGGTATGGCTCAGGGTTTGTACGAATTTCGGCCGACTAAAAGTTGATTCAATGCAAAGAAAAACGTGAAGACGGGAAGGGATTTACTGCGAGGAGCCGAAAGTAGTACGAGACGTAGTCAGACACCTCCAGGAGCCGATCCAAGAGGTCCTCCGTCGTCAGCGCCGCGCCAAAGTTCTCGACCATCTGCATGAGGTTTTCTAGCTGCTCCGAAAACTCCTTGTGGACCTCATCCTCGAAGGCGAGGGTCAGTCCGAGCTCCTTGGACGTGAGCACCTCGCGGAAACGCGCCACAGTCGCAGGGATATCGGGCGCGTGGAGCAGGCGGTCCAGATATGCGAACGCCACGGCTGCCGCACCAGTCAGATCGCGTGCCATATAATTGCACACTTAAACTTCACATCTGTAAAAGCAGTTCCCGTCCCGCGCGGCGCGGCGGAAGTTCTTGAACCCGTGCTCTTCAAGCCAGTCGAGCTGGCGCACGACGCTTTGCGCACCGTCGAGATACTCCGCGCGCAGCTCCGCGATGGGTGTGATCTCTGCAATGAGCTTGTTGCGCGTCGATGGATTGTTGAGCATTTTCTTGCAAATTGGAATGGGTAGACGTGGCATCGGAAGAGTACAGCACACACCTCCGTCAGTTGGGCGATTTCTGCCTGGCTGAGGGAAGATAATGCTGCGCCGATGTAAACACATACACCGCGGCCAATCAAGCTATATTGCGCAACGCACGAGTGTTCTCGTCGATCTCGCGGGGTGGGGGAGGCTGAGCATCGACGGCTGTGAGCTCCGCTACCGTGAAACTGTCGTCAAAGTCGCGCGAAAGAGCCAGTAAACTAACGCGCTGCTGAGGGATCTTCGGGCTGGGTAGAATCCATTGAAGAAACCAGATGTGTTAGTTCGAGAGGAGAAGGAAGTCCGAGGATGTGGCTTGCGGCGAGATGAGGGAAGAGAACAAGGCGCGTCGAACAGTCACACGGAATGCCAAAAATAAACTGTATTCCAATTCTCTCCTGCTCCACTACTAAACCACATACTGTACAAGGCTACAAGCAAGAATATATCAAACGGTAATTCATATTCAAGTTCTCAGACCCTCGCTTTCCAGTCAAGCAAGCACCGAAACCGCCTTGGTTTCGAGTTCGTCGACTGCCACGGAAAATCCACCGGCTTGGAGTGCCTCTTCAACGAACACACGGGCCTTCTCATACATGGCCTCCCAGGAATCACGCTCCGCTTCATCCCCCAGCTTGTTGTTCAAGAACGCCATCGCGAGGATCGTCGCGAAGACCTCGTCTGAGATACCCTCAAGGATGGTTGTGCGTGCTTCCGCTGGGTCAACGGAGAGAAGAACGACAGAGAGGACGCCAAGAGAGAAGCACCCGTCGAATGTTTGAAGGCGGGCGAGGGCCTCGAGGTGATCTGTCGGAGTGGGCTCTTCTTGAACCTCCTCTTCCTCCTCTTCATCCTCATCTGGGTCTTCAATGAAACCGCCCCCGGCATCCTCATCCTCATCCTCATCCTCGTCCTCACTCGGATCAACGAGTATCCTACGGTGTCTCTTTGCGCCCCCACGACCTAAGCCTTGGGCGCCTGTGCCTCTCTTGGGTGAGGGGGCATCGTCGGGTTCCGGGGTAGCTGCATGCCTCTTCCCAGGCGCAGGAGGTGGAGACGGCGCAGTCTTTCGAGCGGCCATAGGAGCCAGTTGCTTGCGAGGAGCCTTGCCTCCCGTTGATAGCCTAGGGGCCATGCGTCGACCTGGGTACATAAATCATTAACGACACATGCATCCAGACTCATTGAATACACTTGCGACTGCGCCCCGCGGCGATGACAGGTGTTCCTTGCGTCGGGATATCGACGTCGGCTTGTCGGACCTGACCGCTGGGCCTCGGGGCCGCCTCATCTGACGCGCGCTCGTCGACGGCCACGAATGAGGTTTGACTGGACGAGATGGAGAACGCTTTGCCCAGACGGACTATCGATGCCTTGACGGTGCGCGTAAGAAGGTCGGGGTCATTGGGATCTTTTGTCCTGATCGAGTGCTGTCCATCTTCCAAGTCCTGGATCATACGATGCGCAGCGAGAGCATGGACGGCAGGGGAAGACTCGGGCGTATTTGGAAGGTTGCTGAGTGTCACAGGAACGGGCAGTTTCACCTCAGATCCGTCTTCAGTCAACCCAGTGAGAGTGACAGTCTTTGGAACGATTTTGCCTGCGTGCCCAGTCAGCTTGGTGAATATTATGAATGCGGAAATATCTACCTTGTAAAATCGCATACACGTTGATACGATTACCGGGGCTGAGTGTGCGGATTTTGAATGGAGACTGCTGCATCTGCGGAAGAGGAGGTAGCACGACCTCCGGAGGCGGCGGAACGGGCTCGGAATCGAGTTGCATAGGATCCTCGGCTTCATCGAATATGTTGATAGTGGTCTTCTCCTTCTCTTTTCCCTTTCCTTTTGTGGTCGCCTTCGCCCCCTCGTCATCAGACACCATCACAAACTCGTCCTCTTCGTCGGCAGTAGGAGCCTCCACGGCTGGCACACCCCAATCGACGCTGATATCAGAGATCATTGGCGTGCGGGCCGCTTTCAGCATCCTCGCAATCTTGCCGGTGAAAGAGGTCTCCTGTTCTCCAACAAGCATACAAGTCCCATTGCCCACCCGCGCGATCCCCTCGCACATCGCCGTGGAAACGGAGTCGCCGATGCCCAGAACCGAGATGCGGAGGTACGCCTGGAGAGGCGCTTTGTCAACCGCGCCCTTAACCTCATTCAAAACGCCGTCGAGATCCCAAGCCTCGCCATCTGTGAGCAGGAATATTGTCGTAGGGCGGTCCGTCTTGCGCGTCTCGATACACGCACGTAGCGCCTGACGAATCTCTGTCCCCCCAAAGTTCGCCTCCATGCCGTCGACGTGCTGCGTGGCGCTCTCAAGGGTGAGCTGGTTGTATGGTCGGCTACCGTCGGCCCACAACTGCGTGCACCCGCTTCCAAAGGACGCGATCTGGAAGAAAGTCTCCTTGGAGGGGAGGGAGCGGAGTATCATCACGAGCCCTTTTCTCGCGGCTGTGATGCGGTTACCTTCCATCGACCCGCTGCGGTCGACGAGGAAGATGTACTCCTGGCGTGTGAGAGCAGGGAGTTTGAAGCGGGGGACAAGCGTGAGAGCCAGGGCGACCGAGTCGTGAATGGGATGCAGTTCTGCGATACACCGCGGTGCATCGAGCCCAGCGGATTTCACAGTCAAGACAAAGTCCTTGTCGAGCGCTGATTCGGACGAGAGGGAAACGCGGGCATAGTTTGAGAAGGGAAGCTCTGCAGCGTTGTGGAGGGCAGGATCAGGGCCGAGCTCGGTCGAAACAGCGTGAGAGGGACATCCGATTTTTTGAATCGGCGCGACGGCCTCGACACTGATGGAGATGTCGAGGAAGGGGGAGGTTGTCGCCCAAAATGTGTGTGACTGCTGACTCGCAATATCTGAGGTGGGAGCCTGCCCGTACCGGGCGCCGACATGGATGGGAAGATGGAACCGGATGGAGTCGTTCTCTTCATCCTCAGATAGGACAGTCGCATACGTGAGCTCAATCTTGACTATAAAATCCTTAAATTACCGTGCGTTTGGACGAAATACAACTATTTACCTTGTTCCTTGGGCTGGATGTTTCCGACCGCCAGCTGGAATACTGGGCGGGTTGTTAATATGGTTTTCTTCAAATTGTGACGCCAACTTACCATCAGCGGTCGTTTGCTCCATTAGGGCTGCAGTTTTCCCTTCGGATATTGCCGTCTCATAGGTTTCTTTCGCCTCCATTTTTTCCTGGACACGGCCAACGACTCTGGAGCCATCCTGCTTGATCATCGCAAAGGCATAGACGGATGCGCGGGCAGGGATGGGGAAGGCATAGACGGCCTCAATTGGAAGAGAGGCGTTGTCGTTTCCAAAGGTTTGCGTGATCTTTACTTCGGCGGCGAGCTCCTTGATACTCGCCGCGACGCGAACATTGAGAAGGGGGAGGGAGGCAAAGCTGCCACTGCCCTGGGGATAGTAGTACAAGCCCCAGGGAGGGGAGCTTTGACCGCGAGCAGCTTGGGAGGTTCGCATCTTGATGCAGTTGTCGCACTGGCACGGCCGTTATATAGCGTGAGGGTTCTCGGGACCGAGGTGGAGGCTGGACTGATGAGAGTGGGGGTGACTCTGCTTGGTTGCATCAGAGCGACATCGAGCACAAATAAATCACCACCAGCGACCCAGGATGGTGGTGTGGAGGGAATCTGAAGACACAGAACAGAGTAAAGGGAGAGGGGGGCGTGTAGGTGGCCACATACCACCCACGAAGACAGGGAAATCCGCCGTGTGCCTATCACGTCCGCTGTGCGGAATTCATACCTCTTGTTGGTTTAGGAACCGACCCAGAAACACTGGGCGACACCCGCAAACAGTGGCCTCACAACGGACAACCGGACAGAGCGGGCACGGGGGTGGGCATTGAAACGGCATTTAATTTTAAAAAGAACAGCATTGGTGCACAAATTTTGACTGTTTTGGCCACATCCAAAAGTTACCCTTCGGTGAAAATTAGCAGAGATTCAAGAGTTGAGAGAGAAACCCAGCTACCGACCGTTCTTCATCTATTGAGTGGATAAAACTCTCCATTTGTGAGTGCCTGGCCAGCCCCGTTGTGCCATATCGAAGGCGGAGAAATTCGCTCCTTCGCAAACGGATTAGACCTCTATGGGGGATGAAGATGGGAGCCGCTTACTGGCCGCCTTAAACTCCTATGTACGACAAGTCCCAGCCGCGCCATCAAGGCCTGCAGGCGCCCTTCAAGCGCGCGAACATCTTCCATCGTAGGGCGCACAGTTGTCTCTGGAGCTTTTTCGCCGAGGCCAGCGAGTAAGTCCTCAAGCTGCTTCATCTTGCGCTTCTCCCCGAGTTCTGCGTTGGCGTCCATAGAGCCGTCATCGTCTGCATCCACGAGATGCTCCCGCGCGTGCGCCTCCGCCTCGAGGTCCCGCGGCACGACGCCGGTGAACCGGACGCCCGCCAGTCTAGTGGCGATGGCCCTCGCCTCCGTCAACAATGTCGCCTTTTCTGCGTGCTGGCAAGCACTGGAATTGACAAACGCGACCACGGCCGACGACATCCCGCGAAGAAGGCCAATGTGGCAGCCGAGGGGGGCGCCGACGGTGGTAAAACCAGCGTCAAAGCCTTCTTGCAGCGCGGCGGACTCCTTGCCAACGGTAATGCCTTCTCGGTATCCCGCCATGCACGGTTTACGCTACGAGGCGAGGCGGCGGGGACAAGGTCATACGGTGGTGAATTCGGATTAAGTTTTGGTCCATTCAATATCTCGAGAGCTCGCTTGGTCGGCGTCTTCGTCCCAAGGGGAGTCCATTGGGGAGAACGATTTCGTCTTGGTGGTGGTTTGAAAGCAAGCGTGCGGCCGATTAAAGCCGACATCACTGCCCAGCGAGAAATTCCCACGTCCAAGACCTCCTCCAAACATCCTCCTCAAGGAGCGGCTTGAGCCTTCAGGTCAGGGTATCTATTCTCGCATAACGTCTAAAACCAGGACAATGCTTCCCAGCACTGTTCCGTGGTATCCCCTAATTTAATTAGAGTCGCACCGACTCGCGCGACCAAGGTCAAGTCCGAAACTAGCAAGGACCCTCCACATCACTCCCAACGATACAGAGCCTGGTCTGGAATATTCTTGAGACTTTGAGCTATCAGTTTCTCTACCCAAACCAGTAAAAAGAAGCCCAAAGCTCACTCGATTTCGAGGCAGTCTCCAACGCGCCGCACCCACAGGTACAGTGTATGCCCCAGAAGCCCCCGCTTTCTAACGACATCAGAGAACTCTCCATACTTTGCGTCGTGGAAAGGAACCCGGCTCCCCCGCTCCCGGGCCCTGCGCGCCTCGTCCAACCCAAACCGCACAAGCACGCTCCGGCGCCGATCGTACAACAGCGCCATCCCGTTCTTGTAGGTGGAGGGCTTGCGCGGATTCCGCTCTGGGTGCGCGATCTGGGCGTCTCGCGCGCTCTCCATGACCGCGCGGCATATAAAACGCTTGCTCCCATATTCGTTGATGGGGCACTCCGTCCGGGAGGGACTCCCCACCCATACCGCCTCCCGCGGATTCGCGAAACCGAAGTCGGCGACCCAGTAGGAGGACGCGCGCAAAGGAACATATAACGCCTCCCAGCGGATATGCGACTGGAGGTCCCGCAATTTCCTCGAAATCCGGCAGTCGCGTTGGTGTGTCGGCCAATGTGTCCTTGCGCAGTCTTCGCCACAATACATCTGCAATAATTGGCATTGTCATCCCAACACGAAGAGGATGAAGCGAATACGCACGACTGAATTACATCTACAGTGAGTTAGCGGGATGTCGGTGTTGGACTTTTATCTCGACTTACGTGCGGCAGAGGACGATGGACTCTTTTTTATTACACTGTGTCGATGCGCACAGTGTGCGCGGTGTTGGCGGCAACCCTGTCTCGATTTGCTCGATTATTCTGGTCGTGGTAAGAGTTTCGGCTCAGTCCAGCGACTTCATACACGACTCACCGGAACCGCGGTCGCAGACATGGCACGAAAAAGCTGATATGAGTCGTCTCTCGGACGGCCACTGGTATGCTCGCGTCCAGCTGCAAACTATCAGTGCAACTTTTCCTCACGAGGTCGGAATTATGCGAGAGGAGGCGCGCAAACATGAGCAGGTACTCCTCTGACACTTGCTGCCCCCCGACGAGGTGTTTCTCCAATTCAAGACGTACGTCGTCGCTGGAGGTGCCGGGCGGCAGACGGGCCCGGAGGCGGGCCTCGAGGTACTCCATGAACTTTGAGGCGCGCTGTATAATTCGCATGTCATGATGTGAGTCTTTTCTGTTGCCCGGTCGGCTGCGTACCTCTGGACGACCATCTGTGTACGAATAGCGAATCAACACTAGGGGAACAGTTGGTGTCTGCAGTGGAAGGGCGAGGGGGCCTTCTGCCGGGTTTGTACACTGGTTCAGAACATCAAAATGAACGCGTACCGTCCTGGTATGGACCGTAGTTGGCTTCATGATTGGCCAAGAGCTTCTTGAAGAACTATAACCAAGATCGACTTAGTCCGATTATCTTCAAAGTCAACCCACCTTCCCCTGCCCGGTCTCCGGCCATCGAACACGTTTGACTTCGAGAACCTCCATGATCATGATCTTGTGCTCGTGAAAATATACGAGGAACGGTATCTCGCCTCCGCCTGGGATGCACGGATCAGATGAACAAGAAATCGAAAGTAACGAGTTCTCCAAACCTTCTGTTATTTCAAGACTAGCGTGGCACATAATCTTCTTCGCCCCAATCCAGCTTTTAACACTGTCCTCTGGTGGTGTCATGAAATTCCCCTCGGTCAAATCATGACGATTGAAAGCCAGGAGATTGAATTGGGTCACAATGAGCCTTGTATTCGTCAGGTCGTTGCAGCCCTCACCAGCCCATGGCGAGTACTACTCACGAGTTCGTCACTCTCCACCTCTCGAGACTCGGCGTCTCTCGTTTCACGCATGCATCGAGCAGCTCCTTGTGAGGTTGTTCCCATCCCAGCCAAGGGCCCAGCCGTAGGACGTCGAAATCAGGTCTCGCGGAACATTCAGCTCCTGGAAACAGATAATCGAATCTACGAAGCATTATCGTAAACTCCCGAGGCATGATATAATGTGATCCACGAACGACTCGCTCACCTTTGCATGTCCCACAACAGCTTCCGTAGAGCGTTGGTGGCAATCCCATGCCGCTCTTCTGCATCCCTTGCCATTCTGAAGCGGGGGTCAACCTCGTTAACGCCATCGATCTCCATGACCCATTGCATGGTCTCCGACGTGGTGAGGGAGGAGAAGGCGCTGGCGCGGTGGAGGTTGGGATCGCCTTCAACGCGCATGATCTGTGACGCGAATTTGGCCAGTTCCTCTGCGGTGTGAGGTTTTTGTACGGACATGGTTGGAGGAGAGTGTGTGTGACCGTTCAAGACGAATTTAAAGCGCCGCAGTGGCACAAAGCCAGCAGTACAAAGCGCGACTGATGGGGTAAGACTCGAGAAAATAATGCAACCCTTTGTTCGCAATCCGTGTTGTCACGCCAAATATCTAGTGAGGTCTCCGGTATAGAACGAGGTTACAAGTCGGAGAAATGGCTTCCAGGGCCTGTTGTCGCATGCTTGTTCTCCTCGTGACCGCGAATGACGTTCCGTCACTCTATACTCCTTTCGGCCTTGCCTGACCTCATTCCCCCCACCATCCCTCTCTGAGTCTCTCTCTTCCTCTACGACCATGACAGAACAAGCTGGAGAGGTACACACCCAGAACACGCCAATTCCAACCCAACTAATGGACCCAGGCAGTCCCTGTGGCCCAGCGAAGCAGCTGGACCTCATTTCTCAAATCGTGCTTAATTTTCGATTCTCGTTCTAGTACTCGGCATTCACCTCAGTCTACCCAGAATTGCCTCGGTGTCTGGCGATCTATCGTCAATGACGGTGCGTTGTTGATCACAGGCATCGTACCCTCAATTGAGCCCAGCTCTAGGCCCCACCATTCATCCTCTCGGTGTGTCTCCTAGCTGACTGACAATCGCTATTGGTTTTTGATTCCAGTGCAGCCTATTTCCCTCACCGAATTTCCAGGTAAACGGTCTGCTACCGTCCCAGTTCGACTTACTGAAATATATGTTAGCATACTGGTGCGAGCGACCCGAGCTATTTGCGCACATCGCAGATGCCAAAACGTCGGAGGAACGCGCACTCGCTGTCCTTAAATGGTTTATTGTGAGACCCGGCTTCCGCCCGATTCTGCTGCCGGTTCGCTGAGCTCTGGATAGAGCACTTTGAAGGGCCAGTACACCTCTCGCAACGAAAGTATGGGGTCGGAGAAAAAGTGCGTCATGACTTAATCATACCCAGCTCTATGCCAATATTATATTATCGCCCAGACCCCTCAATCCAGCTCTCGGAGAGTGAGTTTTGCCCGCCCAACTCCCGCGATTCAGCTAATTGTGTTAGGCTCTTCTACGGCACATGGCCTGACAAGAACGGGCGCGGCAAGACCGACCTCATCGCCGAGCAGGTCTCCCACCACCCCCCGATCACCGCGTATGTCATCGAGAATCAGTCCAAGGGACTCAAGCTCGTGGGCCACAACGCGCAGAAGACGAGCTTCAGTGGCGGTTCCATCATCGTCAAGCAGATCGGCCACGCCGTGCTCACCGTCAAGCTCCCTTCAGGTTCCGAGGAGCAGTACCTCCTGACGCTGCCGCGACTGCGGATAGATGGGTTGTGGTACGGAGCACCGTATATTGAGTTGACCGAAGTAAGTATCTGCGTCTTTTGCTTGCATTATTTCAGCTCTGATTTTGCTGACACGCGTTCCGCCAGAACTCGTATATAATCGGGGGTGGGTTCGTCGGCGTGATAGAGTACAAGGGCAAGGGCTACTTTTCCGGCAAGTCGCACTCGTTCAAGGCGACGCTGACGCCGCAGCCGGGCATGGGCGGCGCAGCGAGCAAGGAGATTGTCGTCGAGGGGCTCTGGCACCAGACCAGCAAGCTCGTCACCGGCGGGCATGGGCCGTTCCACGACGTCTCGGCGCCGAAGGAGGAGGTGACCGCCGTGGGCGGGGCGGCGGGAGGCGAGATGGGCCCGATGGAGACGCGGAAGCTGTGGGAGTTGGTCTCTAAAGGCATTCGGGAAGGTGACTTTGACACGGCGAGCAAGGAGAAGACCCGCATCGAGGTACGGCCCTTTCATCGTCATTCCGTCTGCGATTATGCGATTGTTGATTTACTTTTGCGCCGCAGAACGAGATGCGACAGCGGAGAAAGGACGAGGCCGCCAACAGCACGTCCTGGGCGTTGAAGCACTTCACCCCGCTCGCGAGCGACCCCTTGTGTGCGTCGCCCCCCCTAATTCGACTAGTACCTGCTGAACACACACCCATTCTAGACGAGGAGCTCGGCAAGCTGGCGAAGATCGCTCCTCCAACGGAGGATACCTACGTCTTCCAGGGCAACTGGCCCGCGTCGCTGCGGAAATAGACGACACGCGCCGGGCAAACGACGACTATTCACGGCGGATTAATGCAGGACGATGTATCGGATTACCATAGTGTAGATTACAAAGTGCCAGAGTAACACAAATACAAAGTATCGTACCGGTTTTAATTCGGATGAGTGGTCTCTGGCGGTTAGTCGTTGACTGATAATGTTAAGTTGACGCGAAGTGCTTCGAAGGCGATAAAAAACGGTATACATTGTACATTCATCCAGTTACATTGCTTATTAACCCCAAGAGACATCCTAACCTGCAGCCTGCGTCCTCTCCAGCATCTTGTTGACCGGCCCCGGCCGCCCACTCGGCACGTCCTGAAACCGCGCCTCGCGCATCTTGAGCAGCACGCTCGTCAGCAGCGCAGGCGTTACCACCCCACCCCCACCCGTCTCGTCGTCCGCGCCGCGCGAGTCGGGCGTCGGGACACCGCCCTTCGCGGGGCTGCCCGGGTCCGCCGCACCCCCACCCCCACCGCCGCCGCCGTTAGACTCCTCCTTGTAGCGGTCCCACAGCGCGTACATGGCGATGATCTCCTGCGCGATGGTCGCCACGAGCGGAAGCGACACGTTGAGCTCGGCGAGGAACTCGAGCGGGTCCTGCGCGGGCTTCTTGCGCTCGGCGGCCTGGCGCGAGGAGCGGCGCGGCGGGGGCTCCGGGAGCGCGCTAGTGCCACCCTCGGCTGCAGCGGCGGCGCTCGAGGCGAGGATGGTGGCGACGGTCTTGTGGGTGGCGGGGTGGAAGATGCAGGTGAGGTAGATGGCGGCGACGGCGATGAGGTGCGGGGGGTAGAGGAGGCAGAGCTCGGAGCGGTAGGAGTCGTTTACGATGAACCTAGCGAGTGGATGAGCAGAGTAGAGTGGGTGGGGTGCGCTGCTTACCATGCTGTTTGGAGGCCGTTGGGAGGGAGCTCGAGTTGGCCTTCGCCGGTGCCCCAGTAGCGGGGACCGTCGTCTGCGGGGATGCCGACGCCCACTTCCCCAGCTTCTTCCTCCTGCGCGTCTGATGTGTCTTCCGGCGCGTCTGCTGACTTGCAGAGGGCGAGGAGTGTGCGGTATGGATGGAACACAGTCAGATCGCACTCAAGGTCGTCGACGAGATAGAACTCCATCTCCGCCAGTTTCGAGTTGTCGGAGGGGAAGTTTTTGGCGTTGTACGGCTCGTCTAGATTCTTTCAGACCACGTCCAAAGGCGAATGAGAGTCAACCGTACGAGAGAATATTTGGCGCGCATCCTGGACGACGACCTTGATGTGCACAGGACACTCTTCGGCCTTTGCAGCGACGTAGCAGCATGCGGCGATGACGATGAACGGATCCGTCTCACAGTACGAGTTCTTGAGATAAAATCGCCGGAAGAATACCGTCGCAGTCGCTATTGCACGCTGAGCAATACGCAGTTTCTTCCCGAGTTTCCCGACCACTGTCTTCGCTCGAATATAGCAGTGCAAATGGCCACTTTGACTTACGTTCTGCAAAATAGATGGCTAGAAAATCGAGATGTTCTGGGTCGTCGACGTAGAGCAGGTCGTCCGCGCGGGCTTGCCTTAACGTGGCACGGTCGACAATCCAGCGTTTGCTGGTTACATTAGGGCCGACCGATGTAGGCGAGGAAGTGAGCTCACTACTGTGAACTCGACCAGAAATCGGTGGCCATGGGAGATACGTCGACAGAGGTAAAGGCGTTCCAGTTCTCTAGATATTTCCAAGTCCTTTCATTGGATGCGAACTTGAATCAGTGGGCGTTGCGGCAGGAAGTAAACGGGTTGAAACGGCGTTAGCGGGCCCAGTCGCGTCGGAACGGAAGTCCTAACCGGACAAACCCGAGCGTCTCGAAAAATAGTCCCAGGCTCTCTCTCTCTTCCCGCCACCATGTTGTCCCGCTCTGCCATTCGTACGCTGGCCGCGCCGTCGTCGCGCCTCTTCTCTTCCTCCTCCGCTCGTCTCACCAAGGTCGCGGTCCTCGGTGCTGGCGGAGGAATTGGCCAGCCCTTGTCCCTCCTTCTCAAAAGCGACCCGCTTGTCACTTCCCTCAACCTCTACGACATCCGTGGTGCACCTGGTGTGGCTGCAGATGTTAGCCACGTCGACACGGCCAGCGAGGTTTTTCCCTCTGTAATTTGGCCGTTGCAACGAAATGACGTGTAATAGGTCAAAGGATTCACCGCTGACCACCTGGACGCTGCCCTGGAAGGTGTGGAGGTTGTGGTTATCCCTGCCGGTGTCCCGAGAAAGGTCCGCCTTGTTTCTTCACGTTCGGAACAGGTTTCTAACGAATTCTGTTTTTTTCAGCCCGGTGTAAGTTTTCTCATCTTTCCTTCCTGCGTATCTTAATCTTTCGTTAGATGACCCGTGATGACCTCTTCAACGTGAGTTCAGTCGTACAGCTCGCAAGAATTATATTCAACGCCGTATAGACCAACGCCTCGATTGTTCGCGACCTCGCCGCGGCTGTTGCCCGCATCGCACCAACCGCCTGCGTCCTCGTCATCTCCAACCCCGTCAACTCCACCGTCCCCATTGTCGCCGCCACCCTCGAAAAAGCCGGTGTCTACGACCCGAAGCGCGTTTTCGGCGTCACCACCCTCGACGTCGTCCGCGCCGCGCGCTTCACCTCTGGCGTCACCAGCGCCAAGCCCTCCGAGACCCCCATCACCGTCATCGGCGGCCACAGCGGCGCCACCATCGTCCCCCTCCTGTCCCAGTCCGGCAAGGGCAAGACCGTCAGCGGCGAGGCCTATGCCGCTCTTGTTCACCGCATCCAATTCGGCGGTGACGAGGTCGTCCAGGCCAAGGACGGTGCTGGAAGCGCGACCCTCTCCATGGCGTACGCTGGCGCCAAGTTCACCAACGCGGTCCTCCGCGGACTGAATGGCGAGAAGGGCGTCGTTACCCCTACGTTCGTCAAGAGCCCGCTGTATGCTGACCAGGGCATCGACTTCTTCTCATCGAACGTCGAGCTTGGCGTAAGTGGTCCACCGCTTCTTTAGTGTAAACGAGACACTAATGACCCATGCAGCCCAACGGCGTCGAGAAAATTCACCCCATCGGCGAGCTGTCCGCGGAGGAGCAAAAACTCCTCGACGCATGTCTGCCCGAGCTGAAGAAGAACATCGAGAAGGGCAAGGCTTTCGTCGCATAGATGGTCACTATAAAAGTATCACTCTGTAGATGGAGTTGGAGGATTATCGGTTTGTGGAAATGATCTTTTCCCCGTCCCATTTGTGAATTTCTCCCTCAACGGCGGAACGCGGATTCTATTCTTACTTGCTATAGAGTGAAACGCGAACTCTTCCAAGGAGTCGATTCAATTGTCGCCACGGCTGCGGCGCGCAATGAATGTCGTGTCCTTTCCCTGGGTTCTCCACTTCCTTTCCAGGCCTTGGGCGTTTAGTTGTTTGACTGTATTAGGCGGTGAAACTTGAACTGTCCCTTGAAGAACCCTGACCTATCCTCACTTACGCATTCCTAGCACTGGCAGCATGGCTATGCTTATCGTTCAAGGGTTCGACCAAGAGGCGTCCGATCTGCTAGCCGAGCCCACTCTGATCTGCACGTGTTGGTTGGCCACCTTCCATATAAGGTCGGCTTTCCCACCGCTCTTTCAACCGGATTTCAGTCGTAGCCAAACTTCACTCGCCAGATAGATGCTTGAGGGTGGTCAGACAAGTTGCTAAAGTAGCCCCAAGGTGAGTCCAAATTTTTGGGGGACTATTTGAACGTATGGAAACAAGAAAAGGCAGCGCTCATATTTTCTTGACACGGCGCGATGTTCGAATTCCTCACGCAGATCCTCTCACTCACCCTTGGTAGCCTATATGAGTGAATTCCGACTAGCTCAACTACAGCAGAGACTCCAGCGGCGGGCTTTGGGTTGAGCATCAACATCAAATCCTGCCCGATATGGAAGGTGGCCAACCAGCACGTGCAGATCAGAGTGGGCTCGGCTAGCAGATCGCCGCCGATCGGACGCCTCTTGGGTTCGACCAGCTGACAGCGTCTTTCCCGCGCAAGTCTGAATTGACGACCCCCGCGGCCGGCGAAGCTATGCCCTTCAAAGGCACGGTGTATAAGTAGAATCTCCTGCGGACAGCACCTTAGCCCTCCTGCCATGTCGCAGCCATGGGGCTTGTACTCTTCATCCCCCTCCTATCACCACACGCTTCCGCTGCTTCACGTCCACGCAGTGGCCACCATCAAGGAACTTGCTGCAGGGGTAAAGCTCATCCAAACCTACTCCAATGACACGGACGGCGCGCTCGAGGCCATCTATTCGTTCCCCATTCCGAACCGAGCGGCGGTTTGCGGCTTCGTTATGATCAAGCAGGACGGAACGAGGGTAATCGGGCGTGTTCAGGAGAAAACAGAGGCGAGGGAGGTGTACGAGTCGGCTGTGGTGCAGGGAAGGCAGGCTGCGTTGCTTGAGCAGCAAACACCGGATGGTGGGTCGCTGCTATTGCAATCGGATTCAGAATCGCGCACTAATCTACTTGTTGTTCAGTCTTCCAAATCGCCGTAGGCAATATACTGCCGGGGGAACTAGTTACAGTCGAGATCTCATACGCCACCGAACTGGCCGAAGACGAGGAGAACGATTCCATTCGATTTCATCTGCCCATGCACATCGGCGCGCGCTATGGTGCCGGGCCTGCCCAAACGAACGTTTACGTTCCTCTAACTGCCTGGCATCTCTGGCATCCCTTACCGCCCCAATCGCCATTTCTAGAGATTTCTGTCGATTTGGAGGCGGTCGCAGCTATCACACAAGTCGGCTGTCCCTCTCACAGCGTCTCGACCGAGCTCGGCCCCGATCCTGCCCTCCCAAACGCGAAAGAACTGCCGTTCTCGAACTACGCCCGCGTTCGCCTGTCTTCCGACGCGACGCTGGATCGGGACTTTGTCCTGACCATGCGGTCGGCGGGGCTCGACGCCCCGCGCTGTGTCGCGGAGCTGCACCCCGTCCACCCTACCACGGCTCTCGCATTCACGCTCGTACCCCGCTTCAAGCTTCCCAACGTTCGACGGCAGGAATTCATCTTCCTCGTCGATCGCAGCGGCTCGATGAACGGAGCGCGGATCGGCGCGGCGAAGCGCGCGCTCATCGTCATGCTCACGTCGCTCCCTACCAAAGACTCTCTCGTCCAAATAGCGTCTTTTGGCAACAAGTGCACTCTATTGTGGCCGGAGGGGAGCGCGTCGTACGATCAGGCCTCGCTCGACTACGCGAGGCAGCATGTCGACACCATGCAGGCGAACTATGGCGGCACGCGCATCCGCGAGGCCCTCGCTCATTGTTTCGCCGCGCGTAAAACCGACCGGCCCACGAGCGTCTTCGTTCTAACGGACGGCGCGGCATGGGATGTTGCGGGTGTCCTGAGCGAGGTGAAATCCGCGGTCGCGGCGGCGCCGGCAGAGGCATACCTGCGCGTCTCCGTCCTTGGGATTGGGAATTCCGCTTCTACTGCTATGTGTGAAGGCGTTGCGCGTGTTGGGAACGGGGTGTGCATGATGGTTGGCGAGGAGGAGACTACTTTCACGGGCAAGATTGCACGAATGCTGAAGGCTGCGCTCACGCCGATGGTCACTGACATTATGGTCGACTGGGGCATCGAGGCGGCTAAACCCGAGGAGGGGGAGGATGATGATTTTGTGGTCGTTTCCGGCGAGGAGCAAAAGGTTGAAGAAGAAAAGATTTTGAACGTCTTTGACCAAACTGTGGATCCGCTGCAGTGGGACCCACAACTTTTCCCTCCTGTTGTTTTGGCGCCGCCTCCTCCGGTTCAGCAGTCTCCCTTTAAGATCCGATCCCTCAGTCCCGGAAACCGCCTGAATGTGTACGCGATTTTGCAAGGTATGCCACACTAACTTTTTTTTAACGTCGAGGCTAAGGCTAACCTGCGATTCCAGGAAAAACCATACCCAAGACGGTAACCCTTACTGGGCGAACAGAAGATGGATCCAAGATCGAACTCTCTGTTCCCGTCACCATCAGCAGTCTTCCTAACGTCCCAGACTCCCCGCCCGCTATACACGCGCTCGCGGCGCACAAAATCATCCAGGATCTAGAGGACGGCCAACATGGCATCCCGACCTTCGTCCCAGGCACTGTCGCGGCCTCGATTGTGCGCCTCGCGAAGCAGCATTCTATTGCCTCCTCGCAGACATCGTTCATCGCCGTCGATGAGTCTCGTATGCACACCCTGACTCTCCCTCTGCGGCTACCATCGCTGCCCACTCCAACCGGAAGGTTTGATGAGTTGCGGGGAGAGAATAAGGTACGGATTCAGAAGGGGGACCGTCAGTCAAAGAATACTGAGCCCTATGTATATCGCAAGTCTTTATTCCCTCTTTTGTCATTAGATAGCTTACTCTTCCCTTACCAGGTCGTCGTCCCAACAACAGTCGGAAGGCCCGACGCGCCGAGGGCACAACGACATCGGTATCATCAAACCTTCCTCCTGTCCTGGAACCTTCGGTGTTCGCTCCATTGCCCGTCCAACACACCGACGACGCCTCCTCCAAAGACACTCAATATCTCCGTCGGCGGTGCTTCGACTGCCACATCACCGAGGCGTCTTCCTGGCGGCGCTCTACCGCCAACCCCGGTAAAATTATATGCAATAAATGCGCACTATACGAGCGAACCCACCTGCGCGCACGCCCGGTGCGCTTTGAGGCTGAGGCCGGGGCCGCAGTTCTTGCGGCAGCAGAGGAGGAGACGGATCCACTCGAAGCGCTGGCGAGGCTGCAGGGCTTTGACGGCTGCTTCTCCCCCGCCATCTTGTCGCTGGTGCAGCTGAATGTCGACGTCGCCCAGGCCCGCGCGGCGCTGCTCGATGTACCGGAGGTTTTCGCGACTCTTATCGGGATGGCGTTCCTGGCTGCCAGGCTCGGTCCGACCATTGAACTCGAGTCGTGGGAGGCGATGTACAACAAGGCGCGCGCTTTTGTGGAGGGTGCTGCGGGCCTTATCGCGGCGGTAGATGAACTGAAAGCGAAGGCTGTTTCGCTGCTTGCTCAAGGGCAGCCATTGTGCTAATTTATGGAGGATCATCTGTTGTCTCTATCTATCAAATATATGTAACTTCTCTGTGTACACACGACCTTCCTTATCCCTCCCGATTTTCTTCGGAATCGCTCAACTTTGATGGCGCTGCGGACGCGCTGGAATGACGCGTCCGATATTGTATCCGCGTGACTCTCAGTTCCTGAACCCAACCACCACCTTCAAGCATGAAGGCGGTTACTCTCCTCCTTCCTTTACTCTCCTTATCCACCTCGTTTGCCTCTCCAACTGGGGAGCAGATTGTCCTTGGACTGGGAGAGACCGGCCGCTTTCCTGGCCTATCCTCGGGTGACGCATACCATGCTGTAAATGAGTGGCTGGACGACGCCAAGAAGAGCATTCTGAAGGGCAAGAAGAACCTCGAGAAGTGGTACCACGACGGGAAGGAGTTTATCAAGCAGAACGAGCTCTTGTGTGAGTTCGATATCCCGTGCGCAGCGAGTACAGGGGGATGAAACGTATTGTAGATGAACTCGTTTCGCACCCGTCGTTTGAAGAGCATCAGCTGAGGGTCACCGAGCCTGAGCTATGCGACACCTCGGTCAAGCAGTATTCTGGGTACCTCGATATTGCCCAAGACAAGCACCTTTTCTTCTGGTTCTTTGAATCCCGGAACTCGCCCTCGACGGACCCTCTCGTTCTCTGGCTCAACGGCGGTCCAGGTGAGCACTCAGATGCCCTTATGGAGTTCCGGGTCTTGAGCTAGAAACGCAGGCTGCAGCTCCTCCACTGGACTGCTCTTCGAGCTCGGCCCATGTTCTATCGCCAACGAGGGAAAGAACACCACCTTCAACAAGCACAGCTGGACCGCGAGCGCGAACGTGATCGTACGTCCGGCATCTTTGTCGCAGCTCGCTGCGTCTAACTGGTATTGCAGTTCCTCGACCAGCCCGTGAATGTTGGTTTCTCTTATGCGGAGGATGGCACGACGGTCAATAACAGCCCTGTCGCGGGCAAGGATGTCTACGCCTTCTTGGAGCTCTTCCTCGCGCGTTTCCCGGAGTACTCCAAGCAATCTTTCCACATTAGCGGAGAGAGCTACGCCGGAACCTATGTTTGTGCTTTCGTCGCCTCCAAAAACTGCTGAATTCCAATCCTTGCAGCTTCCCAATATCGGCGCCGCCATCTGGAACGGAAACAAACAGCTGGATCTCGCCCCGACGCCGAGCCTCAAGAAGATCAACTTCGAGTCTATCCTCATCGGCAATGGGCTCACAGACCCGTACGTACAGTGCTAGTTTCTCTTATCCACGGCGACCTAAGGATCCGCAGTTACACCCAGTTTGGCTCCGTCGCCGACTATGCCTGCGACGGCCCGTACCCGTTGTACAGCGATCCCCAGGGCGCCGAGTGCAGTGCGCTGCGCACGAAGATCCCAACCTGTCAGAACATGATCAAACGGTGCTACTCTTCCGGCTCGCGCCTCTTCTGCGTGCCCGCACTCCTCTATTGCAACTCGCAGCTCATCGGCCCTCTTACCCGTACGTCCCACCCCTTTTCACCCCACCACAGCGGAGATGAATGCTTTTGTAGAACTGGGGAAGAACCCGTATGACGTGCGCAAGACGTGCGACCGCGCGACGGACGGCGACCTTTGCTACAAGGAAATGAACTGGATCGACACCTGGATGAACGATCCCAAGGTCAAGGTCCAGCTCGGTGTCGACCCCTCGCGCAAATTCGCGAGCTGCAATATGGAGGTGAACCAGGCGTTCCTGTTCCAGGGTGACGGTGCACACAACAGCGCGGAGCTCCTGGGCGAACTCATTGACGGTGGTGTGAGACTCCTCATTTACGCCGGGAATGCTGGTGCGTCGAGGTCCGCGAAGCTAAATGTCGACTGATGGAATGGAATGTGTGCGCAGATATGATGTGTAACTTCATCGGCAACGAGCGCTGGCTTGACGTGCTCGACTCTTCGTTCAAGGACGAATTCGTCGCGGCCAAGAGCATCCCGTGGATCACCGCCGGTAGCGGTACACTCGCAGGCTCAGTGCGCAGCGCGGGCGGCAAAGGGTTCACTGCAGGAAATGTCACCTTTGTCACCGTCTTTGAGGCCGGACACATGGTTCCAAAGGTCTTTAATTCAATTTACGGACGTATAGACACTAACGCTACGACCCCAGGATCAACCAGAGGCCGCTCTCGTGAGTTCTTTTCCTTTATGCAGAAAAAACTCGCTGACACTGCGACCCAGGATTTGTTCAGCAGGTGGCTCTCCAACAGCCCTCTGTCTCTCCAGTAGATTTCGATACGATATACATACCACTGTACAGTGTACTCACGACTGTGAAGGATTATTTTTACTTTTGGTTTTCACAGCGCGGTCACGATGGCCGAGTTGACGCCGGCCACCGACGCGACGCGTCTCGGCTACTTAAGCGCGTTGATGATGGGCTGCCGTGGGATACTGCCTTCCCCTTCCTCTCTTCCTCTCCCTCCATCTGGCAATGAGCTCAGCGACTGTGACACCTCCAGGCGACGCGGAAAATGACCCATCGAAACAAGTCCCGAGCGCATGGGCTGCGCTCCTGAGCGTGCAGAAAGAGAACGCGCGGCTCCGCAAGCTAGTCGCGGAGAGCGGTCCGGCCACGAAGACGGTCACTCGCTCCTCGATGCGTCGGCGTGTGAGCTTCCAGCTTCGAGACGAGGAGGATGAGCTGGAGGATGATGACGAGGAGGAGGACGAGGACGAGGTACGGGTCTGTGACGGATGCGTGGTATTTGCTGACAATTTTGTATAGGTCGACAAAAACGACGAGGCGCAGAACGCGGATGAGGCACAGCAGCAGTTAACGCAAAAGCTGGTCCGGTTCGACAAGGCGCGTCTTGCGTCGCTGGAGTCGGGCCTGAAGAGGCTCGAAGCCGACAAGGCACAGCTCTTGGAGGCGCAGCAGCTGTTCGACACGCAACGAATGGAGCTGGTTAGATTCCACGAGCAACTCCTTGCTGCGAAAGCTGACATTGAGACCGAACGCACGCGCGCCGCACGCCAGAACGCCGCCACCGCACAGGAAAATATAAACCGGAACACGGAGGCGGAGGCGCGTGTCAAAGAGCAGCGACGGTCGCTCGAGGCGCGCATTAAAGGCGAATGGGCGCGGGCGGTGGAGTCGCAGAGGCAGCTCGAGGCGGACAGGGAGAAGCTTGTGAGAGAGAGATCGCGCATGAGTTACAGTGTGTTGCGGCTGGTGGACGAGAACGGGCGCCTCGAGGAGCTCACGGCGCGCCTCGAAGGCGGGAAAATCCACCTCGAAGCGCAAACCTCGAACCTGGCGCAGACCGTTACACACCTCGAGCGAGAGAATAGGCGTATTGAGCGCGATTTGAGCTCGTCGAAGAAAATCATTGCCCGACTCGAGAAGCAAGGATTGGATCTCCGGACGACTAACAACGTCCTCCATGAGCTGAACGAAAGACTGACCGAACGGGAACGGGAACTTGTAGGGCGGAGAACGTCGAATGCCGACTTAACGGTAGGTACCCTCGTAAATTTTTCTCTTACCCCACTCATTTATATTCAAGATGGAGTTTTCATCCCCGCCACAGCACTCATCTCCCGGCCCAGTAATGCTCGCATCCCCACCTCGGTCGTCTTCGCCGAGTCTCCGCCCCCGGAAGCGTACCCGCGTCGCGCTCCACGACGACGAGGACTATGAGAACCCGAATGCGCGGACAAACCGAAACAGCACAGGTACAACGGTTAAACTGCGACCTCGCCGTGCGGCTTCAGAGGCCGCTCGAGCCAATACTTCAGGCATTCTCGAGCCGTGGCGCCTGCCGCTTGTGCCCGTTGATGATAATGCCAGGCTGCGTGAGCCGCCGGACTCGGAGGGTGAGCTCTATCTCCCCGCCATGGGCCACCATCTGCGCCGCGCGTCCTAGGGCGAGCAGAGTCGCTCGAGCCCCTAGAGCACGTCCGCTTGGCCGGTTGGGACCCAAGTACCTCGGCGTAACGAGCGCGACTCATGGAGTGGAATTTAAATCCTGGGCCTTTTGGGACTCATCACACTGTATATAATTTAGACGCATATTTATTCAGTCGATTCCGGACACGCAATTCTTGCTGCGTACAAACGCGGTCGCAGGAAAACGAAGGTTTGTGAACGTGGGAATTTCTCGGTGATATCCGCACCCGCACTCGCCCTTTCCACAACATCAACACAACATTCTACAACATTGTCACCTTCTACGGTCTTGCACTTGAGGCTGTAGCTTCGACAGTCACGGTCTGTTCGTTTCAACATTCTAGGTGGTTGTCATTGAATTCTAGAGCAGGATCCATGACTTCTTTAACATCCCTCCTCAAATCCAACGATGCCCCGCTTCCCTCGCAAAGACTGCTCGCGGAGGAGACCGTGCGCAATAAGCAGGCCCAACTTGTGAACCTTGACAAAGTCATCTCGGCTGTTCAGCTCACATTGAGAAACCTACAAGCCGACCGCGCGGAATTGGCCGCAGAAGCGAACCAGTACAGCAGTGTCCTCTCTCCCATCCGGCGACTCCCAGCGGAGATGATCAGCGAAATATTCCTCTATTTCGCTCCTGTCTCACATTTCGACGTGCTGGACGGCACCCGAGTCACGCTACCGTGGACTTTGGGTCACATTTGCCGCTTATGGAGGGCAATATCCCTCTCACTCGGCGAATTGTGGTCGGTATTGGATGTACCACGCGTCTCTGCGGATTGTCGAGCGCCAGAGTTTCTGCAGGACGTCGACGATTACGAGAAGTGGTTGACAGACCCACCACTTGACGCATGCGACCTGCGCGAGTATCGCGAAGGCTACGCAATCGAAATGGCTCTCGATTATATCACGACCTGTCTCAGGCGTTCAGGAAACCGCCCTCTTTCCTTCCGCTTTGACCAGCAGCTTGGCTCTGCGACCTTCCCCGTGGCCAACACCCTCTCGAAAAATCTGCTTCGCTTCCATGAGGTCGCCTTCGTGGATCCGACAAATGATCTGGTCGAATATCTCTGTGTGGAGTCAGAGTTTTCTGATAACCTGCGCGCCATTGGAGTTGTAACATCGTGGCATTCTTACCAGTCGCTACCTGCCCGGCTCTTCATGAATGTTCGCAACCTCACCGATCTCAGCCTGACCAATGTCATCTTGCCCCTGGACGCCTCCCTCTCTCTCCCATGGCCCCAGCTCCTGCGGTATCGTGAGCGGAGGTGCACCTGGACATCTTTGTCTCAATTGTCGGCCGCGTATGGAGGGCTCGCAAATTTGCGCGAGTTATGGTGGGAATGTCCTCGCTTGCTTTTCAGACTTGCAATCCCCGATAAATCCTTTCTCCTGCCCAACCTCTGCGTTGCCCGGTTTCACTTCGACGACGACGGCGTCGATATACCACGGACATTGGTCATGCCTGTGTTACAGGCCTTCAGCATAGAAACCTCCACTCGCACCCACTTCCGTAGCTGTCTGCCCACTTCATCCCCGGATGTGAAAATTCTTCAGCTGCGGATAGATGGTTTTTTACAAAGCAATCTAACATACGCCCTCGCAATGTTCCCCGAAATTACGCAACTAACCCTCGACGCCAGGCACGGGCATCTCATATCCGATGCCGATATCTCTGCCCTCATACCGATGCTTGGTCAACCTACTCTGGCCCCGCACCTAGGAATCCTCCGGCTCTCCAATAGGTCTTTCCGCAATAAAGAATGTCAGTGGACGACACTCGCAGATATGCTTCACGCTCGATTTCGGCCTACCGTCCACGGGGTGACTCCCCTTCGCCGGTTCGATTTTTTCACCGGTCCTTGCTCTAACGACTTGCATGTTGCAACGGCGTTGACGAACCTGGGAAGGCAGAATCGGTGGGATATCAGGGTGGTTTCCGAGGCGGAATTCCCTGCATGGCATGGTACTACTAGCAGCTAATGTAGAATTGCACTTGAACTACGTGTCGATATCAAGATCTCCTCGATGAGCGGCCTATCTTGTTTTCGTCAACCACTTGGTTCAGCCACACCGCGAACATCACGCTTTCCACAAATGCGCTCCCGCATTCCTAGCTTGCTTTTATGGCTAGAACCGACGACGTCCAAGATCGTCACCAACGCCCACAGTGAGCGGGATGGTCAATAGAGCTGAGCAGCTGGTTGTGTCGAACACGTCGATTACAATACACTCAATCTGTCTGTGGTACATTCATACAAGGTATCCCAGCGCTCGAGCCTGCAGCTCGTCCACCCCAAGCCCATCTGAGATCTCCCGCAATGCATCCTCGACAAACGCGCGCGCCTTGTCGTACATCGCCTCCCACGCGTCTGCCTCGACGTCAGCCGCGAGTCTGGAACACAGGAACGCCATCGCAACGAGCGTGGCAAAGACGTCGTCCGAAACACCGAGCGCTGCGCGCGCTTCATGGGGAGTGAGGTTAAGCGGGATGGTGGACAGAACGTCCTGTGTAAAACGGCCGTCGAAGGACTGATGGCGCGCCAGGGTCTCCAAGATGTCGACGCTAGGTGGTGGACTAGGAACCGGCAGAGCACCACCAACGCGTGGCGAGCCACGCATGGAGCGGGTGCGCTTGCCGGCGGAGGAAGACACAGAGCTCGTGAGAGCAAACTGGGCTTGGGGATCGGTGGACAGCTGATTCATGAGAAGAGCCAGCTGGTCCCGCCCACCAGACTGGACTGGCTGGGCACTCAAACGACTGAGTAAACTATCGAGCGGAGCGGATGCGTTCCCAACCTCCGCCATAGATGCCCTAGGCCCGTCCGGCATGCTCGTCAGGGACGCGGTTAGGGAGGACCCGGCAGAGGGGCTTGCACCCAAAGGTGCCGCGTGTTCAGTAGGAGGAGGAGGAGTATGTAGCTGCCGCTGCACCCGGCTTTGTCGCATCTGGGCCAGCTTGGCTTTTTTCTGCTCGATCTGCGCGGCTCTATCGCTAGAAGGCGTCTGTGCCGCACTAGTAGAAACGGATCGTGAAACCGGGACCGTGTCGTTGGTCGGAGGGACGGATGACTGGTCGACGGCGACGAAGGAGGTGTGCGATGACACGATGGAATACAGTTTGGCGAGACGGACGATATGCGCTTTGACCGTCCGCCTGAGCAGATCCGCATCCTCGGGATTGGAGGTAAGGATAGCGTGTTGGCCGTCTTCAATGTCTTGTATTATTTTACGAGCGGCGAGGGCATGGATCGGTAGTGGAGAGTGTGCTGCGGTGGGGAGATTGCTGAGCGTGACAGGAACAGAGAGCTGGACCTTGGAGCCGTCTTCTGTGAGACCCGTGAGGGTTACGACTTTGGGTACCGATTTTCCTAGAAGGCCAAGTCAGTAGTGGTCTATGGTAAAGGTAACGGGTGTAGAAACCTTGCAGAATGGCGTACACGCTGAAACGATTGCCTGGGCTGAGGGAACGTATGTTGAAGGGGGACTGCTGCACTGGAGGAGACGGTGATAAAACCACTGGGGGAGAGGGTGGAACGGCCTGATCATCCGTATGCAACGGATCTACGCTCTCAGCGAACACATTCAATGTTGCATTCTCTGACCTCTCTTCCTCAACTCTAGGAACCACCACGAACGCCTCGTCATCCTCCTCCGTGCTGATCTCCTCTGGCGCAGGGATGCCCCAGTCCACCGCGATATCCGTGATCATTGGCGTACGCGCAGCCTTGAGCATTCGCGCAATCTTGCCGGTAAAAGTCGTCTCCTCCTCGCCAACCATCATACATGTCCCGTTTCCGACACGGGCGATGCCCTCGCACATGGCGGTGGAAGCAGAGTTGCCGATCCCGAGGACAGACACACGCAAGTATGCTTGCGCGGTACAGCTGGCAAGTGAGGTCTTCACCTCCGTTAGTACGTCGTCGACATTCCACGCCGCCCCGTCGGTCAACACGAACACGCTCGTCGGGCGGTCGGTTTTGCGTCTGGCGAAACAATGCGCGAGGGCTTCGCGTATTTGGGTGCCGCCGTAGTCTGACTGCATGGTGTCCACATGCTGCGTGGCCTCGTCGAGCGTCCCCTGGTGATACGGCCGGCTTCCTTCTTCCCAGAGCGTAGTGCAGGTACTACCGAAGGACGCTATCTGGAAGAAGGAATCCTTGACGGGGAGCGACCGCATCATTACGATGAGCGCACGCCTTGCTGCTAGGATGCGGAGGCCGTCCATCGACCCACTGCGATCGACGAGGAATATAAATTCCTGCCGTGAGACGTCGGGTAACTTGAACCGCGGGACGAGGGTGAATGCGAGGGCGGTGGTGCGATGGGCGGGGTCAGGCTCTGCAACACAGCGCGGGGCGTCGAGGCCGCCGGACTTGACAGTCAAGACAAAGTCCTTGTCAAGTGCCGCGGCGGACGAGAGGGACACGCGAGCGTAATTCGAGAAGGGAAGCTCATGCGCGTTGGGAAGCGCAGGATTGGGCCCTAGCTCGGTCAACACGGTGTGTGAGGGGCAGCCAATTTTAGCGATAGGTGCAAGGGTTTCGACGTTCACGAGGATCTCCAGGAAGGCATTTGAATGGCCCGCGTTATCGGGTGGTGAAGACGGTGGCGGTTGTCCGTAGCGAGCACCAATATGCAGAGGGAGGTGGAAACGAATCGAGTCGTTATCTTCGTCTTCGGCCAGTACCGTCGCGTACAGAAGCTCGATCACCACGGTCTCTTGCGGCTGTATGTTGCCGACTGCGATTTGAAACACTGACTACTGGATTAACGCAGAGCAAAAAAGGTGAACGAAAAATGGCCTACCGTCTGGCGTTTGTTGCTCAACTAATGCCGCCGTCTTTCCCTGCGATACAGCAGCATCGTACGTCTCCCTTGCCTCCTGCTTTTCCTGCACCAGCCCAACCACTCTCGTTCCATCCTGCTTGATCATCGCAAACGAGCAGACGACCGCCCGAGCGGGGATTGGGAACGAGTAGCCCACTTCATGGGCGCCGTCCGTGTCATTGAGATAGGTTTGAGTTAGCTTCACTCCTGCAGCAAGTTCCTTGATATCGGCTGCGGCGTGAACTTGGAGTAGAGGCAGCGGAACTATGCGATTGTTCGAGGAATAATACAAGCCCCAAGTTGAATTCCGGGACATTTTGGATGAGGATCAAGATGTGGGGATAGGTTTATATAGCATCCTGAGAGGCCCATGAGTCCAGAGGCTTCGGGACCGATAGGCGCCAAGGTGGGCGACAACTGAGGGCGATGGCGGGAAGATAAATGCGACAAAACAACAACACCGCTCAAATTCAAACGTTGACCACATCCTTTTGCGTCTTTGTATGTCCTTCCACTAAGAGACTAGCGGCGATGACAAGCGCAATCGAATCCTTGACTGCACTCCTCGAATCCAACGACGCGCCACTACCTTCACAGAAAAACCTCGTCCAAAAAATCCTGCGAGACAAGCGCATAGAGCTAGCTGCACATTGAGCGTCCTGCGAGCTCAACACGCCGCCCTTGCTTCCAAAATCAGCCAGTACGACGGTATCCTGTCCCCACTGCGGCGACTGCCTGCCGAAATCCTTGCAGAAATATTAATCTACTTCACCCCGTTCATGCATCCCGACTCCAACGCATGTCCCGTGGTACAGGCTGACCCGATATTCTGAAATCGACTACGCATGGGAGCCCGACAAGCAACTGTCGGTGTATCGGCAGCTCACGAATCTCCCCGTTTTCTGCTGGAAAGCGGACGTTCCAGGCGGGTTCAGGATGGAGCCCATTCTGCTTCCAAACCTGCGCGCTGCATTTTTTGAGCTCGGAGAGTTCTTTGACACGTCTGGTGTCGTTCAAAGCTTTAAGATGCCGATGCTGGAGCTGTTCAGCCTCCAATATCCCTTACCACAGTATTTTTCGAGTTGCGTCCCCTCCTCTTCCCCGGGTCTAAAAATTCTTCGCGTTCAGATGCCGTGTCAGGACCGACCGGGCGACTTGGCGCAGATATTTAAGACCCTCCCAGAGCTCATCGAACTGACCCTCGACACCCCAAGACTGTCATGCGACATCGACATCTCGTGCCTCATCCCATTCCACGATGAGCTGCCCCGGAACCCCAAGTTAGAGATAATCCGACTCTCGAACCGGTCCTTCACCCCCAAAGAATGCCGGTGGCAGACCCTTCTGCACCTCCTCGAGGCTCGGTTTCGGCCAACGATGGGTGGGATATCGCGTCTCCGGCTCTTCGAATTTGCAACAGACGAATGGGCGAACGACAAGTTGAAGGTGCTGGCGACGGAAAATGGGTGGAATATTCACGTCCCCAACAGGGTCGAATTTTCCGCATGGGATCTGGACAAGCTCATGTTCAGAGATGAAATGAGGATGTCATTTTCGCTCGGACTGGTAATTTTTCGATGAAAATCATAATGCTCACGGCCGTGAAAATATGGGCGGACTACGAAGCGCTAGTCGACGACTCCTCCACATACATAATGTGATAGACCATGAGCGCACTTAATAAGTCCTGTCCTTTGGGCAGCGAAGTGCAGACACTGATGAAAAAAGCAGAATCAATTCATCCACACGCGACGCGACGCGACAATATTGGGCCAACCGCGATCGCGACACGACCTGGCCCGACGCTGGCAAAAAATAAAATGCTCGCAGCCACACTGGAACCTAACCGCGGAAATATCCCGCAACGAGCACTCGAACCGGGGGTTCCCGCAACGGCTGCACGCGCAAGGACTCGCCTACATATCAGGACCGAACCCGAAACTGCGAGCATTGGCTATTGAGCGGACAGATGATGCTAGGACATCAAGAGAGTCGCGTACTTTGTTCGGCGCACATACTGGTTCGCGAATCGTGTTCCCCGAGGACACATTCCTTGCCCCAGACCAGGAGAATCAACGCGATTGCGACGTGCTGCAAGTAAAAACAAAATGCTCACAACCCCACGCTGAAACCTAGCCGCGGAAATATCCCTGGCGATATATGGCCGTATGATGATTTACCATACGGCCTGACAATACACCATGCAGCCATATATCGTCGAGACTCTCCTACATACTAGACACTGATGGGCGCAAGGCTCTGAGCATTATTGGCAGTGAGGGAATGATGCAAGGATATCAGAAGAGTTGTGTACTTTGTTTGGGGGTACTGGTTCGCACGAGACTTCGACCTCCGAGACGCAAGATAAAGCAAAGACTGACGCGACCTAATGCGACGCTGCAAAAGAAAGACAAAATGCTCGCAGCCCCACGCTGGAACCTAGCCGCGGAAACATCCCTTCCGCGATATATATTCGCATTGTATTCACACTACGACTATATACCGCCAGGACTCGCCTACATACTAGACACCGTCTGCGATGGGCCCGAGGCTGCGAGCATGGGCGAATAAGTGGAGGAAAGATGGGAGGACATCAGCAGAGTCGGAGTCGTGTACTTTGTTCGGGGTACCGGTTCGCGCGATACTTTGACCTTCGAATGAACACGGGCCAATCGAGGCGCAAGATAAAGCAAAGAGACTGGAAATCGAACAAACCCCGATCGCGACGCGACGCGCCAGCAGAAAAGGTACTTAAGAAGGTAGAAAGGCAAAACGCTAACAACCTCCCGCTAGCTCATGGCCGCGGAGAAATCCCTCGCCGCGTGAAGGGCGCGTCGTGATCCGCGTCGATCACGACGCGCCCTTCACGCTAGGACTCGCCTACATACTGCAAACTGGTGCGGTGCTGAGGCTGCAAGCGAAAACAATAAGGAAGCAAGGAAGGACATCAGCTGGGTGATGTACTTTGCTCGGGGGACCGGTTCGCGTCGCGTCGCGTCGAGGTCAAGATCGATAACATCGTTGGAACTGGCCACACAGACAAGGCAGAACAAGAAATGCAGTCGTCGTACAACATCAAGCAGAGTTATATTTAACACACACAGGATACGCGATACGGAATATGGATACGGGAGGCTTAAGATATGGTACGGCGAATAGAAGGGAAGTATGTACAAGGTATAAATCATCATCGAAACAGTAGCAGAGGGAGGGTTGTTAAGTACGCGAGCAAAAAGGAGGGGGGGGCGATGCATAAAGATCGCGGCAGGAGTGGAAGCAGCAAAAGGGGAGGCAGGATCAGTCCGACGCGTCGTCTTCCTCGCCACCGCTTGCCGGCGCGCTCTTCTTCCCGCTCTCGTACGCGTTCTTCTCGTCCTCTGCGCGCGTCTTGTCCTTAGCGGCCTGTTCGACGTAGGGCTTCTTCTCCTCGTCGTCGAGCTCCTTCCACTTGGCGCCGAGCAGTTTGCCCACTTCGCCTTTGGGTAGTGTGTTAGTGAAGAGCGAAGGAGCACGAAGAGCGGGACCTACCAAAGCCGGCATCAGGGTTCTCGGTCTTGATCCTCTCGCGCCAGTCCTGGGAGAAGAACATGTACGCGGAGAGCGCGCGCTTGGGTGCGTTGGGGTCCTTCTTTGCCTTGCCACGCGGTGCCTTTTCAGCCTTCTCGGCGGCCTTGCGCTGCGGAGTAAGGTGAGTAATAGTGGAAGGGAAACAAACGAGGGAAATTTGGAAGCGAAGAAGAAGACGGGGAACGGCTAGAGCACACAAGATAACGGGGAGGTAGAAGAGGAAGGACGGAGAATAGGAAAGTAAATAGGTAAAAAAAAAGAGTCAGCAAAAAAGCGCGACGAGCATACCGCAGATGCCCCGACGCTCAGGCACCGCCAGTGGCTGAAGTGGTGGCGCAAGCTAGCACGAGAAGAGGTGCAAGCGGAAGGGAAGAAGATAAAATAAAAACAAGTCGCGAAAAATCGGGACAAATAAGCACGTGGGGAACGGCGACAATGCCTTGACGTTCAGGCATCGCCAGTGGCTGCAGTGGTAGCATAGGCCGACACAAGAAAAAACGAAAGCGGAAGCAGGAAGGTCGAAAGAAAAATAAAAATAAATGAAAGAAAAAGCCACGGAAAATCGGGACGAATGAGGAACGAGGGGGCAACGATGCCTCGACCTTCGGGCACCTGCACTGAACGCGAGGAAATGGGGTGCCCGCAGAGGATGCACGGGAGAAGGGTTTTCGTCATGACCAATTCTGACACCCGCCATTGTGCTCCACAACAACATCCGGGCTCCGTGACGTGGCAGACGACGCGCACGACGCCCTCAGACAACGCGCTCGACGATGCGAGGTCGTGAGGCGGGATGACGGACGGATATCGGGGCACCATCATTTGGGGGGAGCACCTGATGCGCCCCTCAGCACAACGGACCGCCTCATCGTGACAACGAGGGCATTGGGGATGTCCCAGGGGATGTTTGCGAGCGCGGGAACGGCGATAGGAAGTGGAAAAAGACAAAGAAGAGGGATTTGGTGGTGAGATGAGACTCACTTTGGGTTTGGCTTCCTTGGGCATATCTGGGGGTGAAACGCGACGATTAGCGACCTTGAAGGCACAGAAGAGCGATGGGGGACGCAGAGGAGGCAGGAAATGAGTGAGGAAGGCGGGGGGACCCGCGAGCTCGACGCGTCGTGAGCACGTGCTCACGCGCTCACTGCGTATGCGGGGGAGCTAGATGTCGTCGCCGACGACGACGAGGAGGCATATCGCGGGTGTTTTCGACGGCAGGACGTGCAGAATGAATATACAACTCACTGGATAAGAGAAAGGAAAGGTAAAAAGGAAGGGCTGATTTCTTGGGTTTGGCGGGGAGCCTACGGTTTTTTGGCGGTGGTCGCAGGCAGAGAGCGAAAGTGCAGGCCAACGGCGTGACGCGTTACGCACCGTTACCGATGCCATCAACCCGCACAGACCTGCTGTCCACTTGGTGTCCAAATAAATCCGGAAATTCAAATTGCGAGCATGTCGCTCAGCGAGCTGAGCAAGCCAAGGAGGGAGAGCAGGATTCTTCACCAGCGCACAAGTAATGATCAGGGCAGACAAAGGGGGAAAAAAATAAGTTGCCGGTTCAAACTTCAAACACCGTTCAAGATGCGGCTCAGTCTCCTCCCTCCTTCTTCACCGACCAAGGCCCTCTGCTCTTTCGAAATCGTACCTCTGATATCTGTGGAGGGCAACACAAAAGACAACCTTACGGTCCTTTGCCGGCGAACTCCAAGTTCTTCCACCCGGGCCTTTATCTCCTTCTCTGCTACTCCTCCTCTGCGAAAGTCTGAGGGAAAAGGACCACCACGCTATTCCTCTCTCTTGAGCTCTCACTTGAAGCAAGTCCTCAAGTGATATTTTTCCAAGTTTCAATTCAAACCCTCTCAGGCTCTCTTGCCCTCTCCATGCGATGCATGTCGGATGCCCGGCGTACGACTCTGATAATTGGTATCCCGGACCAGCGATTCTCTGGGAGTGTCCTTTTGGTCTCTAGGACTCTCAGTCGCGCCGATTCAGGAGGAGTCTGGGTGCTCCCAGGCGTTCCATTTCCTTCACCCCACAAGGACTTTTCCGTCGACTCAGTTCAACCTAAAATAAACTCAACTCAGGTTTAACAAAACGATTGGCAACGCGCAAGACCGAGCCGTCAATGTTTTCTTCCTGCCTCCCGTCCTTGCATGCCCCGCGCACAGTGCTGGGACTCGGCATGTTGCACTTTTGTTCGGCACATCGGGTCGCAAATACAAGGACGTCTTGAGCCTTGACCGCAAAGTGGACTCCCTCGTTTGCAGACTCCACAGTTTGAGGAACGTTCTAAGGCGCCGATACACGAGGGGCAAGTCCAACACGATTGGCGCCGCTGAAAATTTCAACCCGCGCGCAGGGACACCCGAACCCCGCCTCGGGTTGCGATTTCTCGGCCACGGTTCAACCGAAGACAGTCTACTCGCGGTGTACGCTGGGAAAATCTTGGCCAAGTTAAACCTGTGCTCCACGTTTACGGTTTCGGTCAAACGCAGACTCGGACCAGGTGAGGTGCGTTGGGGCATGAGAAGTTGATGTTTAGTTGAACATTTTCAGAAAAGTTCAACCTGTCGAAATTCCGGATCCTTTTGAACGATCGGAATAAATTTCTCTTGCTTCGTCGCGCGCGGAATATTTCGAAGCGTGGGTACGCGTCGAGGTCCCAAGAGTCCCTGTTGCGTCGGCCTGAGAAAAAGGAAATCGCATCAACCGCTTGCCCGAACAAGGTACACAACTCAACTGATGTCGTTCCAAATCGAGCACACTCTTACGCCTAATGCTCCCAACCTGCGGTGCGATGCTGCAGTATGTAGGCGAGTCGCTGTATGTGGAGGGACCGTGATTTGAGGTGGACAATCCATCCCGGGAAACTTGGACATATGGTGATATTTCCGCGGCTGTGGTTGAGTTGGAGGTTGCGAGCATTTTTCCTCGAATTCCCTGGCTTTTTGCATCCTTGCAGTCATCAATGGATTGGAAGCCGGAAGCCGGAAGTTCAACGTTCAACCGTCGACATGGCAAGTAGCTCAGGAGCAACAGACGTGATGGGCATCCCTCCGAGCTCGGTTTGTTTATGCCTTGTCTCCAACCGTCACTTGCAACCAGCACTTCTGCGATATTTCACTGCTTAGTCTCCCGAGCTCAAGATTCACTATGATTCTCGCCGCCCAATTGCCGCCCATACGCTGAGCTCCAAGTCTTGCGCCTCGAAAACAAACCGGGACACAAGTTGGCGGCTGGCAGCTTCGGGAGACTGCAGTCGAAGTGGTCGTAGCTCCGAGCGGCCAGAGAAAGAAATTAATTGAGAAAAGACTACATAACCCAGACGATCCGGAATACATCATCTACACCACCTCAACATTCGGCGGCAACTCCTCGCACTCCGGGGTCGGCGGAGGGGTCACTTTCTCACACACCTCCCCCTTCTCCTGCTCCTTATCTTCGTACACTTGGAAGCGGTGAGAACGTCTCTGCCACTTCGGAGGAAAAACTCACAAAATGCCAGCTCCTCCAGTGTGAGGTTTGACGTCTCCGGAAAGACGAAATAAATGAACGCGATTTGCAGAGCTACCGACACGCAATAACTTGGATGGAAGAAAATTAGGCGCTCGCTCGCCCGGTTGGTTGACCTCACCCACCTAATATAATACTTCCACCCTTCCGCCCATTATATTAATTGATTTCGAAGACGTTGAGCTTCGGACTCACCGGCGTGTTGCAGCCCGACAGGATTCACAAACTGGCCAAAGAATACGGCTAGACGGCTGAACCACGAAAAAGTGACGATCCCCTTGGCGCGAATGTGGAAGGGGAACAGTTCCATTACGTATGCTGCGCAGCGATGAATGGTTATTGAGTCGGTGCTCAGTAAAGGAAGGCTTACTATACGTCAAGGCACCGTAGCCCATGGCCATTGCGGGGACGAACAGAAATATGAACCTACGCGTAGCAGCGTCAGTACGTCGCGGAATAAATTTGAACTCCACTCACACCATGACAGCCGTGGCCGACTCGTGCCTTGGTGTCTTGGTAAATACAGCAGTCGCAACCGTCCATCCAATTAGAATACACAAAACCGATATTGTGGATATCTAGTGAGTGCTGTCAGCGAATTTTAACCCTTGAGGCAATGCGTCTGCGACTCACCAGAAACATCGTGCGCCGTTTGAACCTGGGCACAACCACAGCGATGCTCGTCGCGCAGAACAGTGCCCAACAGCTCAAAGCCAAGTCGATCCGGTTTTTCGTCAGGTTGTCGTGGATCCCAATAGTGGCTAGAATGCGCGGGAGGTAGCTCCTACCAGCCTATCAGCAAATCAATATCCCGAGGGGAGGGCGCGAGAGTACCCTATTAACCCATTTCCGGTCCACTTGAACTTGCAGGTAAGCATGCTGGCCCAGGAATTGAATGTGGCTGGAACATACGTTCATCGCGAGGCCAAGGAACAGCGCAATCATCGACCGTTTGCGCATGCTCGGCGTGGAGACGAGCTCCAGCCACCCCCGCCGCGCCGTCCGCATCTCCTCCCTCAACGTCTCCTCGATCTCCGTATATTCCGCCTTCACGAACTCGGACTGTGCGTCGCCTTCCCCGTGGTACTTGACCAATATCGCGGACGCCTCGGCGCCGCGTCCTTTGGCGATCAGCCACCGGGGCGACTCGGGTACGAGGAGGATGAACACGAGTTGAATTATGCTGGGCGTTGCTTGGAGGAAGGACGGTATGCGCCAGCCCCAGTTGCTGACCATGGTGCATGTTCGGAGGGAGATGGCTGCGACCATGATGGCACCTAAGTGATGTTGGAAGCAAGTTCAAATCACCGCTCGGAAGGTACGCACCGATCCCGAAAAACCCAGTGAACAGCGAGGTCATTATGGCCCGTTCCTTGGGGTGTGAAAGCTCTGCCAGTTGGCTTGTTAACAAACCTGTTGAACCGAGATATATGACCTTACCAGCAATCAGGGACGCCGAGCCAACGATGGAGAAGGGGCCTCCAAAACCGAGCAAAAAGCGGGCAGCGATGAACATATGAACTATGTGCTAATTGGTGAGCGGTTCATATAGAACGAACGAAACTCAGACTGACCGTTAACGGCCGCGCCTTGCAGAGTAGCGCCCAAAAGCATGAGCGTGCAGCCAAGGATCATCTGGGTTGAAAGTTGTAACCCGATGAATGCGCAAGTGAAAAGGGGGCTGTACAGATGTGCGCCGCCCACGTCTATCGACAACCAGGGGGACGAGCGGAAGGGAGAAGATGGCTCCAAGGGAGTACATGGCCGTCATTTGACCCAATAAAGTCGCTCCCGGGAAATGGTAAACTGGCGCGCCAGTGAACATCGTTGCGAATTGAAAGAAAGGACGAGCCTACGTACATCGCTTCCAGGAAGTTGTAGCTTGCAGAACGGTCATCAAGTTGAGGTCGAAGCTGTTCATCCAAGCTTATTAGATTGGTGAGCGGTTGAAAATTTCGAGAAACGCACGCAGAAGTCATTTCAGCGCCGACGCAGGCCGGGAGCAGGACGAAGTAGAGGGAACGAAGATTTGGTTTCCGATACCACGGACGAGTGTCTCTCGCAGCTAGTTCGCTGACGATGTTCTTCTGGCCGATGGGGGGAGTAAGCATAGCGGGATATTGGGAGGGATCCTGGAGGTAGACTTACTCTGCGGCCATATTATATCGAGGCAAGTGGAGCAGGAATATTAATCCCTCACTGCTCATCATCCAGAGTCGATTGGAGTTTGAACCACAGAAGACACAAAAAGCCAGTAGAGCCAAGGATCGCACCATTCAGAGGATCGCAGTGGAGCAGTTGTTCATGAAAGAAAACTGCAACGTCATTCGAAGTCTCGTGGGTTGAAAATGGGGTGTAAAGGTTACCATCGAAGAGATGAAGTGCGGCGGAGCATACTCAAGGTTCCGGGGGCATGAGTCGGCCCGCTGACGAGGAGGGAGGCAGTCAGCTTTGGCACTTGGGATGGTGAATGGGCTTCCCGTTCGGAGGCCCGCCAAGCGCTTCGACGAGCGATAAGCAGCGGTCGCTTGAATCCAAGTCAAACTTGCATTTCCTTTTGCGGGTGTCTTGCGAGTGGTGCTACGGTGGCGGCCAGGCTTTTCGAAGACTTGGGAGGGAGATTCCAGACGCGTAGAAATTTCACGTCCCGCGAAGTGTTCGATCGACCAGAAAACGGTGTTACGCGTCGAGGGACACGCGACGCGTCGCCGACTTGTTTACATACATAGTGGTTGTGTTTGGTGATCGGGCTATTGGACTCAGTATATAATGCTATCGATTACGAGCAGAGGACGCACTCTTACTCTTACCATACGCTGTACTGTACGCAACATACTAGACAATATCAGTTGTTCTGGTGTAACGCGTGCGCTCAGAGTAAAGAGTCAAGAGCCCTTTACACTTTTTTACACCTTACTCAGTTTGTCTGAGTAGTGTGTAGTTTCGCAGTCGTGAAACGTAGTACAGAAATTTCATTTCGTTCTTTTACTTCATTATTGCACGCGATGAGCGGCAAGAAGTCGAAAAAGACGGGGAAGAGGTCGCGATCGAAGGCGGCGAAGTTACTGGCGCAGACGTCGAAGACGTCTCCCGCGATTGAGCCCGATGACCGAGGAGAGGCAGACGGCGATCAAGTCGATCCGCCACATGAACCCTCGGCGGGATCTGTCAGAGTTGACAGCGGTGAGGCGCCCGCCGCGGATGGTGAGATCGCTGGGGATCAAGGTGGATCGGGGCAGGCGAGTCGGGAGATGTCGTCGATGTCCCCGCTGACCAGTCTGGATCTCACCCCGTCTCAGGATGAACTTGCGTTCTTCCATGCACTCCAGCAGCAGCATGCGGAGTCGGGGACAAATCATATGGAGGCACCATCTGTCGACCCCAATTCGTCGGCAAAAGATGACAGTGCAACCAAGAAGACATCTAAGTCGCGGACAGTCGAGATCGAGGAGGTCGATGATGAAGATGATACTCCAAGCATGATATTGCGCAGAAAACAGGAGAAGGAGCGGGATAAACGAAAAAGTAGACCAGTTACCGTGAGTGCACCTCCGCTGGATCCTGCTTTACCGCCTCTACCGCCTTCACTTCCGTCATCCTCCCCGTCCATTCATTCTGTCCACTCCAATCTTCCCGTGCCGCCCGAATCGCAGGCGAGTGTTACGCCAAATCGTGGAACAACTTCACCATTGGGTGGAGGACGTGAGCGAACCGTTGCTCATCTTATTTCGCTGTTGCCTGGGACTCCGGTCGATATTCCCCGTATCGTGCTGGACGGTACTCCGCTAGTTCTCGAGGAAGGATGGACACCGCACTCGGTTAATTCCATTCTCGATGGATATGCCAGATCATCGGTTTCCAAGAAAAGAGCTCGTGGTACACGCCCTGGAAAGGAGCGTCGCGTCACGGAATCAAGTGAATCGGACTCATCTAGTTCAGATTCGAGTAGTGACTCGTCGCAAGCGCGGGAGGTCAACGCACGTATTCGAAGAATGCGCGCTGAGATTGCACGCGAGCGGGCTATCCGAGCGGATCCTGTGGCGTTTAGACAAGCGCGTGAGGATGCCGCGGCAGCGTTGAACCGGTTGCGTGGATTTCGAGTCGAAGATGATCTTGTGTTCGCAAACGAGTTGGAACAACGATTTGCACTGGAAGATGCAGACGCGGATCTGGCGCGGCGATTGGCGGCAGATGATGAGAGGAGAGACCGCAAAAAGCGGAAGCATGAGCTGCAACGCGAGATCGAGCGTAAGTTGGCTGCGGCGGCTATTCAGCAAGGAGGTAGTAAGCCCACGGCCACGACATCTGCTCCAGTAGATGTCGGACTGGCAGGACTGCCGGCTGCAGCGAATTCGACTCCAAAGCCGACCCCAGTGGCGCCGGGTCAGCCCGCGTCGCTGAGCCAGCGAATAACTCATGATTTCCACAATCGTGTTATTCTGCAGCGGTATCGGATTCAAGAGCTAATGAAGACTGGGGCCTCGGGTGTACCCGATCAAGGTATTGATTGGGACGCCGATGGAAAACCGATTGAGGTTAAACCTGCGCCAAGTCGGGGGAGTTCGGTAGGGACTCGGGGAGGTAACAAACCGAGTACTAAATCGAAGCCATCCCCGAAGGTGGAGGTTAAACCTACGGTCGCTGCTGATGTCCGCCCAGCTGCTAGCGTAAAAGCTGAGAAGGACGTTAGCACTAAGGGAGTAGGTGCATCCAAACCCACCAACATATACACCCGTAAAGGCACCACCCCCGTGAAGAGCGCTAGCAAAAAAGGAGGAGGGTCTAACCCATCCTCTAGCTCGTCGAGCTCAAGCGAGACTGATTCGGACGATGATCGTTCGTCAGTTGACAAAAAGAGCTCGAAGAAAAAACGGTCCAAGTCTGGCTCGAAGAAAAAGCGAGGTGGACGAGACGGCGGATCGGATCCGTCATCATCTTCGTCCAATTCGTCTTCGTCGTCGTGCGGCTCTCCTGTTGGCAGCGATGATGAGAGTGAGAAGAGTGATGGAAGTACCTCTTCGAAGGGATCGTCCACCACTCCTCGCAAGCATCCGGGTGAATCGAAACGCAAGTACGAGCGTCGTCGTCGTCGTAATTCGCGGCGAAAGCATCACTCGCACGGACGAAGGGACCGACATGTTATTCAGCCTGGTGATCCCGTTAGCTCTGGATTGCCTGCGAAAAAGATTAAGAAATGGAGAAAATCACTCCATTATCACTACGAGAAGCTCTTGAAGGAGACGCTGCGCAAGAAATCGAAGGTGCCAGCGGTGTTTGAGGATAGCCGCAACGTGAAGTTTCCTGCCCCGCCCAATTATAATGGGTTGGGAGGAATTGATAAGTTTGACGATCATATCACATCCATGTGCCGGTGGATGGAGCTTCACGGTATGGGCGGTAAGAAAAACGACCATAAGCGCGTGTTGGCACATGGATTTTACCTTCATGGAGCTGCAAAAGACTGGTATGAGAACCAGGTGGTAGGGTTGTACCGGTCGCAGAAACATTGGACGTACCGGGAAATGGTACTTGGGCTGTTTGATCGGTTCATTGATACCTCCTGTGTGCAGCAGGCGACGGAGCAGTTTTGGACTGCCAAGTATTCGTCGGAGCTGGGGATCATGGGGTTCTACCACGAGCTCGATACCGCAGCGCGGCGAATGATTAAACGCCCCGATGAATATACCTTCAAGACTGAATTAATGACCCGAATGCCTGCAGCGATGGCGGCGGACCTTATTTCAAGGAACGTCACAGCAGAGCAGGCAAATATTGCAACTATCATGGATAGTGCGTCGAACTATGAGTGGCATAAAAGTGTCAGTAAAAGGTATGCGCGTCATCGCGATCGCCGTAATAATGGTGATTCTTCGCGCACCGACAAACCTGGCAAGGAACGGCTGGCCATGGGCCGGCGTGATGCTCCCTTTGGACCTGGTATCAATGGCACGAAATTGGTACGGGTCAGTCGCGAAAAACTTGAGAACGACGTACGATATAAGAATTTTCGCCGTGCGAACGTCCAAGTGATCCCACGCGATACGCGACCGGGAGGTCGCGATGGGGGAGGAAGTGGGAATGCACGACCGATTCAGACCGGTGCTAAAACAGTGGCCTGCTATAGATGTGGAGGACCCCACTATCAGTCGGAATGTCCCCAGCCACAGAACTCGCAGAATAAGCGAGGTGGACCACAGATGATGTTCGCTGGACGAGAAGTTCAGGTTGAAGATGCAGAGGAGGGAGTGAAGCCAGAGAACGAGATGACTACACCGAAGGAGCAGCTCCGCAATATGGCGGACGAGAGCGGGGAAGTTCCAGTTGACGAGGGACTGGAATACGACTCCGAGTACACGTATGCGTATCAATCTGAGTATTCGAATTACTCGGATGATGAACGTTGTGCGCATATGTACGAAGCGGATGATGGAATGCCGAATCTGCATTATGTTAGCGATTCGGAGGAAGAGGAAGACGAGGACACAGGACCCACGTTGGAAGACGTGAGCGACTCGGAAGAGGAGGAGGACCACGACGACAGTATGTCGGACGTGTTTGAGTCAAGCACAGGCGCTGATCTCGACCCGGGACATGATGAGCCTGAAAAAGTTCAAGGTCCGAATAAGCCATCGAAGGCGCCAAAACGGGAGCTCACGATGAGTGAACGAGGACTATATGAACTGTGCGATGACTACTCTGACGACGAGTTTATCACCGAGGCCGACATTGACCTGCTGGCGCGAGAAATGGCCTTTTTCCATATGGTATCCGGGGATGCCACAGGTACCTGCGAATACTTTGCAGCAGGGCAGGAACGATCCAGCAAAGACGCGGGATCATCTAAACAGACAGGGCGTAAGTCCGTCTTTCTGAAACGGTCCAAAGCAGTACAGGCGCGTCCCGCACGCACCAAAGCGGAGAATTTCTGCTTGACGGCTTATGTCAAAGTCAATGGCACGGAGGCTTTTGCGTTGTTTGATTCTGGATGCACCACGGAAGCCTGCAGTCCCGAGTTTGCGAGCGCAACCGGGATTAAGGTGTTTCCACTCGCGACCGAGGTCACTTTACAGTTGGGAACTGCCGGCAGTCGCTCAAAGATTCATCATGGCACTATTGCATTGTTAGAATATGACGATGTGAAATCCGAGGAGTACCTCGACATTGTCAATTTGGATCAATTTGATATCATTATTGGTACCAAGTTCATGCGAAAGCATCGTATGAGCATTGATTTTCAGTTCAATACTCTCCGAGTCGCTGGTGTCCCGAGTGCGACGCTGTCGGCTAAAGAGGAATGTTCTGAGGTGGAGCGGCGAAACGCTGCGCGCCGTCTTGAACGGACCACGCAGGAATGACTTGCGGAAGCAGGAGCCGCAGCTCCTGCGCCGTCTACATCGCGACAGGCAGAGCCATCGCGGTCTATTAGTGGAGGAACGAAGGATGGACGCGTCACCTGGGAGGAAGAACCAGATGAAGAAGTCATCGCAGCATTTGCCAAGCCTACCCTTCCGGGTGAGCTACCAGTCTTCCTGGAGGAGGGCGTCGAAATTACCAGTAAGGATGGGGAGAAATTTCCCGAGTTAATTATGGAGTTCTCACGCGCCCGGTTTCCGCAGCAGCATTCTGCTGCACAAGCGAGTAAGCGGGCAGCGGAAAAGCAAAATGGTTCCTCTACGAAGGAGGAGGAGCCAATACAACTTGCCGAGGCTGTACAAGAGCACTTCGGTCAGATATTCCGAAAGGCTACGGAAATACATATCCGTGAGATACAGGAGGGGAAACTTGTCAGGGGAACCCCGCTTCCACGCCCCATTTGGACGTCCAGTTCAACCAAGAAGACATTCGCACAATCACACGATCCCCAATGGCATCGAGCGTGTGATCGTGCCCGTGACCTTTGCACATGGCGCCGACCATGTGCTGATGATCTTTCACCTTGACGATGCTCCTCATTCCACATGGTGCTGCGCACCTGTGAGTATTTCCCCCTGGCGACCCTTATCATTCCACATGGTGCTGTGCACCTGTGAGTACTTCCCCCTGGCGACCCTTATCATTGCACATGGTGCTGCGCACCCTGTGATTCCCCAGTAGTATATATACCCAGCCTAGTGAGGGAATCCTCAGAGTTTCTTCTCTTTGGATTCCCCTCACTAGGTTTGTCTCCCTTTTCCTGTATTCTTGTACATCCTATTGATCTCCTTTGGATTCCCCTCACTAGGACTCTTGAGTTCATCTCGGGCCTTCGAGGTTGCCCTTACAGCAGAAGAAACTCTCTAAGGGATTAACCGGTCAAGATTGCGGGCTTTGGTGTGTCAGACTCGGACTCAGACAGTTCGTCGAGTACCCAGGTCCTCCCCACCTCGAATCTTGCCCCCTCCTCCCCAGTCCCTGCCCCCAACAACGACATGTCCGACGCGCCCGATATCGAAGCACGGATGTCCTCTATGGAGGGCATACTACAGACCATCCAGGCCTTTATTTCAGGCCAACCCCAAAACACTGCATCCTCGCCTGCCCCGTCCCCTGCCGCTCCGGCTCCGGACGCGGGTCCAGCACTTTTTGCAACCCCAACCACAGGAACTAGATCTGTCCTTCGTCCCAACCCCCCGTTCATCTTTGATGGTGATCGAACTCAAGGCCGGGCATTCCTCCATGCCGTCCGGTCCTACGTTGCGCTCGTCCAGGAGGCGTTCGTGGTAGATGGAGTCCCATCCGAGGAGAAGGTGGTTCGCTACGCCCTCTCGTTCATGGCAAAGGATGCCGCTCAGCGCTGGTCTGAACGCCACTCCGCAAAGACACCTTTCCCCTTTCCGACCTGGAGTTTGTTTGTTACCGAGTTCAAACTTCGGTTCGTCCAGGAGAACGAGCAGGACCATGCCCTCCTTCGGCTCGAATCCAAGGCCTACCACATGGCTAGCCGTGACGTCTTCCGGTACACCGATGAATTCGAGGACCTCGTTGACCTCGCTGGGTTCTCTGACCAGATCATCAAGGTCACCAAGTACCGCACCGGACTTGACCCGGCGATTAACCTCGCCATTACTGGGTCGAGTGACGTGCCGGGGCTTGAGGACTACCCTGCGTGGCGCTCGCGTGCTTACCGGCAGTACGAGTCACAGATGAATGCGCGCACTCGCACATCTGGGAGCTCAGCACACTCCGGTCGCACCCAACCATCGAATGGACGTTCAGTGTTCCCCATTGTCCGCCTGCCGACTCCATCCATCCGAGGCCCTATTACTGGTCCAGCCCCGCAGCCTCGTGCTGCTCCTCTGGTGCTACCACCTGCGGTTCCAATGGACATTGACCGTGTACGCAACCGAGGCACACCTCGCCGCGGATGCTTCCGCTGCGGTGACCCAAATCACTTTGCCAGGGACTGCACTGTGCCGGCAGACGTCCGCACCATTGACATTCTCGACGAGGTGGTTCAGCAACTCGATGGGCCACTACTTGAGGAGCTCATGGCACGCCTTGCATCTGCTGATGCCGTGGCCCAGCACGCCCAGGACGTGACTGAACAGGAGGATTTTACTATCCGCGACGAGTGAGCGGTGCGCCCTCGTTCGCGTCCCACAACCGTTTTGCTGTCCTATGTAATGAAACAGACAATATATCTCATGCATACAACGAAACGGAAGACGCACCTCCTATTCCCCACAAAACTCCTGATGTTCCACTTCCTCCGACTCCGGCTCCAGTTCCACCGGTGTTTGATGACCCCCTCCGCTTGCGGCGTAAGCCAATGTGGGAGCGCAAACTTCCCAAGCGCTTCACAATTGCAGCAGAGGCTAGCACAAATTCCCTCCACCTCCCCCTCGAAATCGAATCCACTGATAACGCGGTGAAGCTTTCACTGTCTGGACTCGTAGACTGTGGTGCTACTTCAGAATTCATCGACTCTGAATACGCTGCAGAAAACAAGGTCCCACTCCGCCGGCTCTCTCGACCTATCCCGGTTTTCAATGTTGATGGTTCTGCAAACGAGGCCGGCAGTATCCAAGAAGTTGCAGACGTCATCCTCCGATACAAGTCGCACAGTGAGCGTGCTGTGCTTGCTGTCACCCGACTTGGCAAGCAGAAGCTTATTCTCGGGTTCTCCTGGCTTCGGAAGCACAACCCGGAGATCGACTGGGAGACCAGGGAGGTCAAGATGAGTCGCTGCCCTTCCGTCTGCACAACTTGCCGTGACGAGTCGAGAATTGAGCGCCAGCATGCCAAGACTTCTGCTTCAATCCTTCGGCAACTCCGTGCAGGGCCAATACCCCGCATTTGCGCTATAGACACGGACCTTCGCTCTGGCGAGGATGATGACGACGAGTTTGAGGACGAGTTACCAGAATTATCCCCGGATGACTCTGACGACTCTGACGATGAGGACGACCCAATCGAGGATGGAGATCGTATTTTCTACACAACATTCTCTCCTCCAGAAGACATTCGTGCATCTGCTACGGTTTCTCAACGCCTAGCGGAAGCCCATGCCAAGAATTCCGCACCCGGTAAGGAACCCCTTCCTGAGTGGGTGCGCGACTTCGAGGATGTCTTCAATCGAGAGGCGTTCAACTCGTTACCAGAGCGTCGGACATGGGACCATGCCATCGAACTTGTCCCAGACTCAAAGCCGGCCAACTGTAAGGTCTATCCTATCTCGCCCCTCGAACAGCGCGAGCTCGACGCGTTCATCGAAGAGAGCCTTGCCACTGGTCGGATTCGACCTTCAAAGTCTCCCATGGCATCGCCAGTCTTCTTCATCAAGAAGAAGGATGGTGGTCTCCGCTTTGTCCAGGACTACCGCGCATTGAATGCAATGACCATCAAGAATCGATACCCACTTCCGCTGATCAACGACCTCATTAATCGTTTGAAAGGCGCTCGGTTCTTCACAAAGCTTGACATCCGTTGGGGCTTCAACAACGTCCGGATCCGAAAGGGTGATGAATGGAAGGCAGCCTTCCGAACCAACAGGGGACTCTTTGAACCCCTGGTGATGTACTTTGGCTTGACAAACTCCCCCGCAACCTTTCAGACCATGATGAACGACATTTTCCAAGATCTCATCATGTCTGGCGACGTCATGGTATACCTTGACGACATTCTCATAGCCCATTCAGACATCACCCGGCATCGCGAGATTGTCCGAGAGGTGCTTCAACGTCTCAGGGAGCACAAGCTCTACTTACGCCCAGAGAAGTGTGAATTTGAGAAGTCATCAATCGAATACCTTGGGGTGATCATCTCGCATAACCATGTCGAGATGGACCCGGTCAAAGTTGCTGGTGTTGCCGCCTGGCCAACACCGGAAAACAAGAAGGATGTGCAGCAGTTCGTTGGCTTCACAAACTTCTACCGGCGGTTCATCCGAGCCTTCTCCGACATCGCCCGGCCCCTCTTTGACCTCACTGTGAAGGGCAAGGTGTGGGTTTGGACTGCAATCGAAGCTGCTGCGTTCCAAGCTCTCAAGGACGCTGTCACCTCTGATCCAGTCCTCATCCTCCCTGACGAGTCTCGGATGTACCGGCTTGAGGCGGATAGCTCCGACTTCGCCTCTGGAGCTGTTCTCTCTCAGGAAGGCTCCGATGGCAAGTGGCACCCAGTGGCGTTCTTCTCCAAGAGTCTGTCACTGGTCCAGCGTAACTACGAGATCCATGACAAGGAGATGCTCGCCATCATCCGGTCACTTGAGGAGTGGCGACACTTCCTCGAGGGCTCGCAGCTTCCTGTCGAGATCTGGACCGACCACAAGAACCTGGAGTATTTCCGGAAGTCGCAAAACCTCAACCGTAGACAGGCGCGGTGGTCGCTGTACCTGTCCCGGTTTGACTTCACGCTTCATCACAAGCCCGGGAAGCTTATGGGCCGTCCTGATGCGCTCTCTCGTAGACCAGACCATGGGTCGGCTCCGGACAACCAAGACGTCACTCTCTTGACCCCGAAGCTGTTCCAACTTCGCGCTCTCGAGGGTATCTCCGTCTCTGGTCCCGAGGTTGCCATTCTTCGCGACATCCGAGAAGCCCTTGCTGGTGAACCAGACCTGGAAGACCCAGTTGCACTTGCTGCCCGCGAGATCCTCAAAGTTCGAGGCACCCGGTCCTCTCGCAGTGCGGAATGGCACGTTGCCGCAGGTCTGCTCTACTTCCGTGGTAAGCTGGTTGTCCCTCGGGACAATGACCTTCGCCGCCGAATTTTGGAGCAGCACCACGACACAAGGGTTGCTGGTCATGCCGGTCGCTTCAAGACATTGGAGCTTGTCTCCCGGAACTACTGGTGGCCCCAGTTGTCCCGACATGTTGGCCGGTACGTTGCAACCTGCGACCTGTGCTGCCGCACCAAGGCGCTCCGGAGGCTCCCAGTCGGAGAGCTGCACCCGACCGAAATTCCTCCAGAGCGCTGGCACACAGTGTCGGTAGACTTCGTTGTGGAACTCCCTGAGGCGCACGGCTATGACGCCATTATGGTCGTGGTTGATGTCCTTGGTAAACGTGGTCACTTCAACGAGTGCACAACTCACATCGATGCTGTCGGCGCTGCCCGGTTGTACTACCGGAATGTCTGGAGGCACCATGGCACCCCCGAGAAGTACATCTCTGATCGCGGTCCGCAGTTTGTTGCAGAGTTCACCACCGAGCTCTGGCGCCTTATTGGAATCACTCCAGCAACCTCCACAGCATACCACCCGCAGACCGACGGCCAGACTGAGCGTGTCAACCAAGAGATGGAGCAGTTCCTGCGGATCTTCACCAATTATAAGCAGGATGACTGGGACTATCTCTTGCCAGCCGCGGAGTTTGCCTACAACAACCACATCCACTCTTCGACGCAGCAGGTCCCGTTCATGACCGATACCGGTCGGCTCCCTCGAATGGGGTTCGAGCCAACTGGAATACGCTCAAAGGTGGAGTCGGCAAATGAATTCCGCGATAGGATTGCCTCAGGTGTCTCTGAAGCCCAAGCCGCGCTAATAAAAGCCAAGGAGGAGTACAAGCGGTACTACGACCGCCGGCGCACTCCAGCTCCGGATATCAAGGTTGGTGACCGTGTCTGGCTTGATGCATCGGACATCATGACCACTCGTCCGTCACAGGGCCTCTCGCACCGGCGCCTTGGCCCCTTCAAGGTGGTTAAGGTTGTCGGTCGAGGTGCCTACAAGCTGGAACTCCCACCTCGGCTCTCGCGCCTTCACCCCGTCTTCCCAGTGGTGAAGTTGCAGTTGGCAGAGGATGACCCGTTCCCGGGACGTCCAGGCTATGATGAGCCAGCTCCGGTTCTACCAGACCTACCAGGAGATGCTCCAGAATGGGAAATCGACGAGATTCTGGATGCTAAGATCCGCTGGAAGTCACTATATTATATGGTGTCTTTCAAAGGGTACAATGCTTCACATAACCAGTGGGTTAAACACTCCGACATCTTCGCTCCGGAAGCCGTGGCACAGTACTATCAAACTCATCCGACTGCTCCGCGCTCAATCTCCTTTGCTGCCTTTGACTCTCTCCCCTTCCGCAACCCCGGTCTCCACGTTAGGTCTATGCGTCGAGGCGCCGCATTCCAAGGGGGGGATGATGTCAGGGGAACCCCGCTTCCACGCCCCATTTGGACGTCCAGTTCAACCAAGAAGACATTCGCACAATCACACGATCCCCAATGGCATCGAGCGTGTGATCGTGCCCGTGACCTTTGCACATGGCGCCGACCATGTGCTGATGATCTTTCACCTTGACGATGCTCCTCATTCCACATGGTGCTGCGCACCTGTGAGTATTTCCCCCTGGCGACCCTTATCATTCCACATGGTGCTGCGCACCTGTGAGTACTTCCCCCTGGCGACCCTTATCATTGCACATGGTGCTGCGCACCCTGTGATTCCCCAGTAGTATATATACCCAGCCTAGTGAGGGAATCCTCAGAGTTTCTTCTCTTTGGATTCCCCTCACTAGGTTTGTCTCCCTTTTCCTGTATTCTTGTACATCCTATTGATCTCCTTTGGATTCCCCTCACTAGGACTCTTGAGTTCATCTCGGGCCTTCGAGGTTGCCCTTACAAAACTCACGCTCACGGAGGAGGACATTCCCAAACTGCGAGAGCGGTGGATGGAAATAAAGGCCGATATAATGTCAGGAGTGCCGGAAACGATGCCTCCCTTGCGAGCGGTTAATCATCGCATCCCGTTAATTGATGAGGAGCTGTTATACCACTACCATCTGCCGAGGTGCCCGGATGCCATGAAGGCTCAGCTGAGTGAAAAGATTCAGCGGTACACTCGAGCGGGATGGTGGGAACCGGTGCAAACGACACAAGCGGCGCCAATGTTGTGTATTCCTAAGAAGACGGGGTTGTTGCGCACGGCAATTGATTGTCGAAAGCGTAACACGAACACAAAGAAAGATGTTACCCCCATTTCCGGACCAAGACGAGATTCGGCTTGACTGTGCCCGGGCCAAGTATCGGTCTAAGATTGATATGTCCGATGCGTATGAGCAGATACGTATTGTGGCTGAAGATGTGTGGAAGACCGCGTTCGCCACTGTATACGGCACATATGTCAGTCATACCATGCAAATTGGTGATTGCAACGCACCCGCGACATTTCAGCGCATTATGACAATGGCGTTCCAGGAATTCATTGGACGGTTTGTTCATGTGTACCTGGACGATATATTCATTTTCTCCAACTCAATTGAGGATCATGAAGTTCACTTGAGCAAGGTGTTCGACACGCTGCGCAAAAATGAATTTTATCTCAAGAAAGAGAAGTGCGAACTCTACGCAAAACGAATGGACTGTCTTGGTCACATAATCGATGACCAGGGACTGCACGCTGATGCGGACAAAATGCAGCGTATCCGTGAGTGGAGAAACCCTAGGAGCTATCATGATATCCAACGGTTCTTGGGATTGGTCCAGTACCTATCTCAGTTTCTCCCGGACATTACCACCTATACGGGACCTTTAGCAGCCATGACCCGCAATGGTGCTCCATTCGCCTGGCGTCCAGTACACCAGGCATGTTTCGATGCTATTAAATTGATCTGCTGTAAGACAGCGATTCTTCGACCGATCGATCCAAAACTTAACGAACCTATCTGGGTGATCTGCGATGCCTCGGTATCGGGGTTAGGAGCGATGTATGGGCAAGGTCCAACGTGGCAGACGTGTCGGCCTGCTGGATTCATGTCCAAGAAGTTTACTTCAGCTCAGCATAACTACCGAGTATTCGAGCAGGAGACGCTCGCGATACTTGAGGCGCTTCTGAAATGGGAGGATAAACTTATGGGCTATCGTGTTCATGTGGTGACCGACCATAAAGCTCTTGAGTTCTTTCAAACCCAGAAAAAGATGTCAGGACGGCAAACGCGATGGATGGAATATCTGTCTCGGTTTGATTTTGACATCAGATACATTAAAGGGGAGCTCAATAAAGGCGCTGATTGTCTATCGCGTTATTATGAGAACGACACGTGGGAGGACACTCACGACAGCAGCGAGTTCGTGAATGCAGACATTCGTCTGGATCCCGATCACGATGATATACCGTGGGATCGTAAGGTGGAGCTTGAGCAGTTCCGTGCGATGGAGACTCGTCGGAGCGCGCGGCTCAAGGAGAAAGTGGAACCGCGAGATGCCGAAGTCGCGGCCATGGAGGCTGCGAATGCTCCCGCGATGGAGACGAGCGGGGTGAAAATAACGGAATCGACAGTGCTCAGCGCCGACGCGTCGACGCCGGTGGATGACCCCACCGTGTTCCACTCTAGAACGCGTCATGAATCAATAGCGAAGGACCCTGTTCTGGACGAGGAGGTGTTGGATATCATCCGAGGAGGATACAAGGACGATGTGTTCTTCAAGAAAATCTTGGATAAACCAGGAGACTTCGCGTCGTTCCAGGTCCGAGAGGGCTTGATTTATGGACGAAACCGAGGGAAGGAGGAAGTTCTGTGCATCCCTGGAGTTAAACTGGAGGAGCAGTCGGTTCGTGGAATAATTACGGAGCAAGCACACCAGACGTTAGGTCATTATGCGGGACAGCGAACTGGTGATTATTTGCGTCGCTGGTACTGGTGGCCGAGAATGTCGGCGGAAGTGACGCTGTTTTGCGACAGCTGCGAGACATGTCAGCCTAATAAACCCTCGAATCAACGGCCGGCAGGGAAATTGCACACACTTCCAATTCCAGCAAAACCATGGGACTCAATTGCCATGGATTTCGTGGGACCCTTTCCCACTTCGAAGGGGTTTAACTATCTCTGGGTAATAATATGCCGGTTAACATCGGCAGTGCATCTGGTACCGGTTAATACGACTACGAAGGCCACCGAGTTATCGATGATATACCTTCGTGAGATCGTGCGACTTCATGGACTTCCGCGGTCAATTGTATCGGATAGGGACTCGAAGTTCACGTCAGCGTGGTGGAGAGAGCTCCACCGATTGCTGGGCGCGAAGCTACTTATGTCGACGGCGTTTCACCCTCAGACCGATGGAGCCACTGAGAGGGCCAATCGGTCGATCGGACAAATGTTGAGGTCGATGGTGCAGCCTGATCAGAAGGATTGGGTTGATAAAATCCCGCTGGTGGAGTTTGCTATTAACGCAAGCATTAGCGCGTCAACGGGATATGCGCCGTTTGAACTCACCGGAGGATATATGCCCTCTATGCTCCGAGAGTTTGTCACTGATATTCAGCCTCCTCCGGGTGTCAAGGCATTTGCGGATAGAGCACTTGCTAATTTGGCGGAGGCCCACGACGCAATTATTGCTGCGCGCGTGTTTACCACGGTTCAGGCGAACAAACGGAGACGCGACGATCCGCTCATTAAGGCAGGGACGCTTGTCTACTTGTCGACGGAGAATTTGGCGTTGCCAAAAGGACGTGCCAAGAAGTTGACCCCGCGATTTGTGGGGCCTTATCGCGTTCAGAAGGCGTTCCCCAATTGCTCAGATTATGAGCTTGAGCTGCCGGAAGTGCTGGCCTCCCGGCGCGTACACAACCGATTTCATGTTAGTTTGCTAAGACCGTATATTGAGAACAACGACGCGTTGTTTCCAAATCGCGATCGGCCTGGAGTCTATGATTTTGGTCAGCCTACTGAGGATGAGTGGGAGGTTAGTTCAATTATCGCCCATCGGTGGATTGACAATCGTGTTGAGTTCCACGTTCAGTGGAACTTAGGGGACACGACCTGGGAACCGTTCAATGCAGTGAAATTGTTAGCGGCTCTAGATGACTACTACGCGCTGCATGGAGTGAAACGGTGGCAGAGTCTACCTAAACGGCGGGCTTAGCGGAGGACATGACGGGCGGAGGCAAACGGCATGACGCGTGGACCGCCGATCAGTGGCGATGAGGGGAGCGTGTTCAGACTCCGCAGCGGGCATCATAGCCTCGTGGAAGGCTGGACCGCGAAAATTGGTAACAATTTTCACTCTTGCTCTCTACCCTCATCTCGACTATTGGCTTTGCCCACCAACTACTACCAGCAAGATTCAGTCGCACCCAGCGGCATAGACGTTTATAACATGGATGTGGACCGCCCTGAGGTCCTGGGTGGAGACGCCCAGGAACCGGGCATTGTTCTGGATACGGAGGTCGTCCTGGACCCTCAAGACGTGGTCTTGGGGGGAGGAGAAGGGGCGGACGAATTTGTGGAGACGATTGTCGAGGTGAACGAATCGGCAGTGTTGACAGATCGGATGTTGCGAGGGAACTGGCGCGTCCACGACGCGTTGGGGGCTGCAATATGCGAGAGCGCGTTGAAGGTACTCAGAGGGACGCATGGGGAGGAACCCGACTTCCTTGAATGCACCTCGTGCATCGACTATTTCCGCCATGTTGGGGCAGGAGTGGCGATGGGGGACGCGTCGCTAGACGCGGCTTTACGCCTTCGTGATACACAAGTAGCGGAGAGCGCCCGATCTAGCGATTTGGCGCGACTCCGGGGAGAGGTGGCCGCGCTTACAGCAGATCGAGAGGCTGGACGCAAGGATGTTCGCGACACCGCGCGCGAGCACGCCGCGCAGATGGTCGATGCGCGTCATTCTTATGTAGTTATGAAGGAGAAATACAACGCGGAAAGGGCTATCGCTGACAAGTTAGAGCTACGCGTTGCGCAGCTCCAGCGGGAGCTGGACGATGTGGGCGAGCGTCTGCGTAAACGATCCACCCCAAGTGGAACACAGGCCACAAATACGCCGTGTGATACTCCGCGCATTCCACAAAATGCTCTCGGCGCCCCAGTAATTCTGGAGGTAGGCGCAGAGAGTGTGCCTAATGAAGATGTTCAAATGACTGATTCAAGGTCGTTACAGACATCGATACACGCTCCCGCAAAAGATATGAAGTGGGACACCCTTACGGGCATTCCGCTTCAAATCGTATCGTACCGTGTTACAAACGACAACCAAATCTCACCTCAATATCCTGACATGCTTCTCGACCCGGTTACACTGTCGGCGAACAGTCGGACGTCGTGGAACCGTATTCTGTCGATGTCGCACACTTGCCGGTGTTTCCCCGTAGGACTGGTGGCATTCGCTGCTTACCTGGAAGCGCGTCGGCTGTTCGAAGAAGACAAGAAATTGTCTGAATTACAGATACTCATTTTAGCGTCGTATACGATGCCGAAGTGGTTTGTTGACGCGTTCCGCGGATGCACCATCGACGCCGTGTCCATTCGAACCAATCGGCACTTTTGGTCAAACTGTTCGCTTCCGGCGTACGGGGCCAGCGTGTATGAGGTCGCGGCATATATCCAAAGGCACGGACGCGTCATCGAGGGATGCCCTTTTCTCGACGAATTCCAGTCACTCAATAGCGAGGCAGTCGCGGGTTATATGATATGGACCCGCATCTGCTTTCCACCATCCAAAAGCACCACAGGAATTGCCTGTGCCAATTGGATAACATACCTGCTGCTCGAGCTCTTCGCGGTTCCCCGCGCGTACGCGGAGGTGATCACGAAGCTCAATCTCACTATTGCGCCTATTCCTAACCTCGTCAATCTGTCCCATGGCGTGACTCCCACCATCACTAGTGAGGAAGTTACCGCCCGGTTGGCGGCGATGGGGTTTTCGCTAGAACTGGCCGACAATCTCTTCCGGTTCGCGGCTAATCTGTTGAGCGAGATTAATCTCTCGCCTGATGGACGCGGGCTTGATAAAAGCGCGACTCTTGCTCTCCACGACGTACAGAAGCAGGAAGTGGATTGGTATAAAGCTCCCGCTAACTCGCAGGGGTTTATTATCACTCGCGCCCCCGGACTACCCTGGCCAGAGAAATATAATCACCTCACACTTGCCCAGGAATACGGAGTGTTCATAAAGGATATTCCTATACCTCCGGCGACGGATCTTGGCGAAAACGGGAGCATCACACTGCTTACCGGATCGAAACCGTTTGGGAAACATGCAGATAGTGTCAGACTGTCTCCAACAGCACCACCTGCTCCTGCAGCAAAACGCGGCGGAGCTGTCGCCGCTCGTGGTACGATGAACCGTGGACGAGGGAACAAGCGCGGGCAGTATGGAGTATACTGTCATCCGATTCACGGCCCCCATCCTTCCCAGTTTGCACCACCTTCGGGCCATCATCATACTCACCACCACGGCCACCAAGGCGGATCGGTCGCACCTGGGCAGAATTCTATGCATTATCACCATCCACCAACACATCCAGCTGCGCCTCCCCATTATACGCCTACCTCATCATCGCATGCGCGCGCGTACGGCCCACCTACCGCGTCGTCGAGCACGGCCCACTATTCCTCGTCGTCCGCGCCTCCTACGTCCGCGTTTGCCAACGTATCACTCGCCGCTGGCTCTGGACTTATTTCTCCGCGCGAGATGGCCTCCGAACCCCCCGCGTATCATCCTGCCAGCGGATTCGGACCGCCACCATCGTCGTACCCGTCCAATCCACCCGCTGCTGCCCCCGCGCCCATTAGCGCAGGCAGCTCCACGTTCGCCAGCCCATCATTAACCCACCACGACTACATGGGCGCGATCACGGGCACTCCGCACAGCTACGACGGCTTTACAGGCGGACAATATCATCATTAACCACTCCAAATTCATCGACGACAGACGCATCCTGCCCGAATCATCCTCCCCCCGATCTTGACGTACCGCGATCGTCGTCGACCTCACCCTGCGTTCTCGCCATCGGACTAGTTGGAGTCCTCCGTGTGGTTCACCATTCCTGATATCTTGGACGCTTTCACCCGATCCTCACTCATCATTCAACCACTATCCAGGGAGACTGTGGTCAGTCTAAAACGGGAGAATGTTACGCGTCGAGGGACACGCGACGCGTCGCCGACTTGTTTACATACATAGTGGTTGTGTTTGGTGATCGGGCTATTGGACTCAGTATATAATGCTATCGATTACGAGCAGAGGACGCACTCTTACTCTTACCATACTCTGTACTGTACGCAACATACTAGACAATATCAGTTGTTCTGGTGTAACGCGTGCGCTCAGAGTAAAGAGTCAAGAGCCCTTTACAAACGGTAAAGGCAAAGGGATTTCAAAGATGAAAGCATACCGGGCGAGGCACGCGCATCGACGAGCGATAAGCAGCGGTCGCTTGGAACAAGTCAAACTTGCGTTTCCTTTTGCGGGGATGTTTTGCAAGTGGTGCTACGGTGGCAATCAGGCTTTCGAAGACTCGAAAGGGAATTCCCAGACGCGTACATTAGAGATACCCTGTTCCGCGAAGTGTTCGATCGACCAGAAAACGGTAGAGGCAAAGTTCCAGAGATAAAAGCCCACCGGGCAAGGCACAAAGAATAAACGAGACCACCAGACACTAGTCTCTCGTAGACAGACGCTACAACAGTTATCTCGTACCTCGTTAGTTGTAGCTTGACGTTGGTCATTTGAGGAGCTCAAGTTGGTACTATCAGTTATCCCAGCACCGGTAGAAGAGATGAGGGTATCCTTGTCAGTCAAGGTTCAAAAGCAAGTGTACTTGAGGATGAGTTGTGGTGGCGTGCAACAAGCCGTTTTCGGCATTCTCCGGCGCATCACCTCGCATACAGAGGCTCGTCTTTCCCGACCAACACCTCCGGCTCAGTCTGACCAACTTGAATTCTCCGCCTGGGCCCCTCTTTCTGCTGATTCACGGGCAAATACCGCCTCCGCCTCCGCTTCTCTGCTGATTAATTTCCTACCAACAAATCGCTGACTCAGGCGCGCGCCTGGACGCGCCGCATTACCGTCACATCCTATTTAACCCGCGCAGTCTTTCCACAATGTAATATTGAACTTCAGCAACGTTTGGCCGCGTCGCGGTTCGCATGGCACCTCTCATTGCATTCCTCATCGGAGCTGGTCGTAACATCGGCCAACACACCGCCGCCGCACTCAAGGCGAAAGGCTACCAAGTCGTTCTTGGGTCTCGTAAACCCGTCGTCGAACAAGTAGAGAAGGAGGGGTATTTCCCGGTGGCTATGGACGCCCAAGACCCGGAGAGCATCAAAGCAGCCTTCGCTGAGATCACCAAGAAGTTCGGCCCTCCGAATGTTGTAATCTTCAACGGTATGTACTTTCTTCCCCCCTTCAATTTCATCGAGAGGCTTATTCAACATTCGTAGCTTCCGGAGGATTCGCAGCTCCTCCCGTGAAGGGAGATCCATTGTCACTCTCCGTCGAGTCGTTCAAAGAACAAAGCCAATTCCCCGTCTCCGTATTCACCGCTGCGCAGGAAGCCCTGAAGGGTTTCCGCTCCGACACGCACAAGCAGTCGCTCAAAACCTTCATCTTCACCGGCAATCCCCTCCCTTGGGATCAGACCGACCAATCCATGTGGATCGGGGGGACCATTCAAAAGCTCGTGTCGTGGCGCCTGATGGACATATTCGCGTCTGCGTACGCTAACGAACAGATTCGGTGGGTCATTTCCTTTCTTGCGCTGCCCATTGTGCTCACCCTCCTTGCAGTTTCTACTGCGCCAGTCTAGTCGGCGAGAAGGGCGGTATTATCTCACCGCTCTCCGCCTTCTTCAGCAGTGGACCGCAACACGCACAGGTGTATACGGACCTGGTGACGCGGAAGGACCAAGCGGACTGGGACTACAGGTCAGTCTTGCGCAAACGTCGTTAAACGAGATTTTCATTTTCTTTCTCCAGGTTCACTTTGGATACCAAACAGTGGAGCAAGTGACGACTATCCCGTTGGAAGCTTTGAGCCAAGTGTAAAGATATAGTGCTGTTTTGACTGAAAGAATGAATTGAACTGAACCCCTTTGGTTGACTTTTGTGGTTGACTTTTTGCGATGGTTGAGATGGTACTGTACTATGGAGCAAAGAATGGCCACGCGAATGATATAGAGTGGACTATAGACAACACTAACTAGAACAAGTGAGGATGGACGCAAGCTTCGCCAAAACAACCCCTTGCGTAGCCGCATTCACATCCCCCTTGGTGCTCGCATTAAAAACGCTAACAGTGGCGAAACAGCCCGACTTGGAGATCACAGACGACTCGGTCGGCAGGTGATTAGTCCCACACGTCTGCACATCCACAGCGCCCGAATTCGCGTTGATTCGCGTCAATACGAACTTGAACGCCGAGGCAGCAGTACAGGCGCCGCTGGTCGCTGGGTAATTCACATTCAGCGAGATGCCGGGCGGGAGGATTGGAGCTGGGGATGCCAGGAGGACGTTGAATAGTTCAACGCTAAGGGAGGAATAAAGCACGGCGGCTTTGCTGTCCGTGGCCGTTGGCGCACTGCTAAGTGTGGTGTACGACACTTGGCCGCCCGTCGCGGCCGAAAATGCGGCCGAGGGAATTCCCTCCAGTGCTGCTTCCGACGCGGCGCCGCTGCGAAAAGGGAATGAATTGTTACGACAAGACCAAATTTGATGGAGGGAAGTTGAACATTCACGTACACGGTTCCCGAGATCAAGACAGTTGAGCCCAAATTATTCTGGGTACGAGATTCGATGAGCACGCTGTGGTGAACGGAATAACTGGCGGCCTCACCCCAACATTCGGTCCACTGACGACAAAATCTGGTTTGGAACCGCTGAAAAATTCGGGTGCCAAGGTTTGAATACCAAAACGCGCCGCATCGACTGGTCGAGATGATGAATGAAGTCTTTGAGGAAGCAAAAGGTGATTCCTACCTGGGAAAGCGTTCACATAATTGAGACGGGTGTCGCTCGCGTTGAATCCAGTCGCAGGCGACCCAGTCGGGCACGTATTGAATTCACAGGGCGTTCTGAGGGTCGTCGGGGCTGCTGTGGAGGAGCCGGTTCCGGACTTGTCGACCGCGGGGCATGAAAGCACAACCTGAATCGATGTCAAGGGGAGAAGGCACGGAGACAAGAATAAAAATAACAAACGTCGTAGCCAGCTGCTTTCAGCGCGTTATTCTGGGCGCGAATTTGGGCGACGGCCCATCCTATTCGCACTGGTTAATTACGCGGAAGATGTGAAGGACTGAACCAACCATCGTCGTTTGTCAAGACGATTTTTTTCGCAGTCTGCGCCGCAGCGGCGCACGCGAGGGCGAGGAGAACGGTAGCGGAGGTAAACATTTCGTTCAAACGACCTGGATGTTGTTCAGCAGAATTTAAAGCGTTCTCGCAGTCGTGCGAACGGATGTCGTTGAACCACATTGTTCAGAACCACGTTCGATGGAGGCATGTGGTGTCGCCGTGTCTGAGCTGAAATGCGGAGGCAAGGCGGACGGGCTGAACAAAGAAGATGATTTGTGCTTGCGCGACCCATACCGAGGACCCTTACGCCTACCAACATGCCTACTGATAATGCCAGTCAGTGGGTTATTTGCGTGCACAAAGCACCCCGGAGTCCGGAAACAATCGCGAACCTGTTTTCGAATCCTAAAAATGAGATGAATCAAGACTGCACGTCTAAATTTGGTGAAAGCCCGGTCGGTTGGCGTCGAGCAGGCGCCGCGGTCAGTTTGCAACTTTTGGTCGGACTTGGCTCCGCCGCAAGTCTATCACGCACGTTTCTCGCTGCATGTGCGCAGGAGTCACGGCTTTGTACAGAGGAATCAATCGACGCGCGGGTTTCCTGACGATGTCCATCCTTTGAACACGAGAGTTTGGGACAAAGGAGTGCTGCAGTGGCATGCCTCGAACGGGGCCAAGGTTCAGGAATTTCAGAGCCAGAGTCACTTGAGGTTGCGTTAGTCGGTCGTATATGTTATGTGACAGACGCTACAACCTTGTACAGGATGCTGTATGAGTGGAACGTTTAGAACCGTGGTGGCGTGAAGACAAGCTAGAGTTTCGGCCTTTTCGGCATCCGGCCTCGGCAGTTCGACTGAAATTCGGATACGTCCGACCCGGCATTCTCCATGCTCGGCAAGTTCCCTCGGTTCGTCTTTCCCAGCACTCCAACACGGCGTTTCTCCCTCTCCCGTCTGCCGCCCTAAACTTCCGTGATTGAACCCAACTCAGCAGGCCAGACTCGTGCCAAATGTAGATACTACTGATGCGGCACGCCCACATGGACACCCGCGGAAGGGTCGCTTGACTATCGCCCACTGGCACGCCGCACACCCAACTCCCACCGCAAACAATCTCACCGGGGGATGGACTCCCTTCTCTCCCAGTCCCGGGGACTGTTGAACTATCTGTCCACTGGTCTCCCCGCTTTACCGTCCTGTTTCAACGTCGCAACCGCTCTCTCTGGAATCTTTCTGGCTTCCAGGGCCTACCAGTATATTTCGGCCTCCAAGGTAAAAGTTCTGACCTATCGGCGGCGCCCAGTGCTTACTCGCCCAGGCCCACGACATTGCCTCAATCAGTCCTTTGTTCTCGCCCTTCAGCATCCCAGGACTCCTTCTCCCTCGTTCGAAATGGAACGCCACTTTTCTGTGGATGTGGCTGGATAGAAAAACGAGTGAGTGTTCAAACTATCCTCTGAATATCACCCACAATTGATGATTTGGAAGGCTACTTCAACCATGAACACGATGTCGTTTTGATGAACCCCATTTTAGCTGGCGCTCCCATCGTCTTTGTTGGCTCTAGTCGTGTCGTTCAACAACTACTGGGAAATGAGGCAAAAGTGCGCTTGGTCAAACCTGTCGAGCTCACCATAAAATCGTTTGTCACTCATTCGAGTCTCTCTCGAATTAAACTGACAGTTTCATCAGGCTCGTCGGGGACAGTTTGGCCTCTGCAAGCGGAGACGCTTGGAGGCGACACAGACGTATCCTATCGCCTGCCTTCAATACCAAACTGTATGTTCCACTACGCTTTGGATGCACCCGCTTATTCTCTTTCAGGTATTCCATGGCGTGGGACGAAACATCGAGCGCGTATGAAGAGGTCGTCACCTCAGAGGGTTGGCTGACTGAAGGTCACACCCATGTACCTGCTATCAACCAAGTTGTCCATAAAGTAAGTTGCTCATTAGTATTTTGTGTTGCATCTTTACTGAGCCTGCCAGTTTGCCCTCATGATTGTTTCGCGATGCGCTTTTGGCATCCCTTTGGCGTATAAGGAGTCGGCCTCCGACCCCTCGAACCCGAACTTCTCGAGTGCCCTGGTCAGGGTCATCAAGGACTTTATTCTCTTCTCCATCATGCCGCGTTGGATGTTCCGTCTTCCGTTCAAGAGGTAAATCCCCACACCAAAGCGAGTTTATGTAGCATTCTGACCTATGGCAGGCTCCGAATTGCCCGCACCTCGTGGCAAAAGGTCGAAACGGAAATCAAGGCCTTGCAGCAGTCTAGGTCGACGGCAGGGCAGGATACGGCCGACATATTGGGAAGACTGGTCTCGTCGTTCGAAGGCTCCGGGAAAATCGAGTTGACGCAGCAAGAGCTTGTATGTACACCATCTCCGTCCCCTCATGCATATTTCCACTCACGATTTTCGAATCCAGTTCGCCGATATCTTCACTCTGCTGTTTGCCGGGCATGGTAAGCTATATATTGAAACAGCCTTGAGCTCGCTCAAATAATCTCACAGAGAGCACCGCGAGCGCAATCACAACCACCTTAGCGTATCTTGCCATATATCGCGAGGAACAGGCAACTGTGGTCGCCGAAATCCTCTCCGCCACAGACGCAAGCGGTCATTTGGTTGGTCAATTTACCTTGCGACTGGATGCTTTTTTGGCATTGGCTGACGACGATTCTGCAGGATATCTCGGGGATGAAAGACCTTCCCAAGCTTCAAGCGTGTTTCACCGAGGCGCTAAGACTCATACGTTCGCAAATAATCCTCTAATCAAGTGGTTGAATTAATTCGCAACTCACAGCGCCGCCGCTTTTCCTCCCGCGGGACATGGACGAGGATGTAACCATAATGTTGGAGCATCCTGAAAAGCGCAGGGTGGTCCTACCCCGTGGCTCGCGCGTTATCATCGATATGATCGGGACTTGTAAGTCCCCTTCTACATGCAATTCTCGTCGCGATACTTACCCGAACAGCGCGAAACCCAAACTACTTCCCCGACCCAGACGTTTTTCGGCCCTCGCGCTGGTACGGTGACGATGCTCGCGCCGACGAGGTGATGTTCGGCGCGGGTCCCCGCCAGTGTATCGGCCGTCGCTTCGCGCTGTCGACCGCCATGCGGTTCTTGGCTTGCATTCTTCGGGACTTTGATATCGACGTTCTCCTCCTGGAGGGCGAGTCGAGGGAGGGGTATGTTGAGCGGGTGATGGGGGACGCGACGATGGCTGGGACGTCTTTCGTTCTTACTTCGGATGTACCGGTTAGACTTACGCGCCGTCGGTAGTAGTCCGTAGCATCATGATTTGGACGGAATCCAAGCCGATTATTCTGCTGCGCGTATGCGCTTCCGTGGGCTGCTTTTCCGGCGATTTGGTGTCAGAATCCTGCACAATACTCATGTCTTCGTGCAACTAAAAACTAGTAAAAAGTTCAGCCAAACAAATGCGCGAACGGTGATCGTGGCTTTTTCTTTTTCTCCCAGCAATAGCACCGCTCTTCTCGCGTCAGCCGCTGGTTCGCAAAAAAATGCTACTCAGATGAACCTTGGTTGAACCTGAAAATCCAACACGACGGCGTGTGAACATTGATCACGGCATATCCCGCAACGGCAACTTTCTCCCACCATGCATCCACCAACCCTGCTGATTCCTGTTCTCCGCTGTCTCGCCCCCACGTTCGCCAGCTTCCGTCCGGCGGAAATGTGAACGCCACGTAAGGGCCAGCGTCAAAAGAAATGACAGCGACTCGGAGCAACAATTGTAGAACGAGTTGCCCCCAACTATGGCGTCCTCGGAGAACATCTCCAACGACGAGAAAACCCAAAATGAAACCCAACCAACCAACCCATCCGAGTCTTCGACCTTACTGAAAGGAAAACAACTCGCCTTCGTCTTTACAGCTTCCATGCTGGCGTTCTCCTTGGTCGCGCTCGACCAAACTATCATCTCGACAGCCCTGCCTACAATTGCCTCCAAGTTCCACGCAGTGTCGGACCTCTCTTGGATCGCCAGCGCGTATTTTTTGCCGCAGGTCAGTAAGCCATCCTCCAAACAGGTCAAGGCTTATGATGTCCAGGCCACTTTCATGCTCTTTTTCGGTGCCCTGCTGCGTATATTGCCACCCAAGGTCGTATTTCTCGTGTCTATATCGATCTTTCAGCTTGGGAGTCTCTTCTGTGCCGTTGCACCCTCGGTAGACTTCCTCATCTTCGGACGTGCCTTTGCTGGCTTCGGTGGCGCCGGCCTGTGGGTCTCAGTCATGACTGTGGTGGCCCGTGTAAGTGATCAACCATACACCATATTGCCAACTCATTCTTGGACAGGTGACCTCGTTGGAGCAGCGACCCATCTTCATGGGTCTGGTAGGAGGATTTTATGCGGTCTCGTCAGTTGTAGGCCCGCTGGTGGGCGGAGCTTTCTCTGGTACGCAGTTCCCTATTGTCGCCGCAGTACATTAACGATCTGATAATACCAGATCACGTTTCCTGGCGGCAAGTCCTTCAATTCGACGAGTCCCTCGTATCGCTGACACCGATTTTCGTTAAGATGGTGTTTTTGTGTGTATCATCTTATGTAGCGATTCTCCTCACAACGCTTATACCGTTTACAGATATCAATCTCCCAGTGCGAAGTCCTTCATTTCTATCAACCGTCTGTCTAACTGTTCCCAAGATCGGAGGGGTGGCCGTTGCGGCAATAGCGTTCGCTCTACCGAATCTTCCTCCTCCAGTCTCGAGCACGACTAGTTTTTTGGGGCAAATCAAGGATTTGGACTGGATAGGGACCATCCTTTCCCTCGGAATGGTCGTTTCTTTGCTCCTTCCTCTTCAATGGGGCGGGAACGAGAAGCCCTGGAATGCCCCAGAAGTCATCGCTCTCCTCGTTTTGGTGAGTTTCTGACGGGGTTAGTCCGGCCTTCTTAACCTTTCAATAGTTCGCAGTCCTTCTCATCGCATTCTTGGCGTTCGAGGTCAGGCGCGGTCCTAATGCAATTTTCCCCTTGCAAGTGCTGTTCCGCCGAAATATGATCGGTGCATTCCTAGCGACGGTGGGCCCTTCGCTTGTCCCCTCGATGACCAGGCACGTCTGACGTAGCTCGTTAGTTTTTCGTACAGCTGGGCTTCCTTCTTTGCAACGTGCGTGTTCTCCGAGTCTTCGCACCACGACAATTTTCCTGACCCAACCGCATTAGTACTATCTGGTTGACATTCTTGTTGTCTCAGAGACTCGATTTAACCGTTTTCAACAGCCCTTGTTATATCAACTTCGTGGCCACTCCGCAACTAGGAGCGGCATCGATATCCTACCCTTCATGGGGTGCGTCATCGAATATTCTCCATTCGTTGTTTCTTTTTCAAGTGACCGCCAACTAGTTCCGGAGTTCTAGGTATATGAGGATCGTACCCTGTACTCTGCTCCTCACGCCCTTATTTTTCAGCAACTATCGTCGCGGGCGGAATAATTACGGTGATCCACATCCCAGTCTCAACTTACTTCGCATTGAATCAGCTCTTAGAAGTTTGGCTACCCCCGTCCCTTTCTTATCGCGGGCCCTGCTGCTGCGTCTATCGCATTCGGTTTCCTATTTACTGTGCACGAAAATACCAGTGCCGGCAAGATCGCCGGTTTGCAAGTTCTGGTCGGTCTGGGATTGGGCTCTGCTATCCAGAACACGGTATTTATCTTGCACCACATGCGCTGGACCACGAGTCTTAACATCTTCCAGCTCGTTGTCGCTCAAGCCGAGTTCGCTTCGGAGCAGGATTTGGTTCCACTGGCTACATCCATGATCACCTTCATGCAGCTCATTGCGTCTGCCGCCGGTCTGGCGTGAGTTTCCTTGGTCCTTCCCCAGCAGCCGGTGCAGGGATGCTGATCAACCTATTTATTCACAGTGCATTTGGTGCCGTATTCGCCGGAAAGCTACGGTCAACGCTCAGTTCAAGCGGGCTTCCTGCTCAAGTCATCCAGGCTATCCTCAGCGACATCAAAGCTATCCCGAGTCTGACGCCTGAACAGCGGAGCGTCGTTATACCTGCTTACATCGACGCCGTGGATCATGTATTCCTGGTCGGGATTGCTGCTGCGGCATTGGCATCGCTGAGTGCATGCGTCATACGTGCGTCAACCAAGCTGAAAGAGGCCGAGGTCGAGAAGGTTGAAGCCGAAGTGGTCGCTAAATCCCTGGAGTCGATAAATCCTTAGATACAGCTGCGTTAAATGAACGACCGGTTTCGGAACTGAACAAACCCAGACTGGCAGAATTAAGGCGGACTGAGACAAGACTGAGAACGAAGCAGAATCAAACATGGGGTGTGTTTGGCAAGAGTCTCCGCGACATGGCAATCAATGTCCGGCTATGTCCGGCGGCCAAGCGTTTCCTAATTTCCGTCATACCACCACTACGAGGATGAGGTTCATTTACGTTGCCTCCTTGTTCGTTCCTTTCGTATTGGCCGCAGACTTTACTGTCGGCGTCGGCAAGGACGAAAACACTGGGTAATATGTGTCGGTCTCCAGGATTCGACACGCCTTATTGACGCGTCCTCAGCAAAAAAGGCCTCGGATTCGACCCCTCCTCCATCAACCCCGCCGTTGGCGACTTTATTGTCTTCGAATTTAGAAGTGGGAGCCATAGCGCCGTCCGTGAGTCGCAATTATCTTTTCTCGAGGCCCCTGAATACCGACGCGACGCCGCAGAGTCGACGTTCGACAACCCATGCACTCCGAGCGGCGGATTTGATTCGGGGGTCCAAACCGTGAGTTTCTTTCTGCCTCGCCATTCCATGCCTTGCTTAGCTAGTGCAGGTCGATGACAGTCTCGCGGTCGACGCGCCTGGCCTCCCGACCGTCCGACTTTTGGTAAACGACACCAAGCCCCTCTGGTAACAGCTCCTTGTATGCGTGCTGGCCTCGCTGTTCAACCAACGAATTTCAGGTTCTTCGATCAGGCCGGCGGTCTTTGCAACAAAGGAGCTGTTCTGTCCGCGAATCCCAGCTCGACTCAGACCGACGCGGCGTTCAAGGCTAATGCGGCGAGCGCGGTGGTGCCGAGCAACACGCCGTCTTCCGGCCCCAGCTCGGCTGCGTCTGGCTCTGCTACGCCCTCTGGCTCGGCCCCTGCGTCGGCGTCGCAAAGTAGCCAGCCGAGCGGTGCTGAGCGTTTCGTCGCTGGTGGAGCGTCCCTTGGCGCTACCCTGACCCTGATTTTTGCGGCGGTGCTATAGGTTTTCTCTGCGCCTTCGACTCTTCTCGGACTCTTTTATCATATTCTCCCAATAATGCACATTCTCTTGGTCTTGCGCTACCATTCGCCGCTCCAAAGTCCCGCTGACCATTAAACTTCGATCCACCATCTCACGAGTTTCCCGTTGCACCAGAACTATGTGCCCCAAACACACTTTTCTCGCAAAATGAACATGCCCTACCACTTTTCTCCACCTGTTCCATGCCTTGCCGGCTTGACCTTCGAAGGTTCTTGCGATCTTAACAAGGACTTGACAGAGAGCACTCGAAAGGACTTGACAGAGAGCACTCGAAAGGTTACTCCCTCAAACGCACGTCGTTGTTCACTGGCAGCACCGATGTAGCCAACGAAAAATACCCTCCCTGGGAGGTCGAATTCGGCAAAATTCTGTTCTTGTTAAGTCACACGGAGCCGTCCGTCCATTTCTCTACTAAGCTTGATTAGAATTCTGACTCAAATATCTGCAGACTGAGTCGGGGAACTGCTGCGCGAGGAACAAATAATCGAGGCTCCGGATGAAATCGGCTGGGCTGCGGGACCCGTCGGATCGCGATCCGCGCACTGCCACTTTGTTTTTGCGGTAACGACACCCGATCAAATTGACACGGCGACTCTGCCGCCGGACGCATACGAGCAGCGCGTCCCACTCTTGTCTCTACTCAGTACTCCCACTCCTCCTCTCTCGGTTTTCGTGGCCAAGATGCTCGATATTGGACTTGTCGGACTTGCCCCAAATCAAGATGCTCGCCGCACTATCTTCAAGCAAAACATATACTTAGCAGCGCAGTAACGACGTGTTCCACCAACGTGTTGCCCTCACAGTGGCGATGACTCGCGGCGCTCGAATCACCGAGTAATTTAAACTTGGCGGGACCGGTGCCCTGTGTCACGTTGAATGCTGTAGCTATATAAACCCCTAGCGCGCATACTTGATCGATTCATTCCCCCCGCTTCCCCCAGCCATGATCCCCATCTGCGGACTCTACTACTACTACCAACACCGCGTTGTGTCCCTGCCTTTGCTTGGGGTGCGCGCAGAGGCGAGCATTAAAGAGCTTGCCGCGCAAGTGAAGCTCGTACAGACTTTCGCCAATGACTCTGCCACCTTCCCCATCGAAGCCAAGTACACTTTCCCCATCCCAGCTCGGGGCTCAGTATGCTCTTTTGTCATGATCAAGCAGGACGGTACGCGGGTCGTTGGGCTTGTACAGGAGAAGCAGGAGGCGAGGGAGACGTACAATGAGGCGGTCTCTCAGGGCCAACAAGCCTCTTTAATGGAGCAACAGTCGCCAGACAGTACGTCGCATGTCATTCTCAAACCGTCACCGGTCTAACGCTAGTGTTTCTCCGTAGCCTTTCAAGTTTCCGTCGGAAACATACCACCCAACGAGCAGGTCCAGATCGAACTGGTGTACGCTACAGAACTGTCTGAGGACGAAGAGAACGACTCGATCCGCTTCCATCTCCCTGTCCACATCGGTGCTCGCTATGGTGCAGCACCACAATCCACTTCCTCTGCCTTCAGGAGCAACGCCTTTATCTCTTCCTCCTCCCCAACCCCGTTCCTGAACATCCTCATGAGCGTCGAAGCGATCGCGCCCATTGCCAAGATCGGCTCCCCATCCCACACCGTCTCCACCGAGCTGGGCCCCGACCCCAAGCTCCCCAACTTCAAGGAGCTTCCATTCTCTAACTACGCCCGCGTCTCGCTCTCGTCCGACTCGGCATTGGACAAGGACTTCGTCTTGACCGTCAAATCCGCTGGCCTCGACACCCCGCGCTGCATCGCCGAGCTGCACCCCACCAACGACACCGTCGCCATGGGCCTCACCCTAGTCCCGCGGTTCAAGTTACCTGACGTCTCACGGCAAGAGTTCGTGTTTATGGTCGACCGCAGCGGGTCGATGGGCGGGCAACGCATTGAGGCGGCGAAGAAGGCCCTCGTCATCATGCTGCGCGCGCTCCCGCACCAAGACTCGCTCTTCCAGATCGTGTCCTTCGGGTCGAGCACGCGCTCGCTCTGGCCACAGGGGAGCAAGCCGTACAACCAGGCGACGCTCGAGGAGGCGACGCGCCACGTCGATTCGATGCGTGCGGACTTTGGGGGGACGGAGATTCGGGCGGCGCTGCAGCACTCGTTCAAGGCGCGGAAGCTGGACCGCCCGATGAGCGTGTTGGTGCTCACGGACGGGGACGCGTGGGACCTCGACGGTGTCTTTGCCGAGGTCAAGTCCGCCGTTGCTGCGGCGCCGCAGAATGCGTACCTGCGCGTGTCTGTGCTCGGTATTGGTAACTCGGCGTCGACGGCGATGTGTGAGGGGATGGCGCGGGTTGGGAACGGGACGTGTATGATGGTCGGGGAGGAGGAGACGTCGTTCACGGGGAAGATTGCGCGCATGCTCAAGGCTGCGAAGACGCCTCCCATCTCGAATATTAGCGTCAACTGGGGGCGCCCGGCTGTTGCGGAGAAGGTGGCCGTCCAGCAAGACGACGATGAGTTCGAGATTGTGGAGGATGCCAGCGAGAAGAAGAAGAAGAAGTTGAATATCTTCGATGATAGTGCGGAGGATGATATGAAAATCGACTCGACCCCAGCACCTCCGCCTCCTGCCGTCGTCCTTGCCCCTCCTCCGCCCGTGCAGCAGGCACCATTCAAAGTCCAGAACCTCTTCCCCAACATCCGCCTGAACGTCTACGCGATCTTACAGGGTATGCCTTGCTTTCACTCCATCTTCATATGCTAACGCACGACATCCAGGCAAAAGCATCCCCAAAACGGTCACCATCCGCGGCTCCACCGTCGACGGCGCCGAAATCGAGCTCCCCATCACCGTCGTCCTAAGCCACCTCCAAAACGCCCCAGGCGCGCCGCCGGCCATCCACGCCCTCGCCGCGCGCAAGATCATCCAGGACCTCGAAGACGGGCAGCACGCCCTCGCGCAGACGCTCGCGAACCCGGACGACACGGACCTCCTCGCGCGCACCGTCAAGGCGAGCATCGTGCGGCTCGGGAAGACGTACGCGATTGCGTCCAAGCATACGTCGTTCGTTGCGGTGGACGAGACGAAGCCTGAGCGCCCGCCCGTGTCGCAGGCGTACTATGTCGCGGATGCTTTTGCGCCGCCGCCGCCGTCGTCGGGGACGTTGTTTGGCGGGGGTGGGGGTACGATGCTGTTTGGTGCGGCTCCTGCTCCGCCGATGGGGATGGGGATGGGGATGCTTCGTGGGCGTGGGGGCGGGGGAGCGTCGCCCTTTGGTGCGGCCCCCAGCCCGTCGGCGGCCATGCGTGGTGGTTCGGCGCGGTACAGTGATACGAATGTAACTACTGCGTCGTTCGGTGCGCCGCAGCAACAGACGCAGAGGCTGTCGAGCACGACAACATTCGGGGGTCCCCCGAACGATCTCATGTCGTTTGGTGCCGCGCCGGCTGCATATAGTCCCTCCTCGCCAGCATATAGTCCCTCGTCGCCGCAATCCGACCTTGCAAGCTTGTCGTTTGGTTCCGCGAATCCTTACGCGGATCCCACTCCATATGGCGCTCCGGCTTCTGCTGCGTATAGTGCATATGGCGCTCCGGCCCCTGCTGCATATGTACCGGCTTCTGCGCCGATGCCCAATGGATTCGGCGGATTCGGAGGCCCACCGCAGGCGCAGGCTGCTCCTGCTGCCTCGTTATTCGGTGGTGCTCAATCGGGCGCTAGCTCTGCGGGTGGATTGTTTGGTAGGGCAATGGGCGCTCTGCCCAGCTTCGGGGCATCATCACCCACTCCCTCCACTCCTGCGGACCCACTGGAGGCGCTCGCCCGCCTGCAGTCCTTCGACGGCTGCTTCACGCTCGAGGTCCTCAGCGTCGTCAAGCTCAAGACGAATATCCAGGACGTGCGGAATGCGTTCCCTGCTGGCGCGACGGACAGTGTGATCGCGACTGTGCTTGCGATGGCGTACTTGGCGACGCGTTTGGGGGCGGGAGTGGAGCGCGAATCGTGGGAGGGGATCTATGAGAAGGCGCAGCAGTATGTCGAGGGGGCGCTGCAGAATATGGGCGTATCGGAGGGGGTGGAAGTACTCGAGGCCAAGCTTGCTGCGTTGCTTGCTTGATTGAATGGAATTTTGTTTAGGATAGGGTTTTTTGTAGTACAAAATAGCATGTAAAACGGAATGGAAGATAGGAACTGTAAATAAATGGCCCTTTTCCCCTTGACCAGACCCGTTCTTTTGCTCTAAGCCAAATTTCCTATATTTTTTCGTGTGAAATGATGGGATGTCCCAAACAGGCAGGTGCATGTTGGCCCGAAAAAGCGACGTCATATGCCAGGACCCTGTTGACCTCCTACCACCACCTTCACACACGAAAAAAAGACAATGTCCCGTATCTTCTGCATCCCCGGCATCATCTTCCTTCTCTGCGCCCTCGTCCTCAGCGTCCTGGTCTCCATCTCCCTCCCCTATCTGCCCGCGCTCGACTTTGTGCGCGTCCACTTTGGTTCGGGGGTCGCCACTAACGGCGATGGCATGACTGAGCTTCGTGTACGTCTTTTCACCTCGTTTTCGACGCGAATACTGACTCTCCTTGTCCAGTTCGGTATCTGGAGTGCCTGCTACTACACGACGGACGGTGCGAGGACCTGTCTCAAAACCGGCCATGCCTACGCCGTCGCCATCTCCAATGCCGAAAAAACTGCCAACGTCGTAATCGGCTCGTCGTGGACCCGCGGATTGGCCGTTCACCCAGTCGGTGTGCAGCATTCACTTTTTTTCCTTCGTTCTCCTCTGAACGGTGTCTTTTCAGCCGCTGCTGTGACCTTCATTGCGTTTGGAATGTCATTCTCGACGCACCACATGGTGACGCTGCTCTCTTCCCTCACGTCATTCCTCGCCGCCGCCCTCGTACGTTTTTTTCTTTTTTTGGCATATTGCACGCGCCGCTCACGCTCCACCAGACGCTCATCGCGTTTGCGATCGACATTGCATTGTACGCGTTTGTGCACCACGAGATTGGCAAGCTCCCGGACGTCTCGGGGCACACCACGACCAGCGCCGGTGCGTCGCTCCCTATCTTCATCTTCGTTACATTGGGACTGACAACAACCAGGGTTCTGGATGACCTTTGTCTCGCTCCTGCTCCTCCTGCTCGCGGGCTGCACCGTCTGCTTCGGCCGTCGCAAGGACCGCATGTCCGGTGCCGCATCGTACCCGATGTCCTCCAAGCCCTCGTTCCTTTCTCGCTTCCGCCGCAATAAGGTCTAGAGTTCCGGCCACGATACATACACATGATACTATACGATTCCTCTCTCTGCACGACCACATTTCTATACCCACGTCTCCTATGTCCGCCCGCTCGGTGACTCTTCGTACTTTACTACATACAGAATATATTTGTGATGCCTCTGGGATTCCGCGTGTGTGCAAACTTCAAGCCACTGCAAAGTTTTCACTCGAGTCAATCCTCGGCGATAGTTCCTTAAGTGGAAAATATAGTTCCTCATGTGGAAAAAAGCGCGGCACAGGTTTATGTCAATCGAGCAACGTTCTCCTTGGGCCAAACGAGCTTGAACCCGAGTCTGGTGATCGACCGGAACGATGAGAATATCTTCTCATCTCCCGATGTCCGGAAATGTGCTGCGGTCGTAAAGAGTATGACTTTCTGCGAGCTTTCTCATACCCCGATTGTCGGGAATGTACCGATTGCTCTGGTTTGGGAGCGACGAACGCGTAGCCTGCGTATTCACCATGACCTGCTGGAAAGTTGGAATCTCTTCAAATAGTCCGAGTTGGCGCTGCCTTTGCCTACATACAATTTGAACCCACTCGAAGAACTCACAAAAACCACTCAAACAACTACCCATGGCACCTTCAGCTCCCCTAGTTGCGTTCATCATCGGATCTGGGAAGAACGTGGGCCAGCACACGGCCGCGGCCCTCAAAGCGGAGGGATATAAAGTCGCGCTCGGGTCCCACAACCCCGCTGCGCTCGACTCGGACTCGGAGGACGGGTATTTTCGCGTCGCGGTCGACGCTGGGAGCCCCGCGAGCATCCAGAGCGCGTTCGCGGAGGTTAATAAGGAGCTCGGGGTCCCGAGTGTCGTCGTTTTTAACGGTGCGTCCGAGTCGTGTAATTGGCAAAAATCGATACTTACTTACTTGGGTGTCAGCGATGGCCTTCACCCCCATCCCCATCACGGGCGAGCCGCTCAGCCTTTCCGTGGAGGCGTTCAAGGCGCAGACGGACCTCGGCGTGGGGCTCTTCGCCGCCGCGCAGGCGGCCGTGGCAGGCTTTCGCGCCGCGGACCTCCCCAAGGACACGATCAAGAACACGTTCATCGCGACAGGCAACTCGCTCCCCTGGATCCCCGTCGGGCGCGCCGCGGAGGATCCGCTGTTCGTATACTTCGGAGCGAACATACAGAAGACAATCCAGCAGAGGGTGGTCGAGTTCCTTGCGCATGCCGATCCGTACGCGGAGGAGGGGATTCGGTGCGTTATTTGCGTTCGCGCAGATAGGTTTGATGATTCTGACTGGTCGGGACGCATACAGGTTCTACTTCGCTACCCTCGTTGGGCCGACGGGGGGAATGATTTCGTCCTATGACGATTTTGCGAACAGCGGTTCCACTCATGCGTAGCTTTATTTGGACTTGGTCACCCGGAATGACCAGACGGATTGGGATTACAGGTTCGTTCGTTTCTTGTTTTGGTTGTGTGGTTCAACGCTGACTTGATACCGCCAGATTCACTGTGGATGGAAAGCAGTGGAAGAACTAATCGAGCGGGATCGAGTGGGATGACTTATCGAGATCTGTTACCATATTTATTTGCGCACTGCTGCAGTTCAATCTGCTTGAAGGTTGCTTTCGACGACTCGCACAAGTAGGTCGATGAAGAGATCAATAATTGAGAGCAGGAGACATGTCGCCAGAAAGTACTACAATGCAGGGATTTGTTTGTTGAGATACCGGGAGAAGAATTCGTCGAGCCAGCCAAAGAAAACGTCCTTGTCCTCGGGCGATAAATTGGCCCAATCGAGCTCCTTCTCTGGCGCCCGCACCCCAGCCCCTGCGCCGAATCGTCTAACCGGCGGGGGCGGCAGCGCTGCCTGCTCTTCCTCAGGCTCAGGCTCGGGCTCGGGATTCGGCCGTCGAAAGCGCGGTACAGGAGGAGGTGGCAGGGAGGAAGACGAAGAGGAGGCGGAGGATAACGAAGGCCGCGTTGCGCGGACGATTGGCGGGGGTCCCGGTGCAGCCGCAGGGCTGGGGATGGGACTGGGGGTGGGCGCTGCGGGCGATTCAGCGGCGGATCCACCTCTCTGCGGGGGAGGAAGGAATGTCGGCTGCGGTTTGGGCCGTGTGGAAGCGTTGGCTCGGGGAGGCGGCGGTGGTGGGGGAGGCTTTTTGCTAGATAGAGTGGCATTTTAGAACTTGTGTTTGGGTCGTTTCAAGTGTCGCAGACGAACCTGTATGGGTCCCAGTTCGTATTCTTCAGTGGTACACTATCGATTCCGTTGGTAAGATCTCATGCATGGATTGAACGATACATACCTCGAGTGTCTGTCTTTCGTATTTACAATCTTCGTGACGCTCGCGTCCTTGGCCTTGACGGCTTTGTCGCGCATTTCAGCAACTACCGTCGAAAGGATGTGAGCATTCCGGCGCCAGGGAGAACGACAAGGGCTTGCATGAAGGCATCCTTGGACGGAGGATTCGGGGGAGATGATGGTAAGATGCAAGAGGCGGGCACAGCACTCGGCGGCCAAATAAGGCAATTGACCCTTTTGGCCTTTGCCTCCTCCTTCATCCTCGAAAAATGTCGCGCTTGACCTCCTGGCAGTTCCCCGTTATAGTGAGCATCCTGCTCGCGATGTTCCTTCTTGCCCGGCACCACGCACCCCCCGGCACACTTTCCTCCCTCAACAGCTGGGCTTTTCCTTCCTCCGGGAGCCGCCTGAAGCAGACTCTGCTGGGCAACGAAATGCGCTACCAGAAAGCTATTGCTGATAGGAAGAGAGAAATTGCGCACTTCGGGGGCGAGGATCAGCCTTCGTACGTTGTTTGCATTCCCCAGGGAGAACTTGTCTCAATTGTCTTTAGATTTCCCGACCCAGACAAAGGGCCTGCGCTATACACTCTCTGGGACTTTTTCGTCGTCGCGTTCTCGTGTCCGTTTTCCGTGTCTCGCATCGGCACGTCGTCTTCCAAATTTTCGGTGTTGATCAGTTTTGACTCTTTCTACAGGAACGCTCGGAGACGGCGGCAAGTCGCGTTGTTCTTTTCGAAGCAGCAGAATTCGCACCTAACGCGTCGCAGGCAAATGGGTCTGTGGCTTCGAACGCGCCCTGAGCCAGCCCAAATGCGTCGTCTATTCCATGGGCGTCGAGCGCCAGTCGAGCTTCGAGCAGGCCGTCCTGCACCAGTCGGAACACTGCCAAGTCTACGGCTTCGACTTTTCCGTCTCACAATGGGGGCCCGAGCTCCTCGCGGACTCGGCCGTCAACGAACGCGCGCACTTTTTTCCGTTCAAGATCGGCGCGACGGACGACCACGACGCGTCGCCGAAGCAGTACACGTTCCCGGGGATCATGAAGGAGTTTGGGCACACCTTTGTGGATATCTGGAAGGTTTTTGCGTCTGTAGCTGGTGTGATTATATCTGGAACTGACACGCGCCGTTAGATCGACATCGAAGGCTCCGAGTTTTCTACCCTCCTCGACATCATCGATTCGTTCAACGGCGAGCCCCTCCCATTCGGACAGATGCAGATCGAAATCCACATCGGCTACTTAGGGCGTGAGTTCTCTTCGTCATCTCGCGAAAGGCGTTGAGTCAAACCGCGGCGCAGAGATGAACACGGTACGCCAGTTCCAAGACTGGTGGGCCAAGCTCGAGGACGCCGGACTGCGCCCGTTCTGGACGGAACTCAACCTGTTTGATGTCAACGTCAATCAACGCGGACCGCTCGTTGGCGAGGTAGGGTTTACACTCTTTTTTCTCGGGGTGGTTCATTCAATGCCCCCAGTGGTCCTTCATCAACATCCGCGGGAAACACGCACTCATTGACGATAGCTTGCCGGATTTTCCTTGAACCTCGACTCTTAATCGCATAGAATCCTCTGTAGCATGACCTTTGTAGCCTGTTGTCTGTTCTGTTGTAAATTACGCGCCGGTCTCGTGACCGCGTTTCAATGTGAAAGTTCAAAGGAGATTGGTTCGCGTGAGCGAGGCCGGCCTGCGGTTTTGCTCAACAGTCGAGAGATGGAAGTTCGAGAATCCGGAGTTCTCAAACGCGTCACCTTGCGGTTAATGCGGTTAAGCAAGGAGTTGTTTTGGCGAAGCTTGCTTCCATCCTAACTTGTTCTGCGTACTGTAGTTGTTCACCATTAGCGCAGTCGCTCACGCAGCCATTCATTGTTGCACAGTGCGCTGAGACGCTGCATTGCGGTGAATTTCGAAACTTCGAAAAGTCAACCATCTCACAAAGTCAACCACCTCCAAAAAAAAGTCAACCAAAGGGAATTCGTATCATGGGATTTATTCGTCCGGTACAGCACTATTCTTTACACTTGGCTCAAAGCTTCCAACGGGATAGTCGTCACTTGCTCCACTGTTTAGTATCCAAAGTGAACCTGGGTAAAGAAAATGAAAATTTCGTTCAACCAACACTTTTCCATGATAAACTGACCTATAGTCCCAATCCGCCTGGTCCTTCCGCGTCACCAGGTCTGTATACACCTGCGCGTGCTGCGGCCCGCTGCTGAAGAAGGCGGAGAGCGGCGAAATAATGCCGCCCTCGTCGCCGACTAGACTAGCGCAGTAGAAGCTGCAAACAGGAATGATGATGAGCGACGCAAAAGAGGATATCTTCGGTGCGGCCACCCACCGAATTTGTTCGTTAGCGTACGCAGACGCGAAGATGTCCATCAGGCGCCACGACACGAGTTTTTGAATAGTCAACCCGATCCACATGGATTGGTCGGTCTGATCCCAAGGGAGGGGGTTGCCGGTGAAGATGAAGGTTTTGAGCGACTGCTTGTGCGTGTCGGAGCGGAAACCCTTCAGGGCTTCCTGCGCAGCAGTAAATACGGAGACGGGGAATTGGGTCGTCTGTTCTTTGAAAGACTCGATGGAGAGCGACAGTGGATCTCCCTTCACGGGAGGAGCTGCAAATCCTCCGGAAGCTATGGCGAATGTTTAATTAGCTTCTCGATGAAATTGAACCAGGTGGAAAGATTACCGTTGAAGATTACAACATTCGGAGGACCAAACTTCTTGTTGACCTCAGCGAAGGCTGCTTTAATGCTCTCCGGGTCCTTGGCGTCCATAGCCACAGGAAAATAGCCCTCCTTCTCCACTTGGTCGACGACGGGTTTACGAGACCCGAGAACGACCTGGTAGCCTTTCGCCTTGAGTGCGGCGGCGGTGTGTTGGCCGATGTTGCGACCAGCTCCTATGAGGAATGCAATGAGGGGTGCCATGTTGGTGAGGATTCAATACTACATTGTGGAAAGACTGCGCGGGTTAAATACTTGGGATGGAGGGGCTGGGAGGGGCGTGCGGCGCGTCCCCGGCGCGTCTGAGTCAGCGATATGCTTTGGGAGCGAACTTAATCAGCAAAAGAAGCGGAGGCGGAGGCGGCAATGCGAGATTAGATTGGAATTCAGCCGACTGCGGTGATGATGCCTTGCCCAGAAGTCCGATTAGAGCGCTGATGTCTCAAGCATACAGGTTGGTCGCAAAAGTAAGTACATACACGAGGAGAAAAAAAGAATCAAGCAAGCAACGTAGCTATCTTAGCCTCGAGGGCGCCCACAGCCTCCGTCGAACCTCCATCCTGCAACACCATCTCGACGTACTGCTGCGCTTTCTCGTAGATGTCCTCCCAAGCGTCCCGCTCCACCCCTGCGCCCAATCTTGTCGACAGATACGCCATGGCGAGCACACTCGCCACGACTCCGTCCGTCGCGCCAGCGGGAAACGCGTTCCGCACGTCTTGAATGTTTGTTTTGAGTTTGATGATGGTGAGGACGTCGAGGGAGAAGCAGCCGTCGAAGGACTGCAGGCGTGCGAGGGCTTCCAGGATGTCCGAGGGAGGGGCAATGGCTTGTGGAGCGGGCGATGCTGCCTTGGGTTTGTAAGCGCTCGACACCGACCGTGTCATCGGCGCAGGGGGTGCCGCCTGCGGAGGGGGAGCCGCCTTCCGGCGCTCCTGTGCGACACCGCGAGAGGCGGACTGTTCGGCCTGTGGCACGGCCATGGCCAGCGCGGCCCGACGAGGAGCCATCGCAGGCGGCGGAGGTGAATTGGTGTGTTGAGCCCTCGTCGCTGGTAAGGCAAAACCAAACGATGCCGAGGGTGCACCAGGGGCAGCGCCGCCGACCGAGCTCGAGGAGCTGGCAGACATGAGCCGAGTCTCACCGCGCTTGCTCTTCGTCCTCATACTGCCGTCCATCACGGACGACGAGCCGCGAGGCCCCACATGCGCAGGCGAGGGCGCGGGCGCGGCGGCATATGAGGCGTACCTAGCCGAGGCAGTGCGGTAGCGAGGCTGCGCGTATCCCGGGCTGACGTTGTAGTGCACGAGATACAGCGGCGGTGTAGGCAGCACCCCGGGTGTCGACCGGTCGACCGCGACGAAGGAGGTGTGGGCCGACGCAAGCGAGTATGTCGTCCCGAGGCGCACGATGCTCGCCTTGACGGTGCGCGCGAGGAGGTCCGTGTCGTCGGGGTTCGCGAGCGTCTTGCCGAGGGCGTGCTGCCCATCTTCAAGATCCTGGATGAGCTTGCGTGCCGCGAGCGTGTGCATCGCGGGCGGGACGCTGGAGGCGGTTTGCAGGTGGCTGAGGACGACGGGGACGGGAAGCGCGATCTCGGCGCCGTCTGCGGTGGATCCACGGATGGTGACGGTTTCGGGAATGGTTTTGCCTGCGATGAATTCGATTAGTGGTTTAGGGAGAAGGTGGGAAAGCACACACCTTGGAGAATAACGTATACATTGAGCCGAATATTGGGGAAGAGGTTACGGATCTTGAACGGTGCTTGTTGCACCGCGGCTGGAGGGGGAAGGACGACGGGCGGGGCAGGCGGTGCTGGGGTCGAATCGGCGATAGGATCCTCTATAGTTTCATCAAAGATGTTGAGCGTCTTTTTCTTCTTCTCCCCCAACTCTTCCACCAGCTCGAAATCATCTTCATCACTCGCCGCCTTCTCCGCCGTCGCCTCCACGACTACCGGGCGCCCCCAATCGACACTGATGTTCGAAATGGGCGGGGCCTTGGCAGCCTTGAGCATGCGCGCGATCTTCCCCGTGAACGACGTCTCTTCCTCCCCGACCATCATACACGTCCCGTTCCCAACCCGCGCCATACCCTCACACATCGCCGTCGACGCCGAGTTGCCGATCCCGAGCACAGAGACGCGCAAGTACGCCTTCTGCGGCGCGTCGGCAACGGCAGACTTAACCTCGGCGAAAACACCGTCGAGGTCCCACGCGTCCCCGTCTGTGAGCATCAGCAAGCTCATCGGACGGTCCAACTTCCGCGCCTTGAAGCAATGCTGCAGCGCCGCCCGAATCTCGGTTCCCCCAAAGTCCGCGCGCATCGAGTCGACGTGGCGCGTCGCCTCCTCGAGCGTATCCTGGTTATACGGTTTGCTACCGTTTGGCCAGAGAGACGCGATCCGGGTGCCGAAGGAGACGATCTGGAAGAGCGAGTCCTGGTGCGGAAGCGCCCGCAGCATGACCACTAAGGCCTTCTTGGCGGCCTCGATGCGGTTCCCACCCATCGACCCGCTGCGGTCGACCATGAACACGAACTCCTGACGCGCGACCTCGGGCAACTTGAACCGCGGGACGAGCGTGAGGCCCATCGCGACGGTGTCGTTGGTGGGGTGCAATTCCGCTACGCATCGCGGCGCGTCGAGGCCGGCGGATTTGACGGTCAGGACGAAGTCCTTGTCCAGAGCTGAGTCGGACGAGAGCGAGACGCGGGCGTAGTTGGAGAAGGGCAGCTCCTTGAAATTGGGGAGCTTGGGGTCTGGGCCGAGCTCGGTCGAGACGGTGTGAGAAGGGGAACCGATCTTGGAAATGGGCGCAATCGCCTCGACGCTGATGGAGACATCCAAGAAGGGGGGTGGGGAGGAGGAGGAGATCCAGGCCGTCCGCCGGAAGGTCGTCGGGGCTGATTGAGGAGCTTGTCCGTATCGAGAGCCGATGTGAACTGGCAGATGGAAGCGGATGGAGTCATTCTCCTCGTCTTCCGCAAGTTCTGTCGCGTATACCAATTCTATTTGAACCTCCTCATTCGGCGGTATGTTTCCAACTGAAACTTCGAAGACTGAAGAATGGATTAGAGCGCTTTCGCAAGGATCTGAATAAGCTCACCATCGGCAGTTTGCTGTTCGGCCAATGACGCTTGTTGCCCCTGCGCGACTGCGGTATTGTATGTTTCCCGCGCCGCTTGTTTCCCCTGTACGACGCCCTCAACCCTAGTGCCGTCCTGCTTGATCATGACGAAGGAACAGACACAACCGCGGGCTGGAATAGGGAACGAGTACTTGGCTTCGATGGGAAAGGCAGCATCGTTGCCGAAGATCTGGGTGAGCTTCACCTGTGCGGCGAGCTCTTTAATGCTCGCCTCGGCGCGCACACCGAGCAGGGGCAACGATATGTACCGTTGCTCGTAATAGTAGATGAGTCCGTAGAGGGCGATGTGTCGAGACATGGTTGAGGATAGACGCCTGGACCGACTCGAAGTTCATATATAGTCCCTCTCGCACAGCATGTCTTTCGGTTCCGCAAAGCGTTTGTATTGTCAGGCGCGGTCAGGAGGCTGCAGGAGGCTGCGCAACCTGCCAAGATCAGCATCGGACGCGTTCCCAGAGTCCTCGGTTTGCTTGAGTTCCAGCGACTTGCTCCCTGCTTGTAATGGTCGCATTATTTCCACACAGAATCAACAATGAGGCTTGCCTCGTTCACGACATTGGGGTCGAGCGACTGCCCTGCTCAGCCTGATCGAGAGAGTTGCACTCCTCTGCGTCTATCAGAGGGTCACGTCAATTATAGATATTCCCATGCGCACAAAATGAACTGACGCAGCTGCCCGCAGCATGAAAAATAGGCAAGACCGACCTCACTGACAGTTACAGCGCGTCGGAACGCAGAATTCTCGTCCAGCATGGATGAAAGTTTTGAGGAGGATCGGTCACACTTAGTCACAAAGGATAATGATCAGCGTGGTACGAGAAAATTCAAAATGTCGGAAATTTCGGACGACAACTACAGACCCGACCAATGGTCAAAGTGAGCTGGAAAATGTGGTAAAAAAACAACGGCGTAGTCCTCAATAAGGATATAATACGACGAGGGGAAAGTCGCCCCATAGATATCATCGCAGTCGTTATTCAGTCAACTTCGGACTAATTCTTTCCACCCTTCGAGTCACCGCCCTTCTGCGGAACCGCGAGGACACAACGCTCAATGCCCAGCTGCGCAGCTACAGCGGAGGCTGGGGGCGCAGCAGACGAGGACGCGACTGCGTTGCCCCTTTTACCCGTTCCACCTTCGCGGTGGCCGTATGTAGCATCAACATCAGCAGCAGCGAGAGCGCTGGAGGCGACGGGCGGCACACAGTCTGACCCGCGAGCCTGTGAGCCTTCGATCGTTGTGCGGGCTGCGATGTCGTCAGCATTATTGGCGTCGTAAAAAGACAATGTACCAGCTCGCCTTCTTCTTGGGCAAGGTCTTCAGGCGCGCTCGAACCTGTGAACAGTAATCAGCATTATGCAGAAGAGTGCTGTCGTCTCCTACGGCTCCCCACCCTTAGGCCCGTGCTACTCTTCCTGCGCAGGTGCGAGCGCCGAAGGCAGCGCGAAGAACGCCACCCTCGGGTCCCTCCTGTTGTTTGTCGGCGCCGTATGAGTGGCCGCACCTCTCATTCATCACCAGATCATTCCCCTCCAGCTTCCAGTCCTCATGGCAGGTACGATGGGTGAACGAAATCTTGTCGGCAGACTTCATTGAATCAGAGTTGAGCGAGGGGCGTGTGGGTGAGAGGCCGTCGTTTGCATAGACAGATTTATCCTCCTGCTGGTGCAAAAGCGAAGAGGATATCCAAAGCGCGTGTGCAGTCAGGTCCAGGCTGTGTGAGTTGGCGGCCGGCGGCGGCGAATAGAGTGCGCGCACGCTTGCACCCCTTATCCTCGTGCGCGACGACGGGTCTGCGTCCTTTACTTGTTTTACTTAGTAACCTTGTCTCGAAAGGACTTCGTAGCAAATAATTGGGTGCTCAGCCCTGCAGCCGGAAAAAAATCAAATTCCGGAGGAACAAGCCGTCGGGAGAAGAAAGCGGTAGGCAATCCAGCCGTCGACGTGTAAGATGCAATACCCGCGTGAGATGTGCGCCAGCTGAGATTCCCGTGTGGGACGCGCGCTCAAGGGGAAATCTCTGTTTGCGTTATTGGTCCGGTGTCGCTCGGTGTCGACACCGTGAAAAGATCTAAGTCGAGGACGCGAAGTTTCCGGAGCGTCCAGAGGCCATGGTTGAACGTTGAACAAAGGGACTCAAGTGAACCGCAAAGATCCAGGCAAGTAGACTGAGTGCTCGCGAGCAGGATACACGCCAGCTTTGCTTTTCGCAGGGAGAGGTTGAAGTTGAAGTTGTTTACTGGTGTTAGATTTGCCGCCTCTCTCCCAACCATCGCTGAAACACGCGCTGCAAATCAACTTTGGCAACAAGCATTTCTCGACAGGCTGGTCATAATCCAGTGAAGGAGGTCACTTTGCCACTTCGAGTCCGCAAGAAAGGCGCTGAGAAAATGGAGGTCAAGCTGTTAAGGACCGGTCTGCTTCCGACTTCGGTCGTTTTAACCTCTTAACTCCGACACAACTCGCCAACCCCTCAACCGAACAACCTAGCAATGCTGCAACTCGACACAGCGTTTGTATTCTGCGACGACGTCGACGGGAAAAATAAATTCTCTGCACTCATGGTGGAGATGGCCCTCAAAATATACCTGTCCTCCCTGGGTTCGTTGTGCTGGCACGAGATTTCGTTCAGTTGAGGAACAAGCGACGCACAGGCCGAGCCTTGTGATTCATCAACTGTTGGGTCGCAACCGTTTGAAATTCGCACCCTCCGTTTCTTGTTCCTATCCTCCCCTATCGTTCCCTTCCTGTGCGAGGCCGCTGGAGCTGGGCCTACCGCTGGCGTGCGCTCACTATGACCTCCACAAACTTTACTATCGACAATGTTAATCCGCTGATTCAATATACCCCTGCCGCTGCTTGGTCTGAAGGGAGCAAAACAGGGGATCCTCTGTCTTCATCGTGCGTGCTCCGAGTCGGTCGCGTTTCTTGGCAGGACGTTGAAAGAGCGCGGAAAGTTATTCCAACGGCGGCACATTTACGCTTTCCACGACACAAGGGAGCTCCGCGACCTTTTCATTCACCGGCACCCAGGTCTTTGTTTTCGGCGCAAAACGATCAAATCACGGTGCGTGCGCCTTGCAGGCATTGGCCTTATGCTGAGCGTACACCCTGGACTTACTTGCTTACTCTAGGCCCGTACTCCATCACCCTCGACGGAACTTCCACTCTTTTTGACGGCGCCGCGGACCCCCCCATATTCGGAACTCTCTTTGCTTCGGATGTCCTCCCCCAGGCCCAACACACGATCACGGTCACCAACGAACTGAGCGATACGGCGAAGCCATTTCTGGACATCGATTTCGTACGCGCGCGCCTCGAGTCGCCTGTGTCCTGCTCACTTCACTCCAGATCACATGGACGACCACCGGAGCGGACAACGGCCAGCCAAAGCAAGTTGAGGACACTGACGCCAGCTTTGCCTTCCAGCCTCCGGCAGCATGGAGCACAAACGTCGCAGGTGCGCAACTAACTGGTTTCAGTGGCGGCAATGGCCAGTACGTCGTCCTCGTCACAACTGTGTCGTGTGAATCGCAACTCATGGTCCACACAGCGCCACAAACTCGGTCGGGGCAACCTCTACAATCACCTTCTCGGTAGGCCTTTCCGCTGTGTGGACGATGCGCTTCTTCATACTTACCCCGCACAGGGCAACTTCATCACTATATTCGGCCCCGTTGGGCCCACCATCTCGCGCTACGCGGTCCAAATGGACGGCAAGGCCGTCGGCACCTTCAACGGCACGAAAGAAGCGTACACCCCGCAGGTGGCGCTGTACCACGCAGATGGCCTCGGCGCCGGAACCCATAGCGTCTCGCTCATAGCTCAGCCCGCTGTCGTCGGTCAGATCCTCGCCATCGACTTCGTCCAGGTGTCAGCTGAGAAGCCTGCGGGCGCCGCCACCAGCTCGGCTGTCGGTGCCGGTGTCGGTGCTGGGGCTGGGGCTGCTAATGGTGCCTCCAGTACCAAGAATGCTTCGGGTACCAAGAGCGCCGCCGGTAGCAAGGCCAGCAAGACGGGTACCAGTGAAGGTGCCACTGCCAGCGGCCAAGCCAAGGCGTCGTCCAGGTAAGTGCTATCTTACACCCTCCCCTACCCATCCATCCCCTGACGTTCCTCCTGCAGCATCGGCCCCGCCGTCGGTGGCGCCGTCGCAGGCATCCTCGTCATCGCAGCCCTTATCTTTCTCTTGTTCTTCCTGCGCAAACGGCGACGCCGGCAGCAGCAGCCCATGCTGACGGAACCCAAGTACCCCGGGCCTTCCGGATACAACACCATGGGCAACAGCAACACCGTCACCACGAACGTCCCGGCGAGCGAGATGGGCGCGTACGGCGCGCCGAGTACGACGTATTCGGCGCCGACCCAGGGCGGTTATGCGAACCAGGGCGGGTATGGGTATGGGGCGCAGCAGAACTCGCAGACGCAGCTGGTGCAGAGTGCTCCGTATCAGGAGAGCGTCACCGGCGGCGGCGGCGGCTACGGGTACGGGTACGCTCAGAGCCAAGCGCGGGGGCCGCCGTCGCAGTACCACGGTAGCGCAGCGGCGCGCCCGCCTTCGCAGGTGTATTCGGACCCGTCTACAGATGCGGACCCGTACGGCGGGATGGAGGACCCGTACGGCGGCATGGCCTCCCCGCCGGCGTCCCAGGCCCCACACCAGCCAAACCCATGGGGCAGCTCCCACAGCGGCGTACGTCGTCCCTCTCCTCCACCACTTTCTTATCCACTGCTTACCTACGACCTGTGTTCTTTTTAACCTACAGCAATCCAACACCAGCCGCTCGTTCTACGCGGTGAACAACGACGACGACGGCCCGTCCGCCCTCGGGCGCTCGGCGACGACGAACTCGTCCGGCGCCGCGGGCCTCGGCGCGGGGGGGAACAACCTGCGGCAGAGCAAGGGCGGGCCGCTCCCCTTGCCCCCGACGGCGAACGTGCCGCTGCCGCCTGGCGCGTCGCGCATGCACGTCGTTGGGCGGGAGCAGGATTTCGGGCCTTTGCCACCCGATTACACGCAGGCGACGGAACCGTATCGGTCATAGCCCCGTCGTCTACTTATGCCTGTATGTATGTATCTTATCTATTTTTCTGCGCCTTGCGTATGGAATATGTTCCCCCATGGAAGCAAGAAAAAAAGGCCCAGGTACGTCGTTGGCCTCACTTTGGGACTGCCTTTAACCGTGATCGCTATAAATTGAGACGGAGCCGGTGAGCATTGGAACAATTTTGACATCGTCGCAGCGACTGAATGCCGTAGAGTACGGAAGAAGCGCGACGCAGAAGTGACCAAAGACTTAATTGATTCTGACAAAGTACAAAACAATTTCGTCGTAGTGATGAATACGCCTTCAAGTACCGCCATCCACTCCATGAGTCTCGTTTACTTCGCTGCTTCGGGAGGAGCTTGGATCACTGTCGACCGCCGACCCTTCGAGGTTTTCTGCAACAGTCCGACGTTCTTCGGCGACGGTATCATCAGCGTTCGCGATTGGACTTGGGTCCCCTACAGCGTCCTCGGGATGCCAAGAATCAAGGCCTTCTAATATGTTTCGGACCCTGAAGTCACCGCTACGCCCTGCATTTTCCTCGTACTGGGCAAAGGCAGCTCTGACAATCTGGCGGGCGGAGAAATCTTGTAGCCAGGGCTTCGAGCCCCGGGGATCACCGAGGTGTTCTCTCATCTCCTCCTCAGTCTTCTTTCCCTCCCCATAAATACTCCACCACTTGCAGTCTATAATTGCACCCACAAGTTTCAAGGGCTGCCCAGCCTCGAAAATTCTGTGAATGCTCTCCGCAAACCGGATCTGGTGGGTCGGGTGGATTCTTCTCGGCCGCCCTTCGATAGAATCATGATCAAATATCTTGTTCAAAGTCGTGTGCGCCTTGTAGGGCAAAGCGTGAATATTTGACGCGCAGTACTCCAGATATCCTGTGACAACACAGAACTTGGCCTCGGATATCTTCTCATTCAAGAACTTGTCACACATGATGTACTCGGGCATGGTGTTCCACTCTCTCTCCACGTTTTGGGTGAAATAATCCGGAATGTGTACAATCGTTTCCAGCGGAAACAGAGGGTGACGGATCGAGAGGACTTCCCTCACTGTTGATGATTGTGTTGGTATCTTTGATAGGACCTGAATTTTTAGCATGGCAAGGAGGGAGTGGGATATCTCTGATTCGGTCGAAGAGAACACTGCATTTGAGAGCACCTCCAGAGCCGATTCCAGGATGGATTGGTCCAGAGATCGATCACGAAACAATATTGCAGGAAGATCATTAGACGAAGGGAATGAAGCCACACGCCACATGGCTGTCAATACGTCCTCCGTCGAAACGGGAGGAAGAGGTCGCAGAGGATATGGTTGATATAATGAAACGGGAGGAAGAGGTCGCAGAGGATATGGTTGATATAATGCTCCTCGAGACAGTGTTTTTGGGAAACAGCTCCACAAGCGGAAATAGATATCGGGGTGTAACGACGATTCAGAATATCGATGGAGAAAAAAGTGAATGACGGCTCTTGGAATGCGGGAGTTCTTTGGGTTTGGCTGCCACCATGACAGTAATAGTATCATGATTTTGTCGAACCATTCCAGTCTGGTTTTATCGGCATCGTCATTCAATTGGGCCAGCTGTATCGATACAGCCTCATGTAGCGCAAATACAAGGTCAAAGGGTACACCTGGAACAGTGGATACTGCGATGGCGGAGCGTGTTTCCTGCCATTGATATGGGGGGGACTCCAAGAGAGCTGCTTCAGAGACAAAGTTCAAGTAGATCAAGTGAGGAGTCGAGGCAAGGAGGTGTTCAATTTCTGCACGAATAAATTTCTTGGGGGGCGCAATCGAATACGTTTCGGGTAACCTGCGCCGTATCAACCACCAAGAGGATTCAAAATTTTTGTATTCCGAATGTGTGAGCTCGCGGTTGGGGAGTTTATCCACAAGGCTCTGTAATTGAGGTTGGATGGCGATGAGTGTGCTGTGGGCCATCATTGCCTGAGCGGAGACATAGTAGTGGCCAAAGTCCTTGGATTGGAATGATGGGCGAGATAATATCTGACCGAAATCAAGAGCTTCTGTGAGCTCTTTCGAAATTCCATCAAGCTTTGCAAGACTTGCAAGTGCCCAAAAGGCCTTGTAGCAAGTAATTCTACGACGTCGACTATCATCTGAGGATAGAACTCCTGCATCACAACTATCGAGGAGAGTTGCGATGCGGTCGAGCAAGTGCAGGTCCGGATGAAGAATGAGGTGTTCAAAATGCTTGTGGTAGGTGAGGCGCCGTCCCTTGGGTCCCGACAACACATCGGCAATGGCGTCGACGAAGGGCTCCAGCTCGGGATCATCAGACAAGGATTTCATAGTCCAGGCGAGAGCCTTGTAATCTTGCTCTGCGCGCTCAGTAGAGTGGTCCCCCGCAGCATGGAGCATGGCTTTCATCATTGTTTCATCGGGACTAGGCAGCTTAACGAGGTGCAGCCGATGACGGCGAGTGATCCAGGCACGTCGTAGGCTGTTTAAGATTTTCCAAGAGGTAACGGAGAGCGGTGTGTGATACGGGCAGTCAAGCCACCCTAATGGGAGGAGGGTTAATGTGAGATATACACCTCCGACGATGAGGAGGATGAGAGACGAGATGATGGTGAGCACCGCGTTCACCGGGATGAGGAATGCGACGAGGCCAGTAAAGAAGAGCACCAGAGACGCATGGAGGAGGAGGGGGATGATCTCCACTGTTCTATGCATCCCGAACCGCTTCAGGCCATAGTAGAAGTATGACAAGGTGCGCGCGCGGATGACAGGCCCGGACTGTATTTTGGTCTTGTGCAGGAAATCGCGGGCCCATTGCTGGACAAGAGTCGCGATGAGCGCGCAGGCGAGACTGAGGCCCAGGCTGATAAACCAGAATGCATTGCATACGACGGAGGACGCGGGTGGGGTGAAATGGGATCGAGGTGGGATGTGGAAGGTGCTTCCGTTTGCCGCTGCCGATAGCTGCTGAGATATCTGTCCTAAAAGCTCGACAGTGACATCGCCCGAGTCTGGATTGAGCGACTTGTAGCTCTCGATAATGAACGCCGTCAATATCGCAGAGAAGAGGGCAGCCTGTGCGAAGGTCAAACTGGAAAACCGCCGGTCGAAATCAAGCCTCTCACAAATATGAGTAGCCCTTCCATATCGCTCTTCCAGCTCTCCACCAGAGCACCGTCGTATTTCTCGGCCTCAGATATATATACCGCCCAGAGCTTCGCTGATGCGGCCTCATCACTGTCGTACTCTTTGGAGGTCTATGTTAGGAAATGGGCATGCCGGAGGTCGCGGATCCTGCTTACCTCGTCGACGTTCCTCGGGAATCGGGCCTTTCTCCTCATCGGTCATTGTAAGGAACAAGGGAGGCTGTTAAATCGAAGCTTTGGAACAAGGTCGCAGTTGGGTCGCAGACAGTGCGGCCAGACACGTTCAAAGTGTTGTGAGGCGTTTGCTTCGAATGGCGTCGCTCTCATTGACATAAATTATTCCAAATTATTTCTACGCAAGCAAGCCCGCCCACCTACTCGCCTCCCACGCAGCCTCAAACTCGGCCTCGCTAAACCGCTGCACGGCCCACGTCCGCGCGCGCGTCCGGATAGCGACGTCCTCCTCCGGGGAAAGCGTCAGCGCCGCATGGATCGCCGTCGCAAACTCGGCGGGCGACTTTGCATGATATCCTTTCAATGCCAACCTGGTGTAAGGAAGAGCAAAGCACGGGAAGGGGAACGCACCGGTAATTTTGCCTTGGAAGGGGACGACAATGTCCTCGAGGGGCCCGCCCGAGGCGTGTGCGATGGGGATGACGCCAGCCGCCTGGGGAGGGAGGCTTCAGTAGGGATGGAACTGGAATGGAGGCTGCGCGTACCATGAATTCTACCACGTTGATGCCGAAGTGCTCGTCCAGCATGGTATTGAGCCCGACGCTGGCGCGGCGCAGCCAAGCGAGCATGTCGGGGTACGGTGCGTTGAGCACGAACTGAACCCGAGACTAGATTGAAAATTAGTTTTGGTTAGGATAAAAGCAGGATGGGGCGCACCTCGACGCCGAGGTCGCGGGCAAGCTTCCGCAGCGCGTCGACTCGGGCCTCGTCCGCTTCATTCCGGCATCCGCCGATGAGTACGAGCTGGATGTCCTCTGCGGCGTACTGGGGGTGTTCCTCCAGCAGCACATGCAGGGCGCGTATTTGCGCGGCGTGGTCCTTCTCCGGGCGGAACTGCGCGATGCTGAGCACGACGCGCTCGCGGCCGCCCAGTGGAAGGAGCGCCATTTCACGCGTGTCGCACGACGGGTAAACGATGCGCGTGCGCACGACGCCCCAGCGCCCGAACGGCGGGTACGCGAGGACGGCGTCGACGTGCTTCTGCGTCCAGGAGGAGTTGACCATGATGACGCGCGCGCGGCGGAGCGCGAGGGCGTAGAAGAGCATGAAGGCGTGATAGTACAGAAGCTTCGCGCGGCGCTGGGTGCGCGCGATCATGGGGGGACTGACAGTGGGGTAGTGCACGTATGCGCCCGCGGGGATGCCCAGGAGGCGGACAACGGGGAGGGTGAATGCGTAGCCCATTGTGTCGATGTATGCGTCGGGCACGAAGAGGGAGAGGGCCTCGGCGACTAGACAGATGGAGCCGAGGCTCTGTCCGATCAGCGTAAAGTGCGGGTAGGTCGAGTCTTCGACGAGGATGCGGCGAGTGAGGAAGACAAAGTGCAGGGTGGTCGGAGATAGTGTTATAGAGAATCTGGATTGTACTTTTTCTAATATCGAGGCTTTCGTGGCGGTGATGTCTCCCGTGTAGACGACACACAGAATGTCTGGATGGGTCCGCTGAATGTATGCGATAGCCGTCCAGAGAACGCGTTCGCCGCCACCACCGGCATTGCTGCGCTAGAGGGCGTTAGGAGGTGGACACGTATAAGTGGAAGGCGTACCAATACGGGTGAAAGAAGGCGAAAGCTCTAGTCGATGGGGGAAGAGCAAGGGAGTCCAGTACAAGTTTACGTTGGTGTGCAGAGCGCGTGCGGAGGTGTGTAATACATAGAAGGACAATAGATAGAGGCAGAATCGAGAGCAGCAGAAGGGTGGCCATAGATTCCAGTAGATCGTCGAATCGTCGCCGGTCAAGTTCGGCCAAGTTCTGGGGGTCTCAGGCAAGCCTTATGAGAGTATTTCAGCCGGAATACGCGTAGAAATGGGCCAGGGTCCACGACGCGTATTCAATAGCGTGTAGGTACCGAAGGCGGGCTGAATATACATGCACAAACATGGCTAAAATAGGGGTAAGCCTGTCGCGACTTTCTTGACCAGCTCCCCTCACCAGCGTTTCCTCCAAAATGTCGCGCCTCGTCTCCTGGCCCATCCCCGCCGTCCTCATCTTCATCGCCGCCCTGTGTCTTCTCGCCCAACAGCACACCAGCCCCAGCGAGCTCTCCCTAAACCCGAAGTCTTGGAAAAACTTGCACGCCACGGGCACCGATGCGCGAGTCAGCCGCTTGAATCTCACGCTTCAGTCGAACGAAATACGATATCAAGAGGCGGTCAAGGAACGAAAGGCGTCTATCGCTAGAATTGGGCCCAACGCAGTCGCGTGTGTACCGTCCTTTCTGTGGCGGGCGAGGCTTACACGCCGGTTGACACAGATTCCCTGCACCCTTCTCGGCATTCTACACGCTGTATGTACACTTCAGCGGTTCCACTGTCCATCTAACAGTCGTAAAGTTGGGACTTGTTCGCCCCGGTTTTCTCCTGCCCATTCGAGGTCTGGCGAGTCGGTGAGTGCGCCTCTCTTCTTCCTCCACGGCTTTGTCTGACGTGCGCACAGGTACGATGGGCGACGGCGGTAAGCTCCTTTTTGCGCTACACGGACGTCCTGCCAACATGTTACAGGCAAGTGGGTCTGCGGTCTCCAGCGCGCGACGCAGCAGCCCAACTGCGTGATATATTCCATGGGCGTCGAGCGTCAGTCCAGCTTCGAGCAGGAGGTCCTTCGGCAGTCGGAGCGATGCCAAGTATACGGTGGGCTTGCCTCCACCTCCTTCCGCCCCTGTCCTCATCCCTCCCAGGATTCGACTTCTCCGTCTCGCAATGGGGGCCGGAGTTGCGCGCCGACATCGCGGTAAACTCGCGCGCACACTTCTACCCGTGGAAGATGGGCGGGGTCGACAACCACGCCGCCAGTCCGAAGGAGTACTCGTTCCAAGGTATCATGAAGGAGCTGGGGCACGACTTTGTCGACATCTGGAAGGTGTGTGTGTCCGCACGCCCGTATTCGATCGCGCTGACGGGGAGACCAGATCGATATTGAGGGGTCGGAATTCTCGGCGCTGGAAGCAGTCATCAAGTCGTTCAAGGGCCGCCCGCTTCCGTTTGGGCAGATGGAGATCGAACTGCACATCGGGTATAGTCCTGGTCCGTCGTCGGTTCTCTTGTCTAGGCATTCGACGAGCTGACGCGTCCGCAGGTATGAATACCATCGGAGCGATCGACAAGTGGTGGACGATGCTGGAAGACGCGGGACTGCGCCCGTTCTGGACTGAGCTCAACTTGCTCGACGTCAACTTTTTGCGTCGGGGTCCCCTTGTTGCGGAGGTAGGCGCTTGGAATTTCTGGCTTTTCGATGTCTAACGAAACACCGCAGTGGTCGTTTATCAATATCCGCGGGAACCACGCGCTGCTCGACGACAGCCTGCCCGCATATCCGTGAGAATTGGATTGGATTGTAGCATCAAGCATACTGTATTGTACTTTTATTCGTCTTCAATTATCCTGGAAATTATACTGTAAATATGTACATATGTTACACGAATGAACAAAACGGACACGGACTATGCAACCGATGTCGTGAAATGCGGATAGCAGGCTAGAAAAGGGACGTCAGTAGGGCCACAGTCCGTGCGCACGACCACATACTTTAATAAGTCGTCCACGTCCATCTTTGCGGCGCGGTTTTCGCTGTTGCCCGTATCTAAGAGCACCTGCTCAATTTTCGCCTTCATGTTGACATTGTCTTCGATCATCTGGCTGGTGTCAGCGTGCGCCTGGACGGAAAACGCAATGCTCACCTGGTCAGTCTCAGCACACCACGTCCGCCAATTTTTCTCGAGCATGTCAATGACGCCCTTTGCCATGAAGTTGCAGTGGACGGTTTTGTTCCGCCGGCTGAAGAGGATGCGGACTAAGCCGTTAAACTCCTCGAACTTGACCGGTGGGGGCGGGTCCTTGGGCACGACGCTGCTCTCGACGAGCGGCGGGGGCCGAAAGTCGTTTTTGTTGACGTTAGTGAGGAGGTTGACCGTGGCGTAGAGCTGGACGTTGGCGGAAAGGCGAGTGCCGGGGCGCGCGACGAGGCGGAGGGTGAATTCGCGCTGGAACATGAGGATGCAGACGCGCGGGAGGGGCCGGCGGGAGAGGAGGCGAAATATGAGCGGGGAGGGGATTTGATAGGGCGTTTCGGAGATGCAGACGTCGAAGTAGGGCAGCTCGGCTTTGACAAAGTCTCCGATGATGATTTCGAGATTGCGTTGTTCGAGTCTGGTGCCCGTGGGTCAAAAACCACATAGTATAGAGAGAAAACTAGACGTACTTTCCCTGTACCCGCTTCGTTAACTCGGCCGCCATGCGAGGGTCAAGCTCTATCGCCGTCACTAAATTCTGGATTTCAGCCGAGAGCAGGGCTCGGACACGCGAAATATCGACTGACCGTGTTTGGCCTTGTCCAGAATGCGTAGTATATAGTAAGATTGCCCGTCCCAGGCCCGACTTCCAGCACTTGGTCCGTCGGTCGTAGGTTGGCGTTGTCCACAATACTTGACGCAAAAATTCAAGACCTGCTAGCAGATGTACCCTTGCGCTACAAGTGGATTCTACAAGATATGTTGGCCGATTTGTTCGGTTTGAATAGTGGATTGCGACCGCCGGTGGATGTGGATGCCTTTGCATCTTTTTAAGAGGATGCTTTAGCGGATGGTTGGTGGGCCCGCGAAAATTTGTCTGACGATGCACGGAGCATTTGCGGCTCTGTCGTCTCAGTATGTGGGCCGTTTATCTGCAGGCGGCGGGCAGGAGCTGGTGCGCGCTGAACGGTGAGAGAGGACAATAATATTGTCCGTCACGTTCTCATCAGTCACACATCGCGGCTTCCTCTTGCCATTGGAGCGTCCTTATAGCTTTCTACCAGACGCACTATACCTTGGAGCAAACAGCGAGGCGTGGAATACTCTTGACAAAATGTTTAAGAAACCACTCAGCACGTTAAAAACCAGCGCTCCTCTCCGGAGTTCAGACCGCAGGAAGCTGAAACAACGCGTCGTATCTGCGTTCGCCCTTCAACCTGAAGACGGCGATGTTCTGGTGCCTGATGGTATTCTTTCTGTGAAATTCACTACCCACCTTAACGAGCCTGGAGTAAGACAAGTGTTGATTTCTTATCGGGATTCTCACTGCAAAGCGATGCTTAGATCGCATACCTGGCCCCAGATGGCGACCCATTGTGGTTTACGCTTGGGAAAGGCTCTGAAGACCTCATTCCGACGGTTTACACGTTGTGGAAACGACCTAAACTCTTGCCCTTTCTCTCGACACCGGCGGCAGTGATTCCCGTCCTCGTAGGCGGAGCGGATTTAATGGTCCCTGGTGTGATTCACCTATCGCCTTCTTTGAACGAGGGACAACTCGTGTCGATATCTCAATACATACACGGAGAAACCCCGACGCTCTCATCTCCGCTTGCCGTTGGTCGTATGGCTCTCGCAAGCGATGCAATCCGGGATGGCCGTCAAGAATCCGGAAAGGCCGTATATCTTCTTCATATCTGGAAGGACCATCTGTTTTCCATGGGATCTAAAGCCGATGTCCCTGCCGCGACGCCATTCTCCCTGGCGCCGGACCCAGGAGCAATCGTATCGCCGCCGAGTAACGAGGCCGAAAGCGCCTCCCCGCCACCTCCGAGCGAGGATCCTGAAATATCCGAAGAGCCGCCTACCCTTCCTCCTCCTCCACCGGCACCCGCGTATACGCCGAATGAGGTCTCCACGCTGCTCCATGCCTCCCTCCTGCAGGCGCTCTCAACGCTGCTCTCCGAGCTCCCAAGCTCTGCGTTCCCCATCTCCGCCTCCCCTTTCTTCTCCACCTACGTATTACCCTTCCGCCCGGCATTCCCAACCTCCGTCGTCCCTACCGAGGACGAGAGCGCCTCGCCTGACCCCCAGGACATCACGATCAAAGCTTCCGGCCACAAATCGCTGACGGCGTTTCTCAAGTCGGCGGAGAAGGCGGCACTTCTGACGCTCAAGAACCCGCCGAAGCACGGCGCGCAAACGGAGGTCATGGTCACCGGCGTGAATACGACTCATCCAACGGTTATGGCCCATAGATCGTATGTCACTGTTAGTACGTGCCCTCCTTCTTTCAAACGGATATCATGTTTCTGACGACAGGCATATAGAGGACATAGAGACAAGAGTCGCGAAGAAGGCGTTGCGTGAAGAACGTCTGAAGGAGGCGGAGGAAGATAGCAGTCACTGGGTAGAGGTCAAGGAGCTATGGAAGCCGCACCTACGATCAACTGAATTGTTCGAGGCATTTGGAGGGAGGTCAGCTTCGCCCTTTTCTTCGCGAATCTCGCCGAAACTCATTGGCGATGCAGCGCGAAGACGTTGTACGAGCTCGCCGAGGTTCGCGCCATGCTGAACGACTACATCGCCGCGAAGGGACTCGTCAACCCTCGGGAGCAGGCGTACATCAACTTGGACTCCCTTCTTGCGGACACTGTCACCCAGAAAACCAAGGCCAAGAAGGGGACAGAAACACCGGCCGTCGTCGCCGTCGAATTCATGAAGCGAGATGAGCTGACAAAGAGCATCTTGGACCAAATGCAGTCGTGGCATGAGGTGAAGCCGCCCGGCAAGGACCCAGTTGTCAAGTAAATTTAACAGCCTTCGTCTTTTCGTGACCCATTCAACGGTTGACATCCGTTCAGAAAAGGCGCACTCAAACCTATCCAGGTGGTCGTCAAAGTCCGACAGGGCCGCAAGGCTTCCACGCTCATCTCTGGATTTGAATCCTTCCTGGTTCTCTCCGGAGAGGATATGGCTGAGGACCTGCGCAAGATATGTGCCGGAGCCACTTCTGGCGAGTGTTTTCCCTCTGCCTTGTTGCATCCCGAACTGCCGCAACTGACCGTTTGTTTTTCTGCTAGTTTCACCGCGAGGCGGAGGCATTCCAGGGCTAGAAGTTCTCGTACAAGGACAACAGTCAAAGATAGTTGTTACCTATCTGACGGAGAAGGGCATACCAAAGAAATGGATCGAGGTGGCCGATTTGGTCGGCAAGAAATAGTTCGGATTATTTCGTCGACTGGTACCTGTCCGATAGTTGGGCTATAATTCAGCTTTCACAGGGTCGCAGGAATTGTAGTGCAAATCGGACGGCCGCAGCGGTGAAGCTTGTGAACTTGCAGTCATGGGTCTCAAAACGAGGCTCGAACAAACTTCATACCTCCCTGGATCAGGATTCGCGCACACTCTGTTTAGGCAGCATCCTGCATGCCAGTTATCGATTTCGCCGGGGCCGCGAAATGCCTTGGCCCGCGCATTTCCAGGAACGGTCTGCCTCTGAAATTTCCATCGATATCGGTCCACAATCCTAATCGAACATACCGGTACGCCATTTCTTCCGAACTCCGAGGAGATCTGCCGCAAGCATCCTCCGATTGGTGTCGACGATGAGGGAGGGATCGAGCGCGGAGGAATTGAATGTGAGCGGCGGCACATGTTTAGACCTTCGACGCGAAAATTAAATTCCATTCCTCTGTTTGCGCGCTTCTGGGCCGATAAGCAGTGTCGCGTGCACACACCGTATGCATTTTCTGAGTCTCGAGGAGAAATTTCAAGGAACCCAATCGATTTCGAGTCAATATGCATGGCATTTACCTCGTTCAGCAAGATATATACGTTGCTCGCTCCTGGAGAGCGAACTTGACACGGTAAGTAGAATACCTGGGACTCTTGAGACGGGTTTCTTGGGGAGAGGGCTTCTATTCTGATTATGAGGCCATAGAATCCCGTCCTTGACCACAGGGACATCAGGGACATCTTCCTCTGGTCTAGATCCGCCCTCCGAGCGGAGAATTCATGGTAGGAACACTATTTATACATTAATTTCCCGTCGACCCATGTCTATATGTACAGCAGCCAAGATTATGAGTACGATTAAATATTGTACATTGGATTGGTGAGAAAGCATTCAGTCAACGCGAAAGCGAGGGCAACCAGAAGCCGGTATGGATGAGTCGTCGGTTGTGTCAACGACGTGAACGGGACGACGACGCGGGCATGGATTCCGTGCACACCGGGCAATAGGTGCGGAACTGATTGCGAATACGGGGATCGTTGGTGCGATACTAGTTCGGTCGTTAGGGACGGCGTTTCGGGGAGATGAATGGAAGGCGCACTGCGGCACACCCGCAATTCGGAGCCCTGTGTGTATGGGCGGACGAGGTCTTGCATCGTTCATTTCCACAGTCCCTTGTGTTCCCGGTTTCGTGTATGATTTCAAGGTGCTGGGGACGAATAAGTCGCGGGATTGGGCGTGGTCTTCAACCCAATATTACCTGACACACCGTGTACCGATCGGCGACGCTGCAAGACGCGTCAGGCTAGAACGGCAGCGGAAGCAGAACGAATTGAAGGCACCCACACTTCCACATAGCACATTTTCGCGAAGCAATAGGCAGGTCAAAGGAAGTGGGGCTTTGAAGGGGTCGGTCGAGACCTTGAAGAAATCGTCTCGGCTTTTAAAGTAAAAGCGGAGTTCCAATCTAAGCCATATCAAAGCGAAAAGAAAAAAGCGAAAGCCCATTACCGAAAGAGAGGGCAAGGTGAGAAGCACGCGTCATCGTCACATGGCCAACAGTAGGTTTAGCTCTTCTGGCCCTTTGCATCGACATCTGCCGTGTGTTCCGGCGTCCTGGACGACTCACGATGGAATTAAACCACGATGAAAGATCCACGCATGCCCTGAACCGAAGTTGAGCAAGAAGGTCAAGAAGAGGAAGATCCTTTGAAGAAGGTTCCGAGGCGTCACTCACACATGACCTCTGGAAGTCGAGCGGGGATAGAAATAATTGAAAAGAATTGAAATGGATTAAAACATACGAGATAACATACGTCACGGAGACGAGGGCGAGACCCTGCAAGACCCCGAGGGTTGTTACTCGACGAACCAACCGAGGTAATGTATACGGTAGGCAAAATAGAGACGTTGACTCGGAATTTTGAAGTGCTGGCTCAAGGGGTTTTGGCTTTTCAAAGTTGGAGGGACTCGGCCTGTTTTCAGAGGTCTTGACCCAATGGAGCCAAAGTAATTGCGGATGGGCGATAGTCCAGCCAGTCAACCATGAGGCTATGGGTGGCTATGGTCCGAGATAGGCATGAGCGGCCAGGCGCAGTCTGCACAGTGAAGATGGTGGTTGATTGTCGGAGCTGGTGGATGAGCAATCCGGCGTCGAACGGATCATTGATCCGCTTGGGAGAAAGTTCAACATGTCAACGGGGGAAAAAAATTCCACATATCTTCGTGCAATCGATAGCAGGACGGGGCGGGAGCTGGGCGCTACGGGAGCTAAGTATTGCCACTGGGGAAGGATATTTGACAGTTTACACGCTCAAGTTGGACCACATTTAACTAGCAATGATCCGAGTCGCAACATACGGCCCGCGAGTACAATTGAAACCCAAACGCAGCTGCTCTCCGGGTACCAGGGTCGATGGGTCGCAGATAACGGTCGTCGCGCTCGCAGGCTTCTCGAAGGGATGTACGTTCATTTTTCCGACCGAGATATTTTGCGCTAGAAATCAAACAGATTTATGTGAGCGCCATGTTCATGTCGGAACACCAAGCACGAACCAGTTCCTGGGTAGAGGTCAAAGATGATCGACTGCGTGGCGTCGCCACCTGGGACAAAATTCCAGCAGACGGGGGTGATGCATGCTGGACAAGAGTCAGAAACCAAGTCCTCGCCGGAGGAGAAAAATCGGCGCACTCCCATCCGCTGCAAAGTCGGTCAGTATTGACGATATATCATGGATAAGTGGGCACGCACTCCAATTGGCGTTCAAACTGCCCTTGAAATTATTATACTTGAAGTTCGATATGTGGGTACTGCTATTGCTCGTGGTGTTTGGCGGCGGCCCAAGACTCTGGACGCAATTCAGTTCATGGAACACAAAACGACCTGCAATAGACGATGTACCTGATCGAAGTAACTGGACCATCGTCGTTGAATAATTGATGTCGAAGCGAAAGTAGATAAACATACTTTTGGGTAAGGAAGATCGCCGTCGAAACATTGACAAGGGTGATATCCTCCCAAGTAACGTTGTCGGCGAACCCGGCACCTCCGGTCCAGCTTTTGAACTGTGGAGAATAAGCTTAGGCAGTCTTCAAGTCCTGTCTGATTCGATACTCACGCGAGCGCCGTATACGGCTCCGTCCATAGTCCAGTTCTTGAACACGACACCTTGGACTGTCTGGAACGAGCCCTTGCTTCCGAGCGAACCTATACTGAGCCCATGCGAGGAGAAGCCGCAGAAGCCGTTTGTCGCAAAGACATTTCGCGCGCCGTTAATGACAGAGATGCAGTCGTCGCCATTGTGTCCGTAATACCCGTCGATGGTGATATTTTGCCCAGAGATGTTAATTCCTGCAGCCAGGCGATCAGCAATGCCTTCATTACTTTGTACCTCCAACATGCCCGCCGCTCACCGTCCCTGAAATACGAATTCAGCGCGAGTGTCAGCTACAGATATCGGGGACGACTCACGTGTTGAAAGGGAAACTCTACTCGTGTTGCTCGTCAGCCTTGAACGAGACAGAAGGTAATCACATACAACGGTGTCTGAGCGCGTCCCATTGTCGGGCTTGGCATCCACGTAATGATTCTCGACGCGGAGATTCACTCCCGGGAGGTTCCAACCCCAGGCGACAGGTTTGATGATCTTGTGACTCGTCATTAATGTTCTGATCGCTGAAGGCGGCCCGACGGATTAAAACTGACCTTGAGGTTGCGCAACAACCCTTGAGAAAAGTCAAGTGAAATTCGGCGTCGCGGTTTCGGTATTGGAGAAAAGTTTGACTAACCATTCGTCACGTTGAAAGTGGCCAGTTGAGGTCGAAGGGTCTGAGATTTGTTCAGGGCGAGGACTTTGTAACTAGAACGGCGAAGCTCACTCGATTGCCCAAATCCCACCAATGCTGGCCAAAGCCATAGAATCGTCCCCATTCGAAATCAGTTGAACCGATCAGTTCAACGTTGCTACCTGAGTCGAAATATTAGCCCGTCGCTGACTGATCGGGGAGAGAGCACACCATGGAAGTAAAACCACGGCGTCGCATAGGTCTATGCTAGTGAGCACAATTGGCACGAATGGTAAAGTAAGGAAGAAGACGCACACTCGGCTGGTTTGTCGTGATGTTGATTTCGTGCTGAACCTTTGTGATATTGTTGGGGAGCAAGAGGTTTCCATTCAAGTGGATAACGACGTTGTCTACCCCGATTCAGTCGCTATTGCATTCTTTTTTTTTTTTTTTTTTTTTAAGTGCAATTTGCCCTTTGCCGCACGCGGCACAGCGGGCATACTTCTACACATGTCCGTATCTACTTGAATAACTATCGTCTAGCTTCCTAGATCTACGGTATCATGTCCGACCCGCCAACGTTAGGCGGAGACGAACGAGCGCGCATAGCGCATTAAGTGAGAGCTGTTGACCGGTGAGTAGAATAATGGTCGGCGGCATATGGTAATGGGGGTATAGGCCTCCGGTGAAGGCAGGCGCTGGTAAGTAAGGTAAGTACGGAAAACAAAATGGAATAGAAGGAACTGGGGGACGGGCGAGCCGAGTGTTGACGCGGCGGGCGTGAGTGGGGACCTACGACTGGCCTGGAAAGCGGGAGCATCACATTTTGAAAGGGTCGGCGGCGCGGGGGAATGGGTCGGGGATTTTAAAGTTGTCGAGGAATTGAAACATCTCCTCGCGTGTGGGGTTTTTGGGGTCTGGGGGCTCGGGGAGGCTCCCGTGGACGGTGTGGAAGCGTCCTGTGCGCGCGAGATATCGGAAGAGGTGGGGAAGGAGTTCAGGTTGCCCCATGAGCTTTGACATTACTCGGGCATTCCGACCGCCAGCGCGGTAAAGCTCGCGGCGCGCGTCGTTGTGAGCTGGGCAGTGGACCAGATAGTGCTCAACCGATTCGTCCGCTTGTCGGCAGCAAGGGCAGATGGGAGATTCCGCCTTCTGGATTTTATGGAGGTGTTTTGCCAGAGGGATATGGCCGGTTCGCAGCTGGAGTAGGAGGACGGCGAGGCTTCGCGGGTAGCGGTCTGCAATGGCGAGATACGATCCCTTGAGGAGTCTGGGGTCGTACTGCATGGTGCGTGCGTAGCGCAGGGATCGCTGCCATTGGCGTTCGACCGCGCGTTTAAGTTCTGCGTTGAGGCGCTGTCGTACCGCCGATTTGCTCCAAGGCAGTGTGCCGTGCAGGGGGAGTGGGATGCTCCCGAGAGGGGACGAGTCCTGCTGTTGGGCTGCTCTTTTCGCCTCCTCGTCCGCTCGCTCGTTGCCAATAATGCCCACATGCCCCGGCGCCCATCGAACCGTGACCTGCGCATTGGGGTGTTTTCTGCGCGAATGCTTCAGCTTCAGTGTGCCAAGCGTCCCATATCCAGTGCGATGGGGTCGAGACGAGCGCGCGCGTCGCATTGACGGCGGGCTGGCTGTCGACGACCACCGTAACTGGGCCCGTTACGTTGTCCTCGCGCCGTAAAAGTGCGAGAGCGAGAGTGCCGCCAACACCCTCGCCCTCGAAGACCGTGTGATGCTCCGTCTTGCCCAGGTACAGCCGTAGAGACCGTGTCTCGACGCCGCGCCGGTACAGCACTGCTGAGGCTCCGATGTGCCCATCTATCCCAGAACCGTCAGTATATACTTTGTAAATAGAACTGTCCTTTTTGTCGATTCCCTCTGCCGCCTTCTTCGAGCTCGGTACCTCAACCGCCATACTCGATTTCCACGTCGCCTCCGCCCTCACCGCCTCTATTTCTTCCATCTTATCTGGCTGCATGTCGAAATCCGCCATTAAGTCGCGCAATGGCGATGCATGCGTCTTCTGGCGACGCCGCGAAGCCGCCTCTTCTCGCACCGCATCGTACAACGGATGCGAGCGAGGTAGGGTCGCGAGCCGCAGCGCGGCACCGTACCGCACCTTCTCTACCAGTTGGGCAACTGGGAGAAGGTTGGCGTAGACATCGAGGACCTCCGTTGGCGTTGAACGAAGCGCGCCAGTGATCGCCAGCGCTGCCTTGCGTTGTATGGTGCGTAGACTTTTCATTACCCCCCTTTCGCGCTTTTTCTTCTGTCCCCTCTGTCTGTTGCTCGCCGGTGGGGACAGGAAGACATCAGCAGCATACAACATCCGCGGCACACACACCGCCAAATACAATCTGCGCATTTGGCGCGCGCCAATCCCCCGCGACGCCCGAGCTATGCGCGCCGTTTGGATGAGCCAAGCTTGACCTTTCGCTAGCGCTGCAGCTTCCTGTTCGTGCCATCGCAAGCCTCGGTCGATGTGCAAACCCAGTAGCTTGACCGAGTCGGCGGACTTGATGATGTGCGGGCCGAGTCGTAGGTTGTAGCGGGGTCCCGGAATTCTCTTGCGCAGTATGAAGGGGTGAGGAACCAGGCGCCTCGTGCAGTCGGCCATTTGATACTTCGCCGGCCCAAACTTCGCATTGTGATCTGCTCCCCACTCGTTCACCCCACCTTTCCGCTGGAATATCCTCTGTATCTTCTTATGCGTCTCCTGGAAATCACTGCCGACAGTAACGAGGGTGTTGTCGTCTACGAACACAACACCTTCCTCCCCTTTCCTCTCGCCCCTCGGAATCTCTGCAAGCGCGGCATTGTAAATGCCATACAGAAACCCCGAGAGCGGGTCCCCTGGTCCAGGCCGCCGGCGATGTCGAAGAGCTCCGAAACGAAGTCTCCAAACGTCAAGCGGCCCTTGCGCCCCTCGAAGCGCCGCTGGATCCACTCTGTGCACTCGACCGGGACGCCGCGCATTCACATGTCGTGAATGAGGCGGTCGAGGTCTACGCTGGGGAAAGCTCCTTTGACGTCCATGCACAAGATCGTGGCGACTAAGTCGCGACGCCACGCGTCTTTGACTATTTTCACGATCTTATGCAGTGCGTCCGTTGTTGCTCTCCCCGGCCGTGCTCCAAACTGGTTCTTAGGCAGAACCCCCGCTAACTCGGCTTCCGAGCCCCACTGTGCCGCCTTACAGGCGTACCAGAGGCGCGCGAAGCCCTTCGTCAACGCTATGGGTCGGTGCGACCCTGGCTCTGCGTAGGTGGCTTTCCCGGGTTTCCGCAGGACCAGAACGCGCAATTCGTTCCAATCCTCCGGGAAATGTTTGAGCTCATCGAGCGCCCGATATATTGGACCTAAAATGGGTATGATGAGGTTAGCACATTCTTTGAAAACACAATTCGGAGTTGAGTCGGGGAACGTAGCCTTGTACGGCTTCATCTTGTCTATCGCGCGCCGTACGACCTCGTCGGAGGTCGGTTTCCAGACCCACGCCGGCGGTGGATATGCTGCATTTGGCGGCACTGAGGAGACCTGCATCTTGGGGGGGAAGAAATCAGCTTTCAGCCATTCGCTCTTCTCCTCGTTAGACTCCGCCACCGCGAGAATCCTTCCCGACGTCGGATGGCGCCGCTCCAACGTAGGAATGCGGGCCGCGCTCCCATCAGACGGAGTTGCGTTCAGGAAACGGTGCACGTCCCATACTTGCGGGCCCACGAGCCGCTCCTGCCATTCCACCCAATGGCGTGCCTTTCCTTCCGCGACCTCGTCGCAATATGCCTTCGCTGCATCTCGAGCGTCAGCGTGTACGGGATGATCCGGCTTGTAGCGCTCCGTATATGCGATCCGCTGCAGCTTCGCATTCGCCTTCTTGAGGTCCCGCATCGTTTGCGTGAACCAACGTTTGGTGTACGGCGATGGTTTGGACATCGGGACGACCTCCCGAGTCGTCTCGTGCACGGCGTCCTCTAGCTCCTTGATGGCGCGCTTGACTTCTTCGACGGTGTTGTAGCCCTCAGGTCGCTCGAGCTGCACCAGCCTGTCGAACAGCTTTCGCCGATATTCCGACCAGTCTGCCATGCGGTACACCGGCCCCGGAATGTGCTCGACAACTTCATGGTCGATGTCGAGTACCTGGATGATGGGGTAATGGTCAGTTTTCACCGGCATCCGCGCGGGATCAGTGTTGCATGAGATGTATGAGGAAAGGAGAGAGGGGGAGCAAAAAACATTATCTGGGCGTGTGAAGTTCTTCGTGTTGAAGGCCCGCAGGGTGGGGATGTCCCTTGGTAGCACCATACACATGGAATGGTTGGCCAGGGCGTCCAGCAGCGGTTGTGTCAGTCGGAGGTTTCGGGTCGTAAAGAGGTGGAGGTTGCGTATTTCGTCCCAAAGCGGGTGGTGCCGGTTGAAGTCCCCTGCCCAGATATAGCGCAGCTGTCCCATCGGACAACGCGCAGCTTCTGGGGAGCGTAGGTAGGTTTTCAGCGCTTCGATGGCTTCGTTGTGGTCGCAGTCGTTATATATGTTGATTATCCGTATTGTGCCGAACGCGGGCCCGAAGATATCTATGGCTGTAATGAAAGGTGAGGGGATAGGTACAATTTTCCATGTCGAGGAGGGAATTCGTTTGTTAACCATGATCATTGCGCGAGTAGCTTGCTGATCCCTGGTGTGTGTGGGTGGGTAAACCGAGACCCAGCCTCGGTTGACGCGCGAGAGTCCGCGGAAGTCGCAGCAGGGTTCCTGCACCAGTGCGAAGTCGAAATAATGGGAGCTAAGATGGTTGTTAAAGTCAGTTTGTGCTTTCAGCGATTTGTTGAGGTTCTGTCCCCAAATGCGGAGCTGCCGCCCCGCTTGCGTCCTCGGGAGGCGCTCAGACATCGTGTCCGCCCTCCCGTTGGGGGGATGTGTGCGCTCCTGGTGCCCGCGTGTTTGTTATCACCCGCTCGTCCTCGTCCTCGTCGATCGGCTTCAGCTCCTGCCTTACCCCCACCGTCTGTTCCGCTTCGACCTGCTCGGCCCAGCTGTCACTGAGCCCGCCGGTCATTCCCCCTCGCCGCCGGTTCGCCTCTATCTCCTCTTTGCGCTTCCGGGCTCCCGCGGTCAACACCTTCCTGCCCTGAACCTCTGTTGTCTCCAGGTCACCCGTTGCCTGCTGCGTCTCGTCCACCACTGCCTCCCGACGACTCGGATGCATCGCAGCGCCAAAGTAGTCACTTATCTCAGTCTGTTTCGGTCCCCACTCCCCCGCCGCTCCTCCTGTCCGTGTATGCGCGTTGCCGCTCGTCATCTGATTCCGCTGCCCCGCCGCTATCTCTGCTGCCGGTCCTGGGCCTCGTCCCCCCCTCGTATGTTCCATCTTCTTCCATGCGGGCAGCCCCCGCTTTCCAGCGAAAGCATCCCCGATCTCCTCATGTGTCACCCATGTGTTGGGATCATCTGCGACGAGGAAAAACGGATGCTTTGCCTCGGGGTTGCGTTCCAGGGCGAACTGCAGCTTCTCGACGAAGATGGGGCACATACGATCTGCCGTCCCGTGCCCTACATGAGGGCGCTTCGCGCGTTCGCAGTTAGCGCACGCTCGCTCGTCATCTGTAACCTTGCACGCGGTGGTGCGATGCGACCCGGCGCACCGCGCGCAGGTGTCCTGCTCGGCGTTGCACGTTGCGGCGACATGGCCAACGCCAATGCGCTGGCACTTCATGCAGCGTATGGGCTCGGTCAGCAATTTGTGGCCGAAAACCCGCACGGCGTCTACAAACACCCCGTCCCGGATGACTCTGTTAGCACTGCGCGCATCGTCGAACCCGAGCACTGCGTGTGCTACTCGTTGGCTGCTGCGTCGTTGCTGCGGTGGTTTTATCCACCGCGCCTTGGCGAGCGAACCTTCTGGAAGGTTGTTGTCGCTCTCGACCACATGCCGCGCTCCCCTCGTCGTCGGATCGAACGACACCGGCACGAACTCGACCACCACATTATATAGCCTCTCTTTGTAGACCGACGTACCTCCCATAGCTGCCAAGAATTTATCCATATTGATCTTGATCCACTGTACCGAATTGGCGTTGTTCATGTGCAAGAGTAGCGCGCCGCCGCGCTGGAGGTTCGCGCCGACAAAGCGGGCATCTGCGGGAGGAGCATTGACGTCCTCGTCCTGTACCATTAGTACGACGGCCATGCGAGCCTTCTCCACAAGATCTTTCTCACTCATCCCCTCCGCCCATTTGTCGATGCCAGGCGCGCGCTCGACCAGGATCTGCCGGCTGCGCGCCGCAGCACTCGCGAGCGCTGCAGCGCGCGCTGGCGGGTGGACTTGGGCCGTCGCGGACGCGTAAGACCTCGGCTCCACTGCTTCAGGTCGAGGCCCTGGCGCCGTAGGTGGGTTGGGTGCTGGGTTGTTTCGTGTCGCGTCTTGGAGGTCGCTCTCCAGCCGCGTCGTAAGCGTCGCGATGTCGTTGGCTTGCTCCTCAACAGTTCGGGTCAGGTGCACCGCGGCTGCACGCAGCTCCTGCGCCAGATCAAGCTCTCCTTCTTCTGGCGCCAATGCTTTGGCATCCCGAGCTACCTCAAGGAGTTCCCGCACCCCGCCAGCGACCTCCTCGAGAACGAGGTCTAGGCGTTTGAGCTCCATTGACACCGCGACTGCTCGCAGGGCATCCGCGGCGACGGCCGAGTTCACTGGTAGGCTCGCGGCGATGCGGAGTATCACCATACCTAGGTTAGCAAAAGTTGGGCCCGTACCCAAATTTTCCGGGAAGAATCCCTTCGAAGCCAAATGCCCTCTGACTTCCTCCTGCTTCCAGCTATCCCAGTGGTTACTGCTTGTGCTGAGGTTGTAGAGCTCGTCGCGCGTCATGTTAAGATACATTCTTGCTGCGTCTGGCGCCGAGCGCTGTGTTCGAATTCGTTCGTTCGGTGTGCTACCTCTTTTGGCATTCGTCGTGTTATTAGATACAGACATGCTAACAGTGGATAACTAGTAAAGCTGAGGACCACGACGCGTCCGATGCCCAAGCCTCGAAGATTTTTTCGAGACGTCGACCGAGCACGTGGTGGTTTGTTGCCAAGAGAGTCCCGCTATTGCATTCAGTTGTCAAAAAGAAACGAGTGCACTGAGTCCAGCCAGCGTAACGGGGGTATACGCAGAGTAGTTCGTAGCGGAGAAGGTGATCACCGAATTAGTCGAGCAGTCCTTGAAGGCTTTCAGGATATTGGCAGTGTCATCGGTCCCGTCGTGGTTGTGTTGAACCGTGCAGTGTTTTGTAGGAGGGGGTGGCTTCCTGTGAGAATTCGCCGTCACCGAGGTCGCGAACAAAACGGCGGCGGCAGTGAAGCAGAATGGGAATGAGACCATGGTTGAGGCGCGGAAGCTCGCCAGCGGCATTTAGTATTTATCCCGACGCTTGATGGTCATCTGGTCAGCTGGGGCGGCCCGTGGATAGAGATTGAACGCCATTATTTGGCGCCCAGGAGGCGGAGCCGTCGATGGCGGGCCGGCACAACTGGCGGCCAGTTGAGAGTTGTTAGGTCGGGATAATATCGGTGACTCGGAAGGTCCCGTGCCGATGATCGCCGACGCCATTCGAGGCAAATACATCATAACCCGTGTTGTGACTTTTCAGGTTGAGAACGTCTCTTGTTTAGCCATGGCCGACAAGGAGAAAGCTACAATGCTCTTTGGGCACTTGCAAGTCTTTCAAAGCCTGGTGCAGCTCCGGATTTTGCCCATATATATTCTTGCCTGTCATTCAACCTCAAGGACTTGCCAAAACACTACTATGTCTCTGCTGCTAGGGCCAAGATGGCTCACAGCACACTCTTTGACATTCAACCCAAGCTATTGAGCATTGTATCTATCAGCAACCTTCATTGTTCACAATTTGGATATACACTGCATTCCGCTCCCACCTAAACTTGATGAGTGCAGATTCTTGTGGTCCACTGCACTTAGAGACGGGAGCGGAGCTCAGTGATGCTCGCGTCCCCGAGGTCCTGGTACTCGACGCACACGACCACCTTTTCGTCAAAAAGACTGCGGTGCTCCTCGGAAAGCAGTTTTGCGGTGCTCATGCCGTGTCTCATGCCGTGCTGGAAATTGTCGCAATACCAGAAGTCCTCGCCAGTGTGCCTGTAATGATATTGATTCCTTGAGATTTGCATGCAAAGAACACAGGTTTGGTGACTTACGAGTCTGTATCTGTAAAGATAAGCAAGGTTAATCAACTAGCCAAATTATGCGTGAAGGAGATGACGTACAAGGAATCTGCAAAGAAGTTATTGCTATTTTCAAAAATAATGACACAACCTGAAAAAAAAAAAAAAAGTTTTAGACAGAGGTCGCGAGTTCGAGCCGGAATGCCGGCATCATTTTCAAATATAACACACCCAAACAACGCGTCAATTTCGACGCGTCCGCGTTTCCTACCGGCCACAACGGCGGCATCTTATCTCCGCGTAGTAGGGGTGAATTGCATGAAGCACAGATAATGTTTTAGTGTTCTTCACAGGTAGAACTCACCCCACAGCGATGAAGCTCTGTTCAACTTCTCGGAAGTTACCAGACGCACAGCTTGCAACCCACGGACTCGTGTTGCGCTCTTAGGCTCTTCAGAAGAGACTCTTAGGCTCCTCAAGTGACAGCAAGTGTTGGTGCATTGTACCAGCAGCAGTGTTGCCCTGAGTAGTGGCATTTCCCATCATACTCCAATTTATTCCTCAGCACGGGCTTCAACAGAACTGTTTAAAACTATAGTCTTGGGTACTACTATCCACTGCATCTATTTACCAGCTCAACCCCCTCATCCTCACAGTTCTCATTGACACATGAGGTGTAGTGGTTTCAGTGATCCCCGGGGTTGAATTCCTCATCTGAGATCTTGCCCTGCCCGCCAGAGTCTCCAGCCACTGCTACAAGCAGAGGATTCCACACTGAGTCCAAGATTTACGTGTCATTATATACTTGGATGTAATAACCTGGCCCCCGGGCCCCGGGTTGAGCGGTGGTGAGTGTAGTAATTAAACCTGGTTTGATGTAGCCATCAAGTATATGCTCTCTCTGATCAGCTCGTTGTGCAGTTTGAGGAGTTTGGGGTGGTTTGCTCTATTCATTGAGTCCAGACGATGACCCAAATGTTACAGAAACCTCGGTGTACAAGTGGAGCTGCTTGTGGACTGCTCCAATAAATTGTTCTGAAGTTGTTCAATTTCTGACAAATGCACCAGCCCCGGCCAACCCTCCACGTGCAGCGGGACTCCCAGGACTACCCAGTAGCCTCAAAAGCAGGATGCCTTGAAAAGCGTGCAGAAAGTCCCACAGGAAACGCGGACGCGTCGAAATTGACGCGTTGTTTGGGTGTGTTATATTTGAAAATGATGCCGGGATTCCGGCTCGAACTCGCGACCTCTGTCTAATTTTTTTTTTTTTTTTTTTCCAGGTTGTGTCATTATTTTTGAAAATAGCAATAATGTTGGCATGTGTGGGGATGAAAAGGCAAAGGGATGGAGACGTACCAGGCCTTCGACGAATCTGTGTACACACTGACAGTCAGCCTTGAATTTTGACAGTCAAGGAAAGGAAAGGAGATGCAAGGAATATAGGGAACAGCAAACGGCGGTCGGCGGTCCGTGTTACATCGGAGGAATAAAAATCGGGTGAAGGTGTCAAGTGGGTTTGATGAGAGGGGGGAGGGAAGTTGCCCTGAATAGTCGCTGGGGCTGCGAAGCAGGACGGAGCCGTCCCAGCTTTGCTCCGCTTCTCCATAATCGAAGCCTCGCAAGATGAAAAACGGGTTTAAATGAAAAAACACACCGATGGATCGAGGTCAGCCGCTCCTTGCCGTCGATGCACGTCCGCACGTCCGTCCCGTCATCGTTGGCGTTCACCGCTAAACATAGAGCAGGTCGGTATGGTCTAACGGGATATTACTTTACTCACCCAAGACAACCGGTGGGATGTAAAAATTGCGGAAAATCGAGTCGATGAGCCCGATCTGCTTGGATTCCGACCAGACGGCCTCTAGAGTATGGGTTAATGAGCTACTTGCCCGGTGGGTCGATTGGACGCGAAATCGCACCGCGCTGGTGCTCTGAGTCCACATCAATGGCTTGCTCGAAGTGCTTTGCCTCAGTTTTGATTGAATGGGATCAGGGTAAGCCCGCAGAGGCGGTGGAACGCACTGTACAGCGCTCCGACGCTATACGTCGTCTTGCGCGGGGCCTTGGGGTCTTCGTTCACAAGTGGCATGACAATACAAAGATGAGGACTTGAAGCTGTCGAGCAACACATACAAAGACAATTTGCCGACGGTGGTAAAAACTAGCGAGGATTTCTAGTGCATGGCTCAAGTCTGGCTTGGAGAAATTCAGTGGGCACTTTGCGGTCCCGAGAGTCCGGTCGCGAGCGCTGATACGAACCTCGGACTGTTGCAGAAAACCTCGAACCGTCAGCGGTCGATGGAGGCGCAACCGGAGCAGCAATGTAAGCCACAGTGAGCGGAAGTAAACGGGAATCACTCGAGGGCATCGAGCGGATGGCAGGACTTGAAGGCGGATTTATTAGTACGCAAAAATTGTTGTGTAGTTTGAAAGAATCAAGTATTTTTGTGTCATGCTCCTTCTGCAGGTACTCCTACGGGAAGTCAGCCTGCGACGACGGAAATGTTCGAATACTCACCAGCCTCATGCGGCTTCCTCTAAATCTATGATGATTGGAGGCAGTCACGGAACGAGGCCTACGACGCACGCCGATTTTTCGGCTTCCGTGCGGTGGTGTTGAGATGTGCTGGCCGATAGTCAACGCCCTCCGCGAGCGAGACCGAGCAGTCGGGGAGGAAGTACGGCGAGAGAAGATCCTTGATGTCCACGTCGCGGTCGCTCGCGAGACTGACGATAAGGCGGATCGTCTGCGGCGTGAGCATGAGCTACGTGGCAAGACGAAGAAGGACCCACGAGCTTGACGATGTAGTAGTACGCGCGCAGCCTGGCCGGTAAAGAACACGACGGTGGACCATCGCTCGACGGGATATCAAGCGCGAAGCATTACTCCGCTCGTTCTGTTAGAGAAAAAATCAAACCGAAGACTGGAGAGCAAGGAAAATATAGAGCCGGAGCGTGCTTCCTGTCATGGCAAAATAACGACATGTAGCCCGGGGAATCGGGGATAGTTCTTCGACGGAAGCCACCCCGAATGATAATAACCTTGAAAAGACCCCGGAATCGTTCAACCAGGTTACTGTCGACACACCCAAGGCCCGACAAGCCCGCAGAGGAAGTCTCAGGAAGACGGCCAATTTTACGGTGTTCAACGGCGTCCAAGCTGTCAGGAATGAAAGGGAGAATGGAGGAGGAGCGTCTGGGTAGGGTTGCAAGCTGACGAACATGGAGTCGTATGCAGTGGACAGTTTCTGGGAATCTTGTACTCGCCGTCGACCCCAGGTGTGATACAGAATATGTATAGTCCCGAGGGTGTTGGGAAGAAAGTGGTGATGGCGGACAAAGATTGTCGTGTGATTTGACAAAATCAAGTCTGTATCATGCCCTTTCTTGCAGGTACTCCTACGGGAAGTCAGTGGCTGCGACGACGACGGAAATGTTCGAATGCTCACTAGCCTCATGCGGCTTCCTCTGAATCTTTTCTGATTAGAGGCAGTCACGGAACGAGGTCTACGACGCACGCCGATTCCGGCTTCCGTGCGGTGGTGTTGAGATGTGCTGGCCGATATTCAACGCCCTCCGCGAGCGAGACCGAGCAGTCGGGGAGGAAGTACGGCGAGAGAAGATCCTTGATGTCCACGTTGCGGTCGCTCGCGACACTGACTATGAGGCGGATCGTCTGCGGCGTGAGCATGAGCTACGTGGCAAGACGAAGAAGGACCCACGAGCTTGACGATGTAGTAGTACGCGCGCAGCCTTGCCGGAAAAAAACACGACGGTGGGCCATCGCTCGAGATATCAAGCGCGAAGCATTAATCCACTCGTTCTGTTAGAGAAAAAATCAAACCGAAGACTGGAGAGCAAGGAAAATATAGAGCCAGAGCGCGCTTCCTGTCATCACCGCTGTCGAGGTAAAATAACGACATGTAGCCCGGGGAATCGGGGATAGTTCTTCGACGTCGAGACTTGAAGACACCCCGAATGATAATAACCTTGAAAAGACCCCGGAATCGTTCAACCAGGTTACTGTCGACACGCACAAGGCCCGACAAGCCCGCAGAGGAAGACGGCCAATTTTACGGTGTTCAACGGCGTCCAAGCTGTCAGGAATGAAAGGGAGAATAGAGGAGGAGCGTCTGGGTAGGCATAGCAAGAGTGGCAGCCGGTTGAGCTGACGAACATGGAGTCGTATGCAGTGGACAGTTTCTGGGAATCTTGTACTCGCTGTCGACCCCAGGTACACTGTCACTGGGAGAATATAGCCCGAAGGTGTTGGGAAGAAGGTGATGGCGGACCCAATTAGGCCTTGCGTGGCTTATTTCTTGCCGCCATGAGCGCGGCTTTGCTTTCCCCCGCTTTCTACTCGACCTTCGAGGACAACGAGCCCGACATGAGTACCCGCAGTCTCGACGATGTCCCCGAGGAAGGCCCCCCCACTCCCTCCGCGTCCCCTGGCTCAGGATTCCGCACTACCCCAGTGGGCTCTCGCAATAAACCTGCCAGTATTCGCACCCTGGGCTCTAGCAGGTCTTCTGTAATCGATTCCTCGTCCCTTCGTCGTACTCCATCCGCCACAACTTCAACCCAAGTCCCCCTCCTCGGCGCGGCCAAGGAGAAGCCTCCCCGTACCCCTGGAACGCTCCAGAAAGTACGGAGTAGCCCAAAGCTACCCCATGACACGGAGGTCGAGGCCGCACCAAGCACCGTCTTGTACTGGTCCAAGGCGCCTGTCTTTGGCGTCATCCCGTCACGTACTATGCGTGCGCACACTGTAACTCTTGTCGACACTACTGCATGGTTATTTGGGGGTTGCGACGATAAGGAATGCTCCAGAGACATCTTCTGTTTCGACACCGGTGCGTCTGTCGTCCTTATCAACCCTCGTTTCCCTCACAATCAACAGAAACGATGCAGTGGTCTCGTCCCGATACCGTCGGCGAGACGCCCCCGCCCTCTCGCGCGCACACCGCAACGCTCGTGGACCGCAAGATCGTCGTCTACGGCGGTGGCCAGGGCTCGACCTACTATGACTCGATCTACGTCCTCGACACCGTCACCCGACGCTGGACGCGCCCCGCCGTCACTGGGTCCACGCCGCCGCCACGGCGCGCGCACACGGGTGTCCTCTACCAGGGCAAGATATGGATGTTCGGTGGCGGGAACGGCATGACTGCGCTCAACGACGTGTGGACGCTCGACGTGAGCGGCATCGCGGGCGGGAAGCTGCGCTGGGAGGAGGTGCAGACCGCGGGACGCAGGCCGGGCCACCGCGGGTACCACACCGCGAACCTCGTTGGGAACGTGATGATTGTAGTCGGGGGAAGCGACGGGAAGGACTGCTTCAACGACATCTGGTGTCTGAATCTCGGTGCGCGAGTTTCATCCTTCAAAAAAGTATGTGCTAATCGAGGCCAGACACACTCCGGTGGACGAAGCTGCTCGTCGACACGCCGCACCGGCGGCTCTCGCACACCTCCACCCAGGTCGGCTCGTACCTCTTCATCATCGGCGGGCACGACGGCCAGCGCTACAAGCACGACCTCCTCCTCTTCAATCTCGGTGCGCCTCCCGCTCCCTACTTTGGTATCGAAGGCTGACACCCCTCAGTATCGCTGGCATTCGAGCCCCGGGGCACGCTCGGCAAGGCGCCCACCGCGCGTGGCTACCACGTCACTCTCCTCGCCGACAGCCGACTGTTTCTCTTTGGCGGCTTCAACGGCACCACCCCGTTTGACGAGGTGCATACCCTCGACCTCGCCGCCGCCGCGTACCTCCCGCAGGTGACGCACTTCGATATTCAGCTGCCCGAGTAGGGCGGTCAAATGTATTTGAATCTATGTGTATATACTTGGTGGGCGTAGACGACGCGACGGGATATGACTGATACGGTGCCTGCATATGAGAAATCCGGCGACAGAGGCAGCTCAAGATGAAATCCTGCTCCTGTATGACGACGTGCACGAAGTGGGTGGGAGGGAAGACGGATTTAATAGTACGAGAAATTTTGTTTCGTACTTTACAGCCAGCCTTCGTTGATTCGGGGTTGTGCTTTTTCTGCAGGTACCCCTACGAGCATCCAGCGGGACTGTCAAAATACTCCGTCCATCCTCAAGCTTCTACTGCTCTCGATTTAGCATCACGCAGCTCCGCCAGGAGATATGCGCGCTGCATGCGCTGCTGGAGGGACATCCCCAATACGCCGCAGAGGGCATCCAGGTCGTGCTCATCGGCGGATGCCGCATTGTAGGGGGCGAGGCTCGAGTTGAGGACCTGCGGAATCTCGCTGCCGACCTCGGCGTCAAGGTCCGTTCCCTGACCCATGTCTCGCCGCAACAAAAAAAACTGACTTGCAATCCAGTCCCGGGTTCAGTTCGTGCTACTTAAACACACCGTACCCCGACATGCTCGCGTGGTTACGCCACGCCAGCGTCGGGCTCAACACGATGCTAGACGAGCACTTCGGCATCAACGTTGTAAAATTCATGGTTCGCGCAGCCCCTGCCTCTGCCGTCCAGTTTCATCTCAATTTATGCCCCCTCCTCCTCAGGCGGCCGGCGTCATCCCCATCGCACACGGCGTGCCACACGCCTCAGGCGAGGACATCGTCATCCCCCTCCAAGGCAAAATCACCGATGCGTTCCCCCATCCTTCCTTCAAGTGCCTTTCTCTTTTCTCTTCCTTACACCAAGTTGACTGGGTTGGAAGGATATCATGTGAAGACGCCCGCCGACTTTGCCGCCGTCATTCACGCGGCGCTGACGCTTTCGCCGGAGGAGGATGTCGCTATTCGGGCGCGCGCGCGGACGTGGGCCGTGCAGCGGTTCAGCGAGGCGGAGTTTGAGGCTGCGTGGGAGGCGAGTGGACGGGTGGGATTTCTTGCCAGGAAGCATTAGAACTTTCACCAATACCTTTCCCGCCACACTGTCGACTCCACGTTCAGTCGATGTAGAGGACTTGTCGGCATTTGCTAAATCAGCTGAGGATATACGTTCAAAATCGGTTAATGTTGAATCAAGACGCCCAGGGAAAGGCGGCGAAGCGCGGGGTGCTTAAAGGGCACCAGCCTGATAACACCTTTGAAAATGTCTCTCTCAATATGTATAGTTCCTGATACCGACTTAGGGAGGAGGAGGAGGTAGTATTACTGCAGAGGTCCCGATGAGGAACAAGCAGGCACTGTACCTACATACACACGAACTATGTATGCTGAAGTCTCAGGTCTGAAATTCGAATGTCCATTGTCATACAGTCCAAATCGCTTTCTGGGGCGATCGTCCGATCAATTCAAAAATTAAATGAATAAATCTATTAATCCTTGATATCTTTCAATACCTGCTCCTATGTCGCGCAACACATCCGCCCCTGAGTCCGCGAGAAGAGGTATCAGGGTTGCCCGGTGGGCCTTTGTAATATATACATCTGATCGCGGTATGTGATCACGATCGAGCACAGCCCACGTCTCTCTTGTTTTCTGCCATGACCGATGCGGAAAAAGGTCAAATCCCCCAGCCCGGTATGCAATACACTCTCCCTCATCCCATTTCTAACATCAACCTACAGACTCTGACTCAGGTTTCGACACTTTCAGTGATTTTGACACCCACGACTCCGACAGTGACGAGGCTGCAGCAGCAAAGCTCTGGGCAGTATACATATCGGAGGCTGAGAAGTATGACGGTGCTCTGGTAGAGAGCTGGAAGAGTGATATGGAAGGGCTACTCATATTTGTGGGCACAGTTCATGTGGGCACGCCAACTTCTCAAATTTGTCGCAGGCTGCCCTCTTCTCTGCGATATTGACGGCGTTCATTGTCGAGAGCTACAAGTCGCTCAATCCAGATTCGGGCGATGTCACTGTCGAGCTCTTAGGACAGATATCCCAGCAGCTAGCGGCAGCGGCAAACGGAAGCACCTTCCATATCCCACCTCGATCCCATTTCACCCCACCCATGTCCTCCATCGTATGCAATGCATTCTGGTTCATCAGCCTGGGCCTCAGTCTTGCCTGTGCGCTCATTGCGACCCTTGTCCAGCAATGGGCCCGTGATTTCCTACACAAGACCCAAATACAGTCCGCACCAGTCATCCGGGCACGCACCTTCTCGTACTTCTACTATGGCCTAAAGCGGTTCGGGATGCACAGGATGGTGGAGGTCATCCCCCTCTTACTTCACACATCCTTGGCCCTCTTCTTCACTGGGCTCATCGCATTCCTTATCCCGGTGCACACGGGGCTCACTATCATCGTGTCTGTCATACTCCTCATCGTTGGAGGGGTATATCTTGCTTTGACCCTCCTTCCATTGGGGTGGCTTGATTGCCCATATCACACACCACTCTCCATTACGTCTTGGAAAGTCTTAAACAGCCTACAACGTACCTGGATTGCCTGGCGTCATTGGGCGGAAATCGATGAGGTGCCCATTCGCTATGAAACAATGATGAAAGCCATGCTCCATGCTGCCTGGGCCCACTCTACTGAGCGTGCAGAGCGAGATTACCAGGCTCTCGCCTGGACTATGAAATCCTTGTCTGATGATTCCGAGTTGGAGCCCTTTGTCAAGGCCATTACCAATGTGTTGTGGGGACCTAAAGGACACCGCCTCACCTACCACAAACATCTTGAGCATCTCATTCTTAGTCCTGATTCACACTTGCTTGATCGCATTGGAACTCTCCTCGATAGTTGTGATGCAGGAGTTTTATCATCAGAAGCCAGTCGGCAACGCAGAATTACTTGCTACAAGGCTCTTTGGGCACTTGCCAGTCTTTCAAAACCTGGGAGGATTTCGGAAGAGCTCACTGTGGCTTTAGATTTTAGCCATATATATTCTCGCCCGTCATTCACCTCCAAGAACTTTGCCCACTACTACGTCTCTGCTAGGGCAGTGATGGTTCACAGCACGTTCATTGCCATTGAACCTCAATTACAGAGCCTTGTGGACAACCTGCCTGAACGCGAGCTTACTCGTTTGGAACGGGAAGAATTTGTATCCTCTTGGAGGTCGATGTTCTCCAAGTTACCTGGACTTGGTCTGCCTCCAGAGCATTCTGCTCCAAAAGAGCTTGGAAAATTCCTTGCTTCTGCTCCTCGCTCGATCTACTTGGACTTTGTCACTGCAGCGGCCCTCTTGGAGTGCCCTCCATATCAATGGCAAGAAACACGCTCCGCCATCATACTATCCTCTAGTCCAGAAGAACCTTATATTCAAGTTGAACTCTCGCTACATCGGGCTATATTGACACAGCTAGAGCAATTGGCGGAATTGGATGTTGATGTCAAGAACACCAGATTAGAATGGTTTGGGAAAGTCACATTGGAATTACTATCCTTGTGGCGGCCAAATCCAAACAACCCCCGGCGCATTCCAAAGGCTGTTGTTTATTTTTTTCTCCGTCAAAATTCTCAATTGTCGCTGCACCCTGATATCTATTTCCGCCTGTGGAGTTGCTTCCCAAGAACACTGTCTCAAGGAGCACAAGGTTTTCGGCCATCTCTTCCTCCCATTTCGACAGAGCACTTGTTGAAAGCCATGTGGTGTGTGGCTTCAGGAGCCCCATATTCTTTCTACTTTGATCCTAGTGCCCCCAAACCATCTCATCTGTCAATTCTGGAATCTCGTCTGTCAATCCTGGAATCTGCTTTCAAGACGCTCTCAAATGCAGAGTTCTCACTCGTTGAATCACAGATATCCCACTCCCTTCTTGCAATGCTCAAAATCAGGATCATAGCAGCCATACAACCACAAATTTCAACAGTGAATGAAGCCCTTGTCTCAATTGGCCACCCTCTGTTTCCGGTGGAAACGATTGTACACATTCCGGATAATTTCAACATTCAAAACACGGAGAGAGAGTTGGCCAGCTCCGAGTACCGGATATGTTACAACTTCATGGCCAAGAAGAAATCCGAGGCCATGTTCTGCGTTGTCGTGGAATATATGGAGTATTGCACGTCAAATATTCACACTTTGCCCTACAAGGCCCACACGACTTTGAACAAGATATTCAATTCACTTCCCCCCTCCAGCAGGGTCCACCCGACCCACCAGTTCCGGTTCGCGGAGAGCATTCGCCGAATTTTTGAGGGTGGGCAGTCCTTGAAGCTTGAAGATGCAATTATAAACTGCGCATGGTGGAATCTTTATGCAGAGGGACAGAAGACTGAGGGGGAGATCGAACACCGCAATCCTTTCTGGAGCGCATGGCTGCAAGACTCCCCCACCCGCCAAATAACCAGAGCCGTCTTTGCCCAGTACGAGCAAAACTCAGGGCGGAGCACCAACTTCAGGGTACGGAAGATATTAGAGGGCATCGATTTTTGGCATCCCGAGGACGCTGTAGGGGACCCGAGTCGAGTCGCAAACGCTAATGATACCGTCGCCGAAGAACCTCGGACTGTTGCGGAAAACCTCGAAGGGTCGGCAGTCGACAGTGATCCAGGCCCATACGGAAGCAGCAATATAATGCAACTTAAAGGAGCGAGGTAAACGAGATTCGTCGGGTGGATGGAGGTGAAAACCGATTTATCAATATAGAGACGAGAAATTTGTTTTTGTAACGTGTCGGAATCGAGTTTTGGTTACTTGTATACGGCGTGCTGCTCCTTATGCAGGTCATTGCATGACTGCTATCACGACGGAATTGTTCAGTCGAACTACTTCCTCAATCTACAGGGCTGAATTATTCGAGCGTATGACGCACCACGGCCCTCGATTCTTAACCTAAGAGTCGAATCCAATTTCAAGGCATCAAGGTGGAATACAAGGATATGGCTCAAAAGACAATTGGCGGATTTCGAGTTCAAGCCAGCATAGTCACGACCCGCGCCTGGAGACTCTCCACCGACTCGTCCACGCCAATAGCGTCCAACGCATCCTCCACATATTCCTTCGCCTTCTCGTACATATCCTCCCAAGCGTCCCGCTCCACATCCGCGCCGAGCCCCGTCGAGAGAACCGCCATAGCCAGCACCGTGGCGATAATGTCGTTCCCAACGCGAGCGGGGAACAGCGCGCACATGGCTTGGAGCCCGGTCTTCAGGCTGATGAAAGTGAAGACCTCGGACGAGAAGCGGCCGTCGAAGGATTGTAACCGTGCGAGGGTTTCGAGGAGGTCGATGGGCGGCGGCGAGGACGGCGCGCCGGGATGGGTGTACACCAGTCCGGAGGAGTCTGCCAGGTCGTCGTCGGCCTCATCCTCGGCGTCGAGACAGTCAGAGACCATCTCGGTCGCCGGCGTCTGAGGGACGAATTGGAAGCCGGTCGATCGGGCGGGAAGGGCCGATCGAGCAGCAGTCAGGATCAGGGACGAGATGCTGGAGTAGTTGTAGTTGTGCATCGGATGCGCAGGGGCTGCGGGCGCCGGGGGAGCAGGCCGGCGCCCGGGGGGCGGGGGTGGAGGGGCAGACCCAGCAGGCGGAGGTGGGGGCGGATGCGGAGCGCGTCGGAATGCCCTCGCGCGGACAGACTTGGCCTCGTCGCCCGTGGAAGCCGCGGACAGCGCCGAAGGTACGGCCAGATGTAAAGACTCGGGGGTCGACTCGTCGACAGCGACGAAAGATGTATGCGTTGAGGCAATCGAGTATGTCTTCCCCAGCCGAACGATGCTCGCCTTCACCGTACGCGCGAGGAGGTCCACGTCGGCTGGATTTGCGAGGGCCGAGAGAAGGGCGTGCTGGCCGTCTTCAAGGTCTTGGATGATTTTGCGTGCAGCCAGCGCATGTACGGCGGGCGGAGCGCCGGGGGTGTTCTGGAGGTGGCTGAGTGAGACTGAGATGGGCAGCTCGATCTCTGCGCCGTCAGATGTAGATCCACGCAGGGTCACGGTCTTGGGAATGTCGCGCCCTGTGGAACTGGAGTTAGAATAGCTCGATGGGCGGAAACCTGGAGACATACCTTGCATGATGGCGTATAAATTCAGACGAACACCAGGGAAGAGGTTCCGGATCTTGAAAGGCGACTGCTGCACGGCCAGGGGGGCAGCTAGTATGACTTCAGCAGGTGGGGGGACCTGTGCATCGTCCACATCAAGGGTATTAACTGCCTCATCAAACACGTTCAGCGTCGCCTTCGGTTTTTCGCCAGGCTCCTCCACCATCTCGAAATCATCATCCTCTAGTCCTGCGGCTTTTCCAGGCTCGGCCAGCGGGCGCCCCCAATCGACAGAAATATTCGATATGACGGGGCTCTTGGCAGCCTTCATGAGCCGCGCGAGCTTACCCGTGAAGCTCATCTCGTGCTCGCCAACAAGGATGCAGGACCCATGTCCCACCCGCGCCACACCCTCGCACATCGCTGTCGACACAGAGTCGCCGATCCCGAGCACAGATAGGCGCAAGGGGGCCGCTTCTGGCGCCGCCGCGACAGCATCCTTCACAGTCTGGAGCACTGCATCCAAGTCCCATGCCTCGCCGTCCGTGAGGAGGAGCACGCTCGTGGGCCGATCGAGCTTGCGGGTGGCGAAACAAGCGTGCAGCGCACTCTTGAGCTCGGTACCACCATAGTTCGCATCCATGCGGTCGACGTCGCGCGTCGCCTCCTCCAGCGTCTCCTGGTTATATGGCTTGCTCCCGGCCTTCCAGAGGGGAGTGGCCTCGGAGCCGAAGGAGATGATTTGAAAGAGGGTGTCTTTGCGTGGGAGAGATCGAAGTAGGACGACGAGCGCCTTGCGCGCGGCGACAATGCGGTGGCCGTCCATCGACCCGCTGCGGTCGACGAGGAAAATGAATTCTTGGCGTGCGATGTCGTGAAGTTTGAAGCGGGGTACGAAGGTGAGCGCCATCCCCACCGTGTCATGCTCGGGGTGAAGCTCGGCGACACATCGGGGAGCGTCTAACCCAGCGGACTTCATCGTCAGCACGAAGTCCTTGTCGAGTGGGGAGGCTGACGTGAGTGACACGCGGGCATAGTTTGAGAAAGGGAGCTCCTTGAAGTTGGGAAGAAATGGGTCGGGACCAAGTTCAGTCGAGACTGTGTGTGAAGGGCACCCGATTTTCGAGATGGGGGCAATCGACTCTACGCTTATGCTGAGCGTGAGGAAGGTTCCAGACGACGAGGTGAATGTGGGGCTGGTCAAAGAGCTTGCGAAGGGGTTTCTGGGGGACAGGGCCATCGGTGCCCTGCCATATCGAGCGCCAATGTGAACCGGGAGATGGAAACGAATGGAATCATTTTCTTCATCTTCAGACAGCTCGGTGGCATAAACAAGCTCGATCGTGACGGACTGCCCAGCAGGGATATTTCCCACAGACACCTGAAAGACTAGAATCGTGTCAGATTTATTCTCGGGAGATGAGTTGAGGTGGACTAACCATCGGCAGACGCTTGCTCCATGAGCGAAGCTTGCTGACCCTGAGAGACCGCCTCATTATAGGTCTCCCTTGCCTCCTGCTTTTCCTGGACAAGCCCAACCACCCGCGTGTTGTCCTCCTTTATCATAGCGAACGAGCAGACGGCCGCGCGAGCAGGGATGGGGAACGCATAGACCGCTTCAAGGGCGCGGTCCGTGTCATTGGTGTAGGTTTGGGCGAGTTTCACCTGAGCGGCGAGTTCCTTGATGCTAGCTTCTGCGTTGACATTGAGCAGAGGCAGGCAAACGAGGCGACGGTCCAAGTAGTAGTAAAGTCCGAAAACCATATTGAATGCGGTTTTCCCAGAGATGCGACTCTATATATCGCCCCTCATTTCGGCACCGAGTCAGAGTCATGCACCACCAATTCTGCGGGTGCTGCTGCTTCTACCACGCAGCAGCGCTGCGTCTATACGCAGTGAACCTGGTGTTGGGCTGCGCCAGCCTGCGGGCATTCAATCGCTGCGAGACTTGATGCCATCCACGAGCAACTTGAAGGAAGCCGAGGAAAGGTTGGACAAGCTCTGAGCTGCGCTGAGCATGCCCACTAGAATTGGGAAGGCGTGTAGAAATGAATCTGAGCCTGCGTTGGAATGAATGCTGGTCGTCGTTGCGGGACAAGTCGAAAAACAACGGCAAATACCGCTTGATCCCATACCGCGACCTCGATCACCTCGCGTCCTCGATGAGCTTGCGGGCGCCGCGCAAAGGCGAGAACTACGAGCTCTCGGTTGACCTCAACAGCGGTTGGCCCGAGAAGCGCAAGGTGTGAACGAGTGTCTTGACAGCAAAAGGATATAAAGTGGTTTACGAGCCTACAAGGATGCCATTAAACGCACAATCGCGTCCATGACCGTTGGGAAAGGTCAGCATTCACTGCTGGTTCAATCCTTATCTCTCTCTAATGTGTTTGTAGATGTGAGCGGGCTCTTTCCCGACGTCCTCAAGAACATGCAGGTGCACTGTCTTCCCTCCCAGTCCAGTCACTGGCAATGACAGCTCGCAGACAGACGACCTCGAGCAAAAGAAGCTCGTGTACCTCTACCTCATGAACTACGCAAAGACCCAACCGGAACTCGTTATTCTCGCCGTGAACACATTTGTAAAAGATGCGGACGACCCAAATCCATTGGTTCGCGCTCTGGCAATCCGAACGATGGGTGTGCTACGTGCGGAGAAGATCATCGACTACCTCTGCGATCCGCTCCAAAAGTGCCTCCGCGATGAGAACCCGTACGTCCGGAAGACGGCTGCGCTTGCTGTCGCAAAATTATACGACCTCAAACCCGAGCTGGTGATAGAGAACGGATTTTTGGAGCAGCTGCATGATATGATCGCAGATTCCAACCCTATGGTGAGTGACTTTGTCTTCCCCCGGTTTGGAATCTATCGGACTGGTCCGGAATGCATTTGCATGGGTCGTGCAACACTTCGATGGCTACTCAGCTTTGGTTCATCGGCTGAACCTTTACTCAGGTCGTGGCCAACACGGTGGCCGCGCTTACGGACATCCACATCGCCGCCTCCGCCCAACCGTCCAGCTCGACCTCCGACCCCGGCATATTTGTCATCTCCGCATCCATCCTCAACAAGCTGCTCATCGCGCTCAACGAATGCTCAGAATGGGGCCGCATCGCCATTCTGAATGCCCTCGCGCGGTACGTCGCGCAGGACGAGAAGGAGAGCGACCACATCTGCGAGCGCGTAGTACCGCAGTTCCAGCATGCGAACGGCGGTGTCGTGCTCGCCGCGGTGAAGGTGTGTCTTCACCCCCTTTTTCTCGACCGCTAGCTCAACGGCCTGTAGGTCATCATGATACACATCCGTGGCGTGCGGCGCGAAGACCTCATCAAGCAGCTCATCCGCAAGATGGCACCCCCCCTCGTCACCCTGCTATCCTCCCCGCCCGAGGTGCAGTGGGTTGCGCTCCGCAACATCAACCTGCTGCTGCAGAAGCGGCCTGAAATCTTGTCGACGGAGATGCGTGTTTTCTTTTGCAAGTACAACGACCCTCTGTACGTCAAGATCGAGAAGCTCGACATTATGGTACGACTCGCGAGCGAGAGCAACGTCGATGCGTTGCTCAGCGAGCTTAAAGAGTGATCACATTTCTTTTCACGACAGACTTCCTCTGATAATAATATTGCACAGGTACGCATCCGAGGTAGATGTCGATTTCGTCCGGAAGAGCGTCAAGGCCATTGGCCAAACGGCCGTTAAGATTGATGTTGCGGCGGAGCGATGCGTGAATGTGCTGTTAGAGCTCATTGCGACCCGGGTCAGCTACGTCGTTCAGGAATCCGTGGTCGTGATGAAGGTTTATCGGCCCCTCGCATACTTTGGCTTCCCACTGATTCATGTGCAGGATATCTTCCGGAAATATCCCTCGACATACGAGGGTGTCATCCCGACGCTATGTTCCAACCTCGACGAACTAGACGAGCCCGAAGCGAAGGCTTCCCTCATCTGGATCATTGGCGAATACGCCAACAAGATCGATAACGCAGATGAGCTGCTCAACATCTTCGTCGAAACCTTTGTAGAGGAGTCGTATTCCGTTCGTCTCTTACTTTCCGTGTTACCTCGGCCCCTGCTGACATTCGTCGCCCAGGTCCAACTACAGACGCTCACAGCGGTGGTCAAGTTGTTCCTGAAGAAACCAGACTCGTCACAGGCCATCGTCCAGCTTGTGCTTAACAAGGCGACGAAGGACTGCGACTCGCCCGATGTGCGCGATCGTGCCTACATTTACTGGCGGCTGTTGTCTACCGACCCCGGCGCCGCGAAAGTGAGGCAACCTCGCGCCTTCCGTGTTCTGCGTACCTGATCATACCATCTGTACAGGCCGTGGTACTTGCGTACCGCCCGCCGATCTCAATACCGCGGACGACGGTCGCGCCTGCGCTGCTCGAGGAGCTCCTGGGCGAGGTCTCGAACCTGTCGAGCGTGTATCACAAGCCTGCGGAGACGTTTGTTGGCTTGGGACGCGTCGGTGTCGACTCGGTGCAGCAGAAGGGAGCCAAGTACGTTCACCCATTCAATGTGTTCTCACCTTCTGACACGGCGCAGCTTCGCCGACGACGAGCAGTTCTCTACGAAGAAGGCGCTGCAAACCGTCGCCGCCGGTCAGCAGGCAGAAAACCTCTTGTGAGTTTATGCCGCGACCCTTCTCCTTCAAGCCCATCTAATTCTGTATCTCCAGGGACTTTGGCGACGACCTCGCAACGGACGGGCAGCCGACGGGGTTGGCGGCGACGGATGTCCTCGCGCAGACACCGGGTGCGGCGAACCTCATGTCGGGCATGTCGAGCAACCCGCTCGACGACCTTGTATCCATCTTCGGCGGTGCCGGTTTGGGGAGCGCGCCCGCAGCGGGGGATCCGCTGAGCGCGTTTGGGGCTGGTGCTGCTGCGAGTCCCCCAGCTGCGTTTGGCGCGGGCTTCGGGGGTGCTGCGCTGTCACCTCCATTGGGGCAGCCTGCGCAGGCACCAGCAGCGCAGCCGCAGGAGGACCTGCTGGGATTGTTTTGAGTGGATTTCAGTCGTGTATTATAGAATTGCTTTCGCCCTCCTGCTGATACGCTCTGTTCCGGACTTTTGGACTTGATGGGGATCGGCAATGGATGCGACGGCTTTGCGATGTCATCCTCCTGTCTTTTCCCCTTTGCAAATAAGTCGTCGACCCTCTTCCTCAAATTCGTAGAGGATGTCTTGGTGGAACTATGGCGGCGCTCTTCTCCTCATCTATGTCATTCGCAAAGTCTTCGAGTATAGGGCAAATGCTCAGGTGCGTTCTTCGTGTGCGACTGTCCACAGTTTATTGAGAATACGGTGACGCGCGGCTTGCAGACAATGTCCAATATTCCAGGTCTCCGCTGCAGCTTCGCCCCCATGTCTCTCTTCGGGGCCTTGCTTCCCACATTCTACCTCAACCCAGGCTTGAACTGGCAATGGAGGTGGCGAAACCAAGGTAATTTGGACTGAGGCGCTACACGGGCTATCATTAATCCGTGTCTTGCAAAGTTTACTCGAAGTGGGGACTGCACACCATCGCCATCGTGCCCTACCTGGGTGGGACCCCGTTCTTCTACACGCGCTCTCTTGAGGTCACCCGCCAGGTCGTCTCGACGAAAGGACAATTCGTCAAAGCTGTAGAGTATACCGCAAGTCTTTCGTGCGCTCATATTTATCTTTTCGTCTTGAACCGAAGCATTCTGAGTGCTGGCCACAGCATCTGGGGCCGGAATTTGTTCTCTGAAAATGGTGCTGAGTGGACCCGTCACCGGCGCATCCTTAGCCCTGCGTTTAATCCCGAAATGTCCTTCCTCCTTTCTAACATAACATACGACCCTCCTAACCGCCTTCGCAGGTACGCGCATGTCTGGGAAGAGACTGTCGACATTTACAACCAAATGGTGGCAGCAGAGGGCTGGACGGATAAAACCGACCACTTCGTCCCGGTTATAAACAAGCTCACCTCGAAAGTAAGCAGGTTTTCCCACATTGCGTCCAGTTGGCTCATCTCGGCAGGCGGCTTTGACCCTTATATCGCGCTGCGCGTTTGGACAACCACTCTCCTGGGACGGCCCTGCAGATTCGACTACTATGCCGTTCGGAGAGGCGCTGAGTATCATTTCTGCGACGAGCGTCCTCCGCTTTGTGCTTCCACGATGGGTGTACCGGCTACCGATCAAAAGGTAAGATGGTTGGTTCACTTGTGGTTCGCAGATTATTTACGTCCTGCAAGGCTTCGGGATATAGAAACAGCGTACACCTCCTTGATTCCATTCATGGACAATCTCATCAAGACACGGCGAGAGGAGTTGTCGGCTGAGGACCAGGACGATAAAACACGCAAGGATGTCTTCCGGCTGATGATACGCGCCAGCGAAAGCGAGGGGAACCTGCGGATGTCGGACGACGAATTGGTGGGTTGAAAAATTGCGTTTCGATTTGGCTGACGAGGGCGTCTATAGATTGGCAATACCTACCTGATGCTCTTCGCGGGACAAGGTATTGTTCACCCGATGCTTTACCCTATGCATGTACCTTTGATTGCCTTCCAGATACAACGGCCAAGACCCTCGATGCGACCATAGGTTTTCTCGCATTGTACGAAGACATACAGGAAGAAATTTACCAGGAAGTCCGCGATGTGATGTCTTCCGACGGGAAATTGGTCAGTCCTCTCGAGTTAAGCATACCGGGTAATCTTTTCAATTGGGTTAACCCAGACGTACAATAATTATTCCCGGCTCAAAAAGACGCAAGCGGCTTTCTTGGAGGGCGCACGTCTTTTCCGTCAGTTGCTCTTCATTCAACCGTGGCGTTTGAAACTGAATGAAACCACTAGCTGCGGCCTACGTTATGATCAGAGAAGCTGCAGATGATGTCGTCCTCACGACTGACGAGGAAGACGGCCATGGCGGACAAATCCTGATTGAGGCTGGCACCAAGGTCGTCGTCGATGTGGTCGGTCTCCGTAAGCGAAATCGTATGTATGTGTTGGTTGAGATATTCTGATCTGCGTCAGATTACAACGCCAAAATCTTCCCCGAGCCAGAAGAATTCCGCCCGTCTCGGTGGTATGGAGCGGCTGAAAATGACATGACCATGTTCTCGCTTGGTCCGCGCATCTGTGAGTCTTACGCATGTTGTTGCAGCAGAGTCGCTGATCGCTGCCCTCGAAAGGTATCGGGAGGCGTTTTGCCCTAGCGGAAGGCGTCGCTTTTCTTAGCCATCTTCTCCGCGACTGGAAATTCCACATTGTTCTCAACCCGGGCGAGACGCGGCCCGAGTGGCGTCAACGGGTCATGAAAGGTGTTGCGACGATGAGCTTGGGCGTCGGAGAGGTTCCCGTTCGTCTGACGCGCCGATGAGTAGCATCCAGTTTCTATTTTGAACGTACATTATAAACACACGACTGCAACCTTATGAGCTGAAGTTGATTGACTCAGATGCGCGGTTCTGCCGGTGTCTGAGACAGTGATTTTTTCGAGCCTGTTGCTGTGGTTGAACTCTTCAAAAGTTCAAGGCTGGTTGAAATCTTGTTGAACCCCGTCGATGATTGCATTTTCCGGGTTAAATTTTGGCAACGATTGGATAGAAATTCAACCACTCGAGCTGCCTTGAACTGCATCCTGAGTACCATGTCTCAAGCGGTCCAAAAAAAAAAAAACAGTTGAACCGGGACAAGCTGAATCAACAGCTCACAGTCACATTCCCACGTTAGCCCGCGACCGCCGACGACCCGTTTTGCTTCCGCTTTTCCGCCAAACACCTTTTCTCAACCTTTTCTGCTTTTCAAACGGCGCCACAGATACCCACCAAAGGCGCCTTGTTCCTGGTCGTACCTGAGCATAAGAGCTCTGTCCTGGACTCCCGGTGGGTGCGCCAGCCTTTGAGTGTCCTTTTTTGACCTTCTTCCGTTGTTAACCACGAGATCCCCGTCTGGGTGGAGCAGATAGCAGGTGCTTGTGCGATGACTGATTTTTTTTGTATGCTTTCCGGATCTCCTCTGTCCCGCGCGTTCACTAATTATACCTGCCCAGTCCGCTGCGTATCTGCTCCCCGCTGCTGGAAATATCGGAAGTGGAGTTGGGTTGCACATTTCACTGAGGATTCCAATTGCGGCCGTACCGCGGGATTAAACCACATGGTCTCCCTGCCGTGGTCCTGTGACCGTGCTTTTCACTGGATCGTCGCGTCGCGTCCCTCTTGGGGATTTTTGTTCACTTCTTTTTTTGAGAGTCCGTGTTCGCGGTGCATATCTGTTCTTCTCTGATGAGATGCAACGGACGCTCGCGTACTCACAGAAACGGTTGCTTCTCACTAGAGTGTATTAGATTTCACAAAATTTGCGAAATTCTGCCATCCGATTGGCTGCTCCACCGCCCCGAGCCAATGAGATTGCAGAATCTCAAAAGATTTGCGAAAACTAATACACTCTACTCTGCAACATCATGACGCCGGCCCCCTGCATACGTCAGTACTGCTAGATGTGGTCTGCTGAGAGGAAAGACATAATAAGCCCCGATCTCCGTCGGGCGGGATACTTGTTGGGTCATAACAACTCGGTTATACTCCCCTTTCTCCCCCCTTCCTTCACCCCGCTATGCGTTTTTCGTCGATACTTTCGCTCGCGTTCTTGGTTCAACCTATCGCGGCCCAACAAATCTGGGACATATGGCAAACGACCTGGGACCGCTCGAAGCTTTTCACCTCATTGGCACCCTCTACCCCCATAAACTTCGGCTCGCCTAGTGTTATTGGCTCTGCAGACATTGACGTCGACGACACGGCGACGTTCCAGAGTATTTGGGGTTTCGGCGGCACTCTCTGTATGTTTATGCGCCTCGCCATGTGCAATCTCTCATTCCACCCCAGCGGACTCCTCCGCTCTCATTCTATCCAACATGAAGGTACGTGGTTATTCCGCGCAAAGGGACGCGACTCTGACGAACGGCAGGCCAAAAACTCGGCCAACTATTTCAAGTTGCTGAATTATATGTTCTCGCCAACCGACGGCGCCAATTCAGCTGGAATAAGGTGAGCCCTGCAAGTGCTGCGTCACTTCAAACTGTCTAACACTGGCACCTTTCAGCTATATTCGCGTGCCGCTCGGCGCGTCTGACTTCTCCGCAAATCGTAGGTTTCCTCTAAATTTGATTCTCGATGGACGCTTATGCGACGAACAGTCTACAGTTTCGACGACACGAGTGGTGACACCTCGTTCAACAGTTTCAACATCGCGAGGGCGCCGTCCTATCTTTACACAGTGCTCAAGGACATACAATCTGTCAATTCCGGTATATTTGAATTTAATTTATCGTCCCGCGCGATCTCGCTGACTCTCGTTTATTTAGTCTTGAGAGGTGAATCCATTAGCCTATACTTATGATCCTTGGACTAATAATCCGACGAACAGTCCACATCTTACCTTGGTCGCCGGTGAGTCGAAGCAAATCCCGAGTCAACTCTGATCTCTGACCGACGTTTCCGTTCCCAGCCGGGATGGATGAAAACGACCGGCACCATGAACGGCGGCTCGCTCTCCTCCCAATATGTCTCCATCTACTCCAAATACCTCCTCAAGTGTCTTCAAGGGTTCAAGTCGGAGGGCATCACGTCGCTGTACGCGATTTCGATTCAGAACGAACCGCAAAACTCGCAGACGTCCTATCCGAGTGAGCCTTTCCATGTTCTGCCTAGTGTCATGCTGAGCACGGTTCTGGCAGCGACGTCGATGACTGCTGCTGTGGAGGCTCAAATTGGGATCGCATTGCGGGCGCTTATGAATAGCAATGGGTTCTCGACCATCAAATTGATAGGTGAGTTCTTGTTCAACTCGGGTTAACTGTCTCCTGAGTTCCTCGTTGGGTGGGAGCACAACTGGGATAATGCGGGGACGTACCCTATCCAGCTAATGCAGGCAGCGCCCAACGCCTTTGATGGGGTCGCATTTCACTGTTACGCGGTGAGTAAAGCGCTACTAGCAAATTGATGCGGTAATTGATCTGGTTGAATTTCAGGGAACTGTATCACAACAGGACACCTTCCATGCAGCGTAGTGAGTAGACTGCTCGAGGTTGTTTATGTTGCGTTGACAGTTGAATTCGCAGTCCGGACAAGGAAGTAAGTTCGATTTTTCTTCTCACAGTTGAAGTCCGATCGCTTACGGCACCGTCAAGATATATTTCACTGGTACGCTTTTACCATTAGAACGTGAAGGTTTACTTATGTCGAGGGATGTTAGAATGCTCGGGCACCATTGGGAGCGATTGGGTAAAAAATCCCCTTGACTTTCGAAAAAAACTGACTGAGAACGAACCATTTTTCGCAGTGGAGTGATATCAAGGTCCGCTCTTCTCTTTCTCGACATTCCGCTCAATTAAATATTCCACAGTGGTATATGGATAATCTCTTCATCGGGGCACTTACACACAACGCGCACACGGCGTTGATGTGGAATATTGCATTGGATTCTGGAACGTGAGTCCAACCCAGATGGCACCGGGAATCGGTCGTGTCTTACGCTCTCCGCTCAGTCCGAAGCTGCCGGGCACCAGTAGCTGCGGCGGGGCGGGTTGTCGCTCGATCGCGCAGGTTAACAACGACGGATCGTACAGTCTCAACCAGGAGTTCTACGCCATGGCTCAGGTGAGCCGAGAAGCTTCCCCAATTTCTGTCACCATTGACGCGTCGCGCGCAACACCAGGCTTCCAAAGCTATACTCCCAAAGGATGTGGGAGGGGCGTGGGGGAAGCGGATCGGTGTTACGGTCGGAGGGTCGCTCAACTGGGCGCTCGTCGTGGGCGCATACGTTACGACTCGCGTCAAATCCACGGACTGGCTGCGATACTCGCTCGTCGTCCTGAATTGTGAGCATTCCGTTCCTTCTTCGCTCAAACGAGGGTTTTAATGAAATCTAGGGAACGACAATGTCGGCGGATGGAATCCAACGCCGGTGGCCACGACCATAGAGTTTAGGGGAATGCAAGCAGCATATACGTTTGTGGCGTCCATCTTGTCGAGTCGCAGTGTCGCTGACGAAATGAACAGCTTCCCTGTGGGCGTAACTACTCTGTGGTAATTGACTTTCCTTTTTCGACGAGAATCCTGTTGAGCCTTTACCCAGGTGGTATGCACCCCCGACATCCCTGCAGAACGCGACCAAAGAAGAGCCCACCGAAATCTATACGGAAACTGATGGGAAACAGCAAAGACTCAGCGTGAAGTTTGTTTGAAGTTGAACTCGGGGCGCTGTGGACTATATTATGTTGCCATATATTATTTACCGACCCTTACGAACGCTACGACAATCATGAGTTTGTTGAAATATTATCGCTCGGAGGGAGCTGTTTTTCGTTGTTCAATTTTGAACTGGGTTGAAGTTACGTGAGCACTGCACTGCCTCCGAATCGCTTTTGTCCCGAACCACAACATCCTTCCTCTCTGGGTTCAAGCCATCGATTTCCCGCATCGCAGCATACGCCACTATCAGCGCATGGCTTCTCACTCGGACAAAAATCTCGATCGTGACGCGTCCGACCAACAACCTGGGCAACTTTTGCTAACTGAGACGGCTTCTGAGGACAACATTCCGCAGCTACAGCCTGGTGGCCCCCCGGTGAAGCTCGATGATCTTGGCCCGATGGTGGTCAACAGCGATGGGGTAAGACAGCCATTTCTGGGATGCTGTAGTTCTTTTACGCCCTGATTAGACCCTGTCGAGGATCTCAAATTGGTCCTCCTTAACGGCGCCAGAGAAGGAACGGACCCTGCGCGTACTCACGGCGAGGAATAAGTTGGCTCTGTCCTGTCTCAGATGGACCCCCTGTTGATGATTTTGCTTTAGAATCCGCCTGGCCAACGAAGAGCAGAAGTTGAAGGACGCAGGAGAAAGTGCGCCATCGTAACCGCGCACAGGGTTATATTGATACACGCGACGATGCGCCAATGCACTTAAACTTTCTCCTGGATAAGCCCGCTGTTTACTTACAGCCATCGCCTGTGTCCTCACTCCTTTCAGCGCGAGCGGAAATTAAATTGGGAACATGAGGCAGTGGGTGTCGGCGAGCGCATTAAAAGGTGGGGCTGAGATGGTCGTAGACTCTACGAATCCATCCACATACACCACCATCGTTACACCACCATCGCCACCACCATCGCCTCCACCCACCTTCAAGGTAAGGAAGACCGGGAAGAAATTCCCACCTTGGTGCTCACAATACGCAGATGTCGACCGACTCTGCTTTGTTCAATTTTCACGGCCTTAGTCGAGCTCTCGCGGAGGAAGATTTTGAGCTCATCCGCATGAGCTGGCTCCAGGTGCTGGCTCGCATGGAATCTTTCCCGTTCCACGAGCTGCCGACCGAAATTGCGCTGGCTATCCTCAAGCTCGCGACCGACTCGGAGAAATCAAGTGCATATCCTGCGCTTATGCGCACCTCCCGGTCAATCGCCTCTCTGGCGCGTGTCCACTGCGTTCCCGAGCGCGTCGTTCTTTCCACCTCCGATGTAGCCATGTCTTTCTACACCTGTATCTCTGTCCACCCGGATGTAGGAACAGGCGTAAAGCAACTCTGGCTCCTCCCTGGCCTTGCGAGCCAGCAGGCTGCGGTCGTCTACCCCGCGATCATCAGGGCCTGCCGCAACGTCGAGAGACTTGCATGTTTCCCCGATCTTCTCGTCGAGATGTGTTCAGCCGACACCGGCCCCTTCCAGTACACGGCGCTCATAGACGTTACGTTCTCGCAGCCGGTCGTGCCCTGGGACCGCATCCTCGCCTCCCGCTACGGCGCGAGGCTGCTTAACCAGCTCACGAGCCTCCGGATCCCAGGCGGAAAGGAGTCCGCCGACGCGCTGCCCCACGGAATATCTTTCCCGAATCTCACTGACCTCACTATGTCGGCGCAGATCACTGCCCGCGTCCGGACTTGCATGCTGGACAGCGTGAAATTCCCTCGCCTCGCGCGAGTCGTCGTAACCATACCGTACGAGGATTGGCGCTATGTCGGCCGTGACTTGCTCATGTCTGAGCCCGACCTCGATGATCAACGTCTTTGCATCGTACATTGTAGCAGAAAGTGGAAGGAGCTCGATATGTGGAAAGCGGGTAGGCACACTATCTGGAATATGGGCGCGTCGGAGTGGAATTGCCGGGGCGGGCCCAGCAGAGTGCAAAGGTATGTCGTTGTCAGCGTCCGTGGTGCGTGCTAAACCTTTCCACAGGGTGTGGATGTGAGCGCGAAAAATGAAGCGTAGATGTAACATGTATCTGAATTCAGTCGTCTTCCTCCTCCTCCTCTTCCAAGATCGCATTCATCCCCGGCGCCTGGGCCTCAGACTGAGTGTGCGGTCCGGCGTCATGAGATGCAGCCTCGTCCGACAGATCTCGCACCACAAAGCGAACGTCGGCGTCTTCAGAAACCCACGAACCCTGAAAGTATATGTTAGATATCGTGACTTTTCCCATGAACTGAATGCCGCACCTCGATCTTCACGTCGTTGATGGAGAGCCTGCGGAGCACCTCGCTCGTCTGCATGACCTCCCCAGCTGCCTCTACCGACACATAAAATCCGTCTTGAGAGTAGATCCCCAAGACGGCAGTGTGCAAGAGCTTCATCGTCGGTAGAAGACGGGTGAATTCTCGCTGGTGGGGTATCAGAACGGCCAGCGATATAAGCATGGAAAGTGCATACATAACCATCGGTATCGGTCGCAATGACCAGTTCTTCCAGGGCACTGCACGTCTCCAGCAGCAATGCGACCGAAGACGCACTGACGGGCAAGATGTTTATGTCGAGCACGCGCAGGTTTGCGCTGGTACTGCAGAGGTGCGCGATGAGCACGTCAAACCCGCGGGGCCCGTCGATATCCAGCGCGAAGTCCGCGTCGTTGCAGACGAGCCGGATACACTCGATGGGAGCGCCGGATACCGCGCGGTGTACCCATTTCCGCAGTTGGTCTATGGGCTCCTCTTCGTCGAAGGGGTCGTGGTGGACGGTTAATGAGCGGAGGCGCTTCAGTGCGAGGCCGGGCTGGGCCGACTTCCATTGCTACACGAGTAGTGTTAGACGATTAAGAGTCGCCGGAGGAGGGTGACGACATGCCAGATAGTACCGAAGCTGGACTATTTCAAGGTTGGGGAGTTGTACCAGGAAGCCGAAGAGGTCGTCATCCGTGATTGAATATGACAATCCGAGGGAGAAAGTGGTGATATTGGTGAGAAGGGGGAGGAACGAGCGGAGGAGGCCGGGCGTTATCGAGCCACAATCCCGCTGAACAAGTCAGGGAGACCGGTCGTCATGTGAGTCAAGAGGCTACGCACAGTGAAATGGAGCGCGCTGAGAGAGGTCAAGCGCCCCAGCCAGTCGGGCAGCAGCTGCAGGATGGCTCGTGTCGGTCGTTGCAGCTCGAGCTGGCGCAGACCGTTGATCTTTACGAGCAAAGGCGCGCTAGCTTCGTCCGTGCACGACGAGTTGACGCGCAAGTTGACGAGAGAAGAGCGACCCTCTAGTCCGGACAAGATTTCCGTGAATGGATGATCGCTGTCGGGGAAAATTTCTGCAGTCCGCAAATTCTCAAAAGTCTTGATTGCGGCAGGAATCGTTTCTAGGATGACTTTCAATGGCGGTGGATGCGGCAGGTAACCTGCAGAGAACTAGTTCAAAAAGAGCGGAGTCCAAGGAACGCAATATGTACCTCCGACGCGCAAAACTTGGATATGCGGAGCATTGCGGGGGAGCGAAGCCGAGGAAAATATCGAGCCGGATAGTTGTTCCTGCCATGAACGCTGTCGAGAGTCTATATAACGACCGCCAGCTTCATATCATGAAAGGACTTGCGAATGATGGCCACAGAACGACCTCGGAATAGAGAACTCTAGACCCAGCGCGGTTGAATTCCCAGCTGACGAGACAGCATCTACACAAGGCGGCCTTGTCCTCTGCGAGGAGCTCCAAGATTAAACACAGTAAATCGTAGTGGAATACCATTAAGATGGAGGGAGAGCGAAGCCCTTTGAAGTAAATACAGCGCTTGATCGGCACCAATAAAGAGTTTGGCGCATCCCTTGGTGTCAAACAACGCGTCTCGTCCAATTCCCAATTTATTTCAAATTACTACATAATGGAAATCAACCCAAACAATCTCTTTCCCTTGTTTAGAGCTCCCAAAGAGCCTGCCCAGCGATCCGCCTTCTTTCCGCCTCTTGTGGTCGTTACGAAGCATTCAAAGTGAAAGACGGCAGGCTTCTCCTCCAAAGTAAACGACAAATCCCGTAGCGTCTTAGGCACGCTATCCCGCTCCGACCCGATGCCCCGAGCAGCTTCCAAAGTCCAATGTGCAGTGTCTTGGCTGTGTCGAAAGCCATTGATGCTGATTTGCGATTCCCTTGTCCCAGACTCGATCCGCGTCTGCTCGCTTTCTTGTGATATCCCAGCGTCAAAACTCACAGGGACCTGTGGGACCGCGAAATGAAGCTCGCCGTGACGCTCGCTCGTCTCCCGTTTCGTCACCTCTACATGCACCGACTGCTGTGGGCCCGACAACTGCGGACATTTGACCTCGCGCACGGTTTGTCCGGGGGAGGTGACCATGAAACTAACCGAGGAGATGATGCGTTCACTCGCTGTGACGCAGTCCATTGACACGTTAACAGTGGTGAACTGACCCGGCGGTGCAAGTGCGGTGTAGCTCAGGGTGATCTTCACGTAGCTGTGTCCCCTCTCGCCGAGCGACATGCGAAACTCGCGGTGCTTGGCCAAAGGAAATTCGAACGGCGGGAGACTCGGGACCGGTCCTGAGCTTGGAAGCTCTCCGGCAGGTTCAAACCTACCGTGTAGGTAGATATGAGAGCTGGGAATCAAGAAGATATACTGCAAGGGGTACTCACATAACAAACTGGCGGGGCAAGTACACGTCCGTTTTATTTGAACGAACACGACACCACGCTTCGGATTCACGAGTATCGGTGACCAAAACGGACATTCCTCTGCGAAGTGGCAAACCAGCGATTTTGGGGTGCTACCGTTGTATCAAGACATGGGAGGCATGGATTGCAAGCGCGGCAGACCTTCATATTGCCGTCCCAGTCATGAAGAGCCCGACCCTCCTTCGACCGCGTGCGATCTACAGCTAGTCCACAAAGTGAGCGGTGGACTGGATATAACGTTGGATACTCACACCACCCGGGCCCCCCTTCGATGCCGCCTAGATAAACTGAGTTGCTTTGGTATGAATTTGGGATACTCACCTCCCCCGCCGATCTCACCACAAATTTCAGGTTGGTATCGAGGCGCACCAGCGTGGACGACGGAGCCCTCATTGATTGAGTATGATTCAAGATCCCGACTCTCGTCCCGAAGAATCTCTCCCTCGAACTCAAGCCAACGTAGGTCTGAACGAGGTCACACCGCGAGTCGATTGTAAGCCATCAGTACTCACCTTCCTCGAGTCCTTGAAGCGCTTCAATCTCGGCCTTGAATTTGAGGACCGAGCTCGCAAGATCCACCTCGTATTCGGTGCAGATTTCGTCGGTCTCCAGGTATATTTTGACCATAGTCGACTCGAGGGCAGTGGCAAAGAGTGGCAAGGAGGGAAGCTGTCGGAAATAGCAGATTGCAGAAGCAGTCTAACGTCATAGCAGCATGCGGGACACAGGTTTGGGGCCATTTTTATGAGCCTGGTTAGTTAGTCCTAGTACTAGTAAGAGCTACAACGGGCCTTGAAGCTTGAAGGCCGACTTGGAAGGCGGTACTTGGTAGATGAATTTTGATGAAATTCGAGTCTGCTGAGCGGGTCGGACTCGGAGCAAACTCGGAGGACTCGGAGTCCGAGCATATGAGGAGTACATCTGAGTTATATAGCGAGTTCAGGAAGGGTAATCGTCGTGAAACCATTAAGATGGAGGAGAGGGCGAGAGCGACGCCGTTTGAAATGAATACAGAACAACATTCCGATCGGCTCATCTCGGCCGACCATCTGGCCCAACTCTTCCTCAACTCTTCCACACCCTGCCTCCGTGAATGTGGGTGCCCCTGGGTGGAACTCAACACTTGGCACTTATGCTCCTTCTCGGATCGACTCGCTGTAACGCTTGCGCTGGGAGGCAACTCGGAGCTAGCTGGGCCGTCGCCGCTTCGTCAAACTCGAGAGGCACTACTTAACTCGGAGGCAGAAGCAGGAACTCAGTTCGGGGTATTCGGCAGGACAGCACCATAGGAACGATCCAACAACCCAGAACATACTGCCGCCGGGACTCCTAGTCCTCCTCCCACCCCACTGTTTTCCGAATCCATCATCTCACTAGTGCCAAGGCTGCGCTTCCCCAACTTGAACAAGGGGGTTTCAACTTTCTTGTCCATGAAAATACCAGCCGCACAGCTAAATCGTAGCGACCGCGCACCCTCTTACATCTTCCTGCAAACCTGTGCGGAATGATGATCATGAATTCTCCCTGCTAAAAGCCACTCCTACGGCGACGAACATCACGAAGGGAAGCCATCCTCTAAAATTGGTTCCCGATATCTCAGGAGCAAAGGTCAGGGCAGCCTTTCAATGTTCCGTCGACGAAATGCCTGGGCGGTAAAACGCGAGCCCTCTGGTGAATTGGGGCGTTCGCTGGGTCCTCCGAGCCCTTCAAGTTTCCCCTGTCCTCGACGCGGGGCACCTCGATGTGCGGTCTAACTTTACCTACCCGGGTTCTGTGATCCTAATCTCGGTATCTGACTGACGTGTGGCGTATCTAGAGTGCGAAATGAATTCTAGGTGCTCCCGAGCCGTGCCCGTGCGTCTGGCTTCCGATACTTATAGGCCCTTCAATCTCGTGTCGGGCGCTGATTGTTTGTGTCCACTCTTCGTTCGTCTCTCCTCTGGTAGTGATGGAGTCCGTCTTGTCAGACCTTCAGGTCGTCTCTGTGGGTCCTGCCGTCAGCGTCTTTCGGATTTCGCCAGCTAACGCCCAGTCCAGTACATCACAGGTAGACGCCTTCAATTCAATCTCACTCTGTCTTCCGTCGGCTGAGTTATTTGCTCCTCTAGCCGGCTCCCTGACTCTTCTGGTGCGTTGACCTGCTAAGTCATGATGCATGCACTTCCACGCTCATCTGCAATTGACCCTCAAGGTTTACGACACGCTGCTCCAGATAAACGAGGAGGTCAGTTAGGTCGGCTTGCCACTTTCTTAGTATTTGACGTTGACATTTTGCTTCTTTCACTCTCAGTACCGGCATGTCTGGAAATCCCGCTGGACTGTGATTAAATGCCTCTATTTGTGGACGCGGTACAGCACTTTCATCAGTATTATCATGTCTTTTGTCAACTTGACGGTGCGAACACCTGCATGATTGTCCGTCGGGTTCCGAATCTAATAAACTGCAGGACCATCGGCTACCGAGTCCGCACTCCGTCCCGGCATGCAATAAAGTTACAACGTTCACAACGGGTGCGTTCTTTGCCCGCAAGCCGGAATACTTACTTACTGAACCGAACCTCTGCCAGCCTTCTCCGGGTCCATCATCGGCATAACCGAGCGTGAGTTCTTGACCAGCTACCATCCTTTGGAAATATCCCTGACATCGACCAGTAATCCTGATGGTCCGAACATATACGTTATATGAGCGGTCCAGGAGATTGCTAGCCTTTTTCTTCCTCCTTTGGTTTGTCCGTCCATTTTCCTCCGTGTTCAATATTTGTTTGGTGGGTTAACGCACAAACGAGCAGTCGATCGCGGGTGTGGCTATCTGGGCTGTGAGCAAGTGGATCTCTGCTGCGAGTTTTACAGGTGCGTTTCTTTATTTTATTATCGTGTCTGCATGTTCATGTAGCAGCAGCATCGGACGCGTCATGCTGGCTCAGCGAGCCCAGCGGCGTCGGCATCGGTCTAGTTTGTTACGTCTGCTTACTCGTTGGCGAAACAGGTACGGACGTTGTATCGCCTTCGTTTCCTTCATTCACTGATGAGCCGTTTAGCCATCGTTTTGTTAACATTGTGGAAAGTACTTCACAGGTGTAAGTCGCCGTCGGAGCTATACGGTTTTGGGCTGACTCTGACACCTTAAAAGTTTCCCACAACAAATCCGATCTTTTCAAAAGCCTCTATTGTGACGGTGCGCCTACATAATTCACGATCCTACCTGCGCAGGAGGGTCTGATTGCTTGCTTTTCCATAGGGGTCTGGTTTTACCTCGCCATCTGGCGTAAGTTTCGTTTATACCAACCGCACCAATACCGTATGCTCACGTCTCCGAGCAGCGTTCACGATCGCAACCGTCGCTTTTCTGTTCTGGGCTCCGGTATGTGGCTCTCTGTAGTATGACTCCATGCTCAAGACTCGTTGGAAGCCCGGACTCAGTAGCCTCCCGGCGGACGGGTATGTCCTCAATTCAACTCATGCAAAAATCCTGATCTTAATCCTTTCCCCCTTCCCTCCAGACCCGTACTGGTGATGCATTCGGTCCTAGCCTGTCGTTTGATAACACACGCTCGCGCGATAGCCGAGAAGGCGGACCGAAGAGCGTATGCCGTTGACAAGCACACTCGTTTGCTATCTGATACTGTTTTAAATATAAGCCCGGACAATAAAGTATAGGGCCATAACTGAATGAATTTTAACTGAGTCACTGAGTGAAACGAGCGCCTTGAAACCTCTGAGTGATGCAAATCCGAAAAATGCCCGATGAACTGTGGCAGCTTCCAAATAACTATATGAGGTAGTAGAAAAGCGAAATGGGAAACGGATGGGCAGCAAGGAAATGGACCCGACAAGCCTTGGCGAAAATTTCTCGTCACAAGTTGAACGTTGGACCCCAACCGCGATTTTCAACCTCACGACAAAGAATCAAGGACAGGCAGGAAAATTTTTGCTAGAGACTTTCTCAGACTACAGTATCTGTTACAACGTCCTGAAGCCCACTGCAGATTTTTTTGGGGCCTCACCCCAGTTTCCACCGTTCGGGACATTGGGCCGAGACTCCGATGCCGATTCCTGCCGAACGGCGCGTCCCCCTCTTGTTTCGTTCTTCCATGTCCACCCCACCAAGTACGTGAGTCTCGACGAAGGCTCGCACATGAGTTCGTTCAGACTATGCAGAACACTCAAGGAGCACCAAGAAAACCCCTTCCAGTCGCAAGAAATCATGTCTGAACTGCTCTGAAGCCAAAGCGCGGTGCAGTCTTGAACGGCCGACCTGTTCTAGATGTCAAGCCAGAGCCCTTGACTGCGAATATTTCACTCAAGGGCCAGACCACTCACCCCCGGCGCCCACATTCACCACCCTCGAAACCCCTCCGACTTCGGAGAGCGTTCAGATTGCCTCTCGCTGGATGGACGCCCTAATCCCTCCCCCGGGGAAAATTCCAAAAAACTTTTCTCCCCAAGCGATCCAGCACATGTCTCGCGTTCTCAAATCGTATGCTCGAGTCCTGCTCAAAGACGACGGACTCCCTCCGATAATACACCCGCTCCAAGCGCCGGTACCGCAGCGGCCATTGGCGAACTGCCGGAGCCTCCTTCGCATGTGGGAAACCAAAGCGCCAGGGAGTGAATTAATGGTCCAGGAGACAATATGGAGGGAGATGGAGCGATTAATAGAGGAGGTGTGTTGGTTGGAAATTCACTAACCAGACTCATAATACCGCTGATCGACCAAACGCTTATGTAGCACCACAGTTACGACCATGTGACTCTGCTCAGTGCTTGCCAGGCATACTTGCTGTATTCGATCCACTTGTTCTTCTCTACAGACCCCGACGGCTCCGCGATGATCAACACGGCAGCCATGATCAACCTCCAGGAGCTTGCGTCTGCGATGTCGTTGACCGGACTACAGCCTCCGAATGTGCAACAGCATACTACACGCCCCTCTTGGGAACTGTGGATCATCTCAGAGGCCAAAAGACGAACACTGTACGTATCAATCGCCAACTCCGGAGTATCTCTCGCGGTTCTGACATCCAGCCGAGGTATACGAGTTACATGTTCGAAAATGCGTGGAACTTCATGCACGGCACAACCTCATACATCGGTTCGTCTGACCAAAGTTGTTTCCAATGCCGAGTCCTCAGGCTCATGGCTCATAAATGAACTGTAGCGACGGAGCTCGGTAATCTGCCCCTTCCTTCCTGCAAGGGCCCATGGGCCGCTACCACCAAGGAAACCTGGGCGGTCGAGTACGGTCGCTCGATTGCAGAATGGCCGTTCGACGATCCGCCCCGGCTTGAAGACCTTTGGGCGCATTCGGACGAGGTGGTTGTGAAGGAACGCCGGGCACGAACGGACCGATGGGTGGAATCCGCCGATGAGTTTGGGATGTTTTTGTTTGCTGTGTCCAGTATCACGCACGCTTAGCCCCGTTGAATGTTTCCGAGGGAATTTAAAATAGCGGGAGGGACAAGCGGAGCAATCTATGTCCAATCCTACTGCTAGTGACGACGTTTTCGAGCGGACGGGCTGCTGTTGGCGTAGACCATGGCGGTAAATGGACTGTTGTAATGCAGTAAATATTCTTTCTTCCAGGACGGCAGAAATATCCCACCCCTCAAAACGAAGCGCAACGGCGTATATCAGGTGCACATAGAGCGCAACCAACAGCCCTACTGGACGCTCGTACCTTTCAGAAAGTCGTCAATAACAGTCTAAACAGCCCGTCGTATGAAAAAAAAACACGACTCACCAAAGTGCCGCGCCAGCAAAGCACAATTCCGCCCCGACGTACATCGGGTTGTCGAGCACGTTGAATGGGAAGGCCGTGACCCGCTTTGGTTGCAAGATGGAGAAATAGTCGCCACAGAAGGTGCCCCAGAACCCGAGGCGGAGGTAGGCGGAGGCGACGAGGATGTTTCCGACTCCGAATATTATCCAGGAAAGGATGGTTTGGATTTCGTAGGGCAGGGGATAGTGTGGTTGTTCGTGGAGCGCGACGCGGTACCTTGTTTTTTTTTGGTTTCAATTGCGCTAGTAGATCTCGCGCGGTCCACGGCGGTGGTAGTATGATACAGATACGCACAGGAAGTCGCGGAGTAGACCCGCGAAGAAGATGCAGACGCCCAAAATGGAACACGCGAGGCGGGCGCCGATGAGCCTGCTCAAGGTTCGATTCTTGTATTCTAAGGGAATAAATAGTGTCAGGAACAACTCCGGGACGCAAGACGAAGTTGTCTACCGTTTCGGCCAATCAGATTCCACATGAGAGGGTTCGCCGCGATGGAGAGGAGGGAGACGTAGAGCGAGGGCCGGGAAAAGTCGATGACATGCATATGGCGCGAAAGATACTCGACGATGGGTTTGGTATCAGTTGGTGGACGGTGGGCGCACGGTAAGAGGGCTGATCGCCGGCGTCCGAGCGGGGGGAATGGAAGCAGATACATTTATATCACGACCCTGCCAGGCCGTGAGTTCATCATGGCATCAAGCCGTTCCGAGTCGTTGCCTGAAGTATAACAATTTGGGCCACTCTGTCTCCGCGTTAGAAGTCTGCGCGTATCTTATGCGCGTCTGGACGCGTATATTTCGCTATGTATCCGTATTTCGGCTGCTGGAGAGGGGAATCTCAGTCTTGAGGCCGGTCGCATTCAAGTTGAATTCCGGAGGGTAGCGAACTTGCGAATCAGGGTTTGCTAGTTCGTCCGAACGAGCAAAACACTTGTTTGACACTTGTGCCTAATTGCACCACGAGAATTGGGTCGGCGATGGAGGACGTGAATTCGAACATCGTGGCACTGGTTGGAAGCAACTCCGAGCGAGTGAGCCGTTCGGCGTTATCAAATTACTGAAATAACGCGGTCACGAGATCGACTCAGGGGCAGGACGCATTGATTCTGTTGCAAGTGTGTAGCAAGTCTGAAAGGGAGGAACGCCCGACGATAACGCGTGCCTCGAGGCGATCTTGTCTGGTTCCGATCCTCCAGTAGCATATAAGCCTGAGGTGAATAACCAAGATGTAACATAGCGAGGTCACACGATTCTTCGTTCTTGTAGCATCTGTTCATTAGAGACTAGGCCCAGCCTATCTAGAAATTGGTGCGCAGGAGAATGGTATCAATCGATCTGTGTACAGTGTTGGATTCTTCGCGCCGCACGCACTGGGCGAGCTTCGCTTACGCCGTTTCCGGGGCTCGATGATCGATGAACCAACCATTCGAGGCTGGTCCGAGTTAGATACTGTCTAGGGATATCCCCAGCGGTTGCGACTTGACTTGGGCCCCATACTAGTGTGCCTTCGGAATCCCTAGAATAGGCCCGTAATATTCGTCGTATTCTGGACTCAGCAGCGCTTACACTCCGCCCAGAACTTCCGTCGTACAGGGCGAAATCGGCTCCGATACCTTGAGGGGCGGAAGAGTATGGATTCTATTGCCACGGCAGGAACGGACACCGCCAGTCCCATTCCTACTGGATAAACACAGCTCAACGATAGTCTCTCTGGGGGCGGGCGCGAGCTGCAGCTGAAATTTTATCACTCATGAGTTTGCGGAGGGAGTCTACTCTCAGTCTGACTGACAGTCACAGTGATAGTGAGATGCTCGGTACGAAGTTGGACTTAGGCTCGATGGCTGTCGAACATTAATTTTCGTGCTGCAAGTGCAAGTTTATTAGATCGTAGGGCACGCAAAGTCAGTCTGAAGCATCTACCTTGCATCCAGCAGTCAGATAAGGGTGCAACAGGTGCAACCCAAAAATTCACGGCGGCCCGCGGAGTCCTCATTTGGAGTGTGCTCCGGTTGCAGCAATTCTCGCCGGTGCAACTTGAAAACATAGCACTTTTGGCTGGCTTGCAGAATTTCATGTGCGAGTGTGGGGGTTCTTGGGAGGAGAGGAACTGTTTCGAGGACTTGAAAGCCATCGGCGCGAGTTTCCACCCGATTTATTTAAACTGACGAGGATGGCAATACTTCTTGATCGGGTGTCGTGCCAGCGCTCGCCGCTCGCGCCCAACTTGGTACCACGTACCACTTCGCAGACCATGCGGCCCAACTTCCAAGCTGCCCGCGGTGCCCGTCGAGAATTTTCGAAGCTATCTCGAGATGCCTAATGGTCCCTCGAGTTGACTACTTGCGATTCCACGAACCGGAGAGGGAATTTAAACGCGACAATATACCCAGAAGCGACGCCTGTCAATGAGCAAGGATGTATCATTGATGTAACTCGGCGCTGAGCGCTCTTTTGTGGCATTTCACCATGTCCAAAATTGTCCAAAAGGTCCCGAGTCGCCATTTTTTGACCAGTCCTGGGGCGCAAATTTGGTCGTGAAAAATCGCAGAGGTACCCAGGGGAGCATATTTTCCTGTGCGGTTGAGCTCAAGGCAACAGCAAGTTGGATGGCGAACGGTGAGTGGAATGAGGACAAGGAATCAGAGGATCACTGCCACCCGTGGCGTGGGCGCTCAGATCGCGCGCATCTTTTTTCGGCTGCTCCGACACTTCAAAAGTGTACTCGCCCCAAATGGACTCTTCACACTTCAGCTCCCCCCACCACACATTCCTTTCTTCAATATGTCTTCTGCCCGCCAAGGATCCAACCGTTCCTTGACCGGAGGTCGCAGTTTACTCCCCGCGATAAGACCCTCGGTTCCAGTGCAGCTCATCCCCGAGGTCCCTGCCCTCACGCTCGTTGCTTGGACCTTTGGCCGTGGCTCAGTTGTACGGAGGGTCCTCGTTTGCTCGGGGCATGTGTCTGACCGCTCCCTAGATCTGGAAAATATGGCCTGCAGTCTTAATGCACACTCTCTTTGCCGTCGGCGTCGTCTACTTCTGGGAATTCATGGAGCGCAAGCTTGACATTCCCAACGTCATGTTGACCGTGCTTGGTACGTCCGCTACTACTCTCTCGTGTTGCCAGATATTCATATCTCAAAAGGTGTGGTTATCGGGTTCGTCGTGGCTTCTTGTACACAAACCCGTCAACGATGCTGAACTCTTTCGTAGTTTCGTCATTTCGTACCGAGCAATGAGCGGGTGCGTCCATCATTCAACATGCTTCGCAGCATACCTGACAGCGATTCCAGCTACGATCGCTACTGGATGGGTCGCGCCGCCTGGTCCGATGTCATCAAGAATTCCCGCACCATGGGCCGCCTTATTTGGTACCATGTCCCTCCGCGTCTCACCCCAAAGACTGCCGAGGAGACCGTCAGCGGCCAAGTCATGCGGACTTCGCAAGAACTGAACAAGGTTATGGCCGAGAAACGCATGGCCCTCGACCTCGTTCTTGGGTAGGCTCCCTCTGTGGGTTCTGACACCCTAATTAACCCATTTTCAGTTTTGCTGTCGCGCTCAAACACCACATCCGTGGCGAGCTCGGCATCTACTACGACGACCTCTACCACCTTGTCAGACCCCTCCATGATGTACGGACAGTTTGCTGCTCTACTTCAAAAGATACTGGCTGAATCTTCGTCTAGCACACCCACACATCCAGCCAGCAACAGCGCCACAATGCAGAGACCGCGGCCGCCATCACCCCGCGCCCCAACCGAGTGACATCCGCTTCCCATCTCCCCCTCGCCAAGACCCCCCCTCCGCCGTCGACATCGTCCGGCCCGCCCAAAGGTCCGGCTCTCCTCCCCGCCGGAAACGTCTATGGCACATTCGACCCCTCCCGCACCGGCTCCCGCACCTCCCTCAAGCACAATCTCAAACGCAGCCCCTCGCATGCTTCGCACGACTCCACCAGCTCCCAGCACGAGCACCTCCTCCCGGGCTCCAACCCCATGAACGAGACCGCCGAAGTCGCCGCGGACCTCATCCCCTTCGCCGGCGTCTTCTCCTCCATCCGGCTCTGGTTCCACACCAAATTCGGCAAGGCGCAGAAGCCCGTCATCGTAAGCCTCTTCCTTCACCTCTCGTATTTATCCCGAGAATGTGCATGGGCGCTGATTAATATCGTTCTGTGCAGCCGCAATACAACGGCGGCCCTCCCCCGCGCAAGTGGGCCGGGCCCATCCACCCGGACGTCAAGCTCATGAAGATGAAACCCCAGACGGGCGAGAACCTGCCCGAGGAGGTGTTGCGCTGCATCAGCGAGTGGTGCAGTGTCCTCGAGGACCGCAACACCGTTGGCAGCGGGCTCGGCGGCATCATGGGCGGGATCGCGACCTTCGAGGCCAGCCTGGCTAGTAAGCTGCGTTCCCTGCTGCTTTCCCTATCGTCGTCCGTCTGCTGGACCGTGTGCTGATTCTTTTTCCCGCAGCTCTGGAGCATATTTTGACTACACCCCTTCCTTTGTACGTGTTTTCAGCCTGCGCGCGCCGACTTCATTCCGCTGACATGTCGTTCTAGCGTGTACTCCGTTCACATCAGGTCCGCATCCCTCAAACGAGTAGTATTGACTGACCTCTGACGACTCCGCTTCTTGCATCTAGACAGTGAGCGCCTTCTCTCCGCTTCGTAGACTCGTGCTGATCCCTTTTTCCCCCAGCACCGTATGGCTCTACCTCTTCCTCCTTCCCTTCCAGCTCGTCAACGAGTTCGGGTGGCACACCGTCCCCGCTGTACGTCGCCCTCCATCGCCCACCTACTCCCTGCTGACACGCCTCCAGGTCGGCATCGGCGCCTTCATCTACCTCGGCTTCGTCGCCGCGGGCGAGGAGATTGAGCAGCCCTTTGGTGCGTTTACGTCCTTCCCCTCCCCTCCCTCCTCCCATTCCTTCCCCTATATAAGCACCTCGCTGACGACGACAACGCAGGCTACGACGAGAACGATCTTGACCTGGACATGTTCTGCCAGGACATCATCGCGCAGGACATCGGGAGCCTCAAGACCGCGCCGTGCCTCAACGCGTACCTCGGCCCGGACCACCACGAGCTCATCCGCCACCGCTCGATGACGCTCACCGAGGCCACTGCGCACGACGAGTTTGAGGACGTGAGCGATGAGGAGATCATGACCTGAGCCGATGTCTTCCTGTCGCTTGGGGCTAGCTCCCCGTCCACTCGAATATTTATTCAAGTATAAGTACCTTACCGTTCCTCTTGTTTATTTTTTCTCTGTCCCCTCGTGTACTGACTCGATATCTCACTCTCCTTGAATTGAATGAATTGTTTTCGACTCTTTGGTTTTGGAATGTTGACTGGGCTGGGCTGGCCCGTCGAGACAGTCAGATGGATTTCAAAGAATCCTGCACAAGTACACATTAAAACGACGTAACACGACATGATCCTGCCAGTATTCGAAGGGGCGATGCAAGTCCTACCGACCAATAGGACCCTACTTGCTGAGCGCTTTCGCACCATCACTAGATTTGCCCTTCGCACTGCCAGCAGTGTTGGCCTGGATGAAATGAATCGCCAAATTGATGACATGTCCGATTTCAGCAGGCGTAAGCCCAGCGGCCTTCAACTGCTCCTCGAGGTCCTCAACAAAAAGGGCCACAACAGTGTCGTATCCCGCCTTCTCCAGCCGCTCTCGAACCTTCTCGATCTTGTACTGTTTGCAGAACGCTGCGATGGACGTTGTTATCGCATCCACGTTCATATCCTGCCACCCCTTGAAGCGGCCCGTGAGGTTGGGCGCAGCGCCCACTCCGCCGCCACCCCCCTGCTTGCCGGTTCCACCCATACCACCATAGCCGCCTTGAAAATATTAAACAGTCAGTTGAATCCAGTATCGTTGCATGAGCACGTAAAGTACCTGCAATCTCTCCGGGAAATGCGAGCGCAAATGCGGTGCTCATTTCTGGGCCCTCTCCAAGTCCGCCAGGTCCACCTGCTTCCTGACCAGGTCCACCCGCGCCGCCCACCCCTCCTGAGAGCACGAGTGAGCAGACGGCTATGAGGAATGGGTATGAACCTACCGCGCAAGACCTTCCCGGGAACTGCCACTACCGTCGGGTTCGCTGGTTGAGTTGGATGCGTCGACATCAAGTGCGAGCTTGTGGTTGGTTGGTTGGTTGTTGGAGAGAGGTGTTAGAGACCAGGTAAAGTTGAGGGTTTCATCCCACTTTTATAGGACTCTAACGGCACTTTCTCGAATACCATTCCAAAGCGCGCGATAGGTCGATCTTCGTAAACAGCGCCCAATTGTCAGAAGCCGGGATAATTTCAGAGCCTGGTAGACGCGCCCAGCTCCATTACAGTGAGCACTGTGAATGGTCGTCGGCGTCAACATAGGCGCCATTTGAATTGAGAATGATGCTCCGATACAGCTGGGGAGCCTCCTCCGACATGCTCGTATGGGCGAACAATGACACCGTACGGGAGTCGAGGACAGTTTAGGTCTGGAATTGGGGTCAGCGATCGAATGAGAACAAAAATGGGCAAAGTTATACATGACATATTCGGGCCAGCCCATAAATGCGGCGAAATAGACGCCGTCGAGACGTTCGAGGGAGACCTGAAGCTTGATTAAGGCATGCGATTAGTCCAGCAGCTGGCAAATCACATATTCGGCCTCAACGGAATACCCACTCCCGCGAATTCACCTCAATCTGGAACAGCATCCGGAGTCCGTCTTACCTGAGTGCGACTCGCAAAGTCTCCGTCCCGTCCGCAGGGAGCTTGGTCTTCGCCGCCCACCCACCTTTGTCCACGTACGCCCCCGTCGCGTGGATACAACCCGGAACGACTTGTCAAGGCCACAGTGGAAACGGAGCGTGCGCGCGTGGAGGCGGTTGGGGGGTTGTGCGTGAAGCACGGCCGCTGACGGCGTAGAAGAACTTCTCGGTGTTGGTAACAGTATGCACGCGAGGCATCGATTTTTGTGGCGTAAAACGAGGCGAATTGCACGTCGCTGAGGCTTCGGAACAGCCAAACGCTCCTGGAAACCATAAAAAAAATAGGTGGGCGCGACCATGGTTCTGCACCTTCTGATGAGCGATAAGGGCTAAGCGCTTCCCCTGTTTTTTTTGAGAGCAATGAGACCCGAGGTATTGGGCGTGTGGTACCAGGCGGATGCATCGTCGACCCCGTCGCATCCATCCTTTGTCCCATCCATGCAGGAATTCCCAGCGATATTCCGACACAATGGTGACGCAGGCGCGGTCCGCGCAAATCGAGGTCGCTAGTAACAGGATATCGTGAGCCCACGTGGATCTACTGAACTTCAAGAAAAGACCCACCAATCGCCAGCGCAGCGCAGTGACTGTATCTCAAACATAGCAGCCCGCGTGCAATCTGCGGAGCTTGAGGGGAGACACCTATCGCGATACGATGACGACGAGGAGATGGATTCATAGTGCAAACAAGACCGGTGTCAAGTCCCAGCCTGTTCTAGCACCGACAGAGTTGAAGAGATGTCCACCGGGGAGGAAATGTAACGGAATGAGAACACACAGTGCAGTAGCATGCGGTCTGGACATCGGCGACAAGTTGTACAGCGGTGCAGAGCTATGAGAACCCGAGAACAAAGAAGGCGCGCCTTCCAAGGAAATGGCGACAGAGCCCAAGCGTCGACCAGCTGGGCCGTCAGGATATAGAATGTCGAGAAGATGGCGGTCAGCACGCAACGGCGGAGGACCTTTTGTTTTGAGTTGGACTGAGACGTCGTGGTTCGAAGGAAGGCGGACGTTCGGCATTATCGGATCGGTGATCACTCGCGGTCACGGGATGGACCTCGCACACTGAGAACTGAGACGCGTAAGATGTAAAGCGTGCTATCCAGGCGAATGTGGTGTGACAATGTATTGTCTCTCAGGATTCCAGCCGCCGTACCCGGGGTAGTTGTCGCGGTATGTACAGCGCAGACGTTCGGAAGCCGCAATGCTCGCCTATTTCCTTCTGTTCCCCGTATGCTTGCTCCTATATCTCACTCTCCTTGACTAAGTGTATTTAGCCGTCTACATATCTTATTGCCGGGAACATTCACTCCCTCCTCCAATGTCAATTGGGGCCCGGGAAGCTTGCCGTGTCGACACCTCTGGGGGAAAGATATCAATTGAAATCGAGTTCGGGTGCCTATTACCCGGTCTGAAACAGCAAAGCCTCACGGTTCAAGAGGAACGTAAGGTAAAAGGATCCTAGGATCGATGTTCAAATGTCGGTAACGGCACTCAGGTGGTGGTATTCTGGTAGGCGCCAACTTGGCACTCACTCTGATTGTTCAACTTCCTGGTTGCGAGGGTTGAACGTACGTTGAACCTGGGTGAGTGACCGCGCTGTCATGCGGTGCATATGTAAACGGTGGAACGCGGCTGATCTGGGTGTAGCTCGACGAAACGTTCGAATGCGAAATATAGGTTGCGGTCTAGGATAACGATTAAAGAGAAAGAAAGAGGTTGTCTAAATTACTTCGTGACGTTACAATATCGAGGACTCCTGCTCCGCCAAAGGGGGTTGAGCCTGGGCAACCATCGCTTTGTGGCGCCGCGAAACGTTGATTACTGGTCCTCTGCCAATCCCCCCCTTACCGCCTACCTCCTGCCCCAGTCCCCCGGTCCCGCCTTGCCCCCCTGGAGTGTATGAATGTGAATGTCAGCGGCATTCAAACGACGCGCTTGGGCTCACCGGAGATATTCCCGACTTTCAACCGCTCGTCTGGGTCAATGTCAAGTTCGGGCCCACAGCCCTCGCCACCTTCCCCACCCATACGGCCCTGTCCACCGGCGCCACCAAATCCACCTGTGATAGCGGCTAGCTCGGTGGGTTTTTCTACGGCGACGATTGGACCGGACTTCGTTACTTAAATCACAAGAGTAATCTGACCTTCGGAGGGCAATTGTCTGAATTTGGTGTGCTGTCGACGCATTTAGGTGAATGAATGAATTACAAAGGGCAGAAAGGGAGGGCGCATCGCACCTCGAGATCGTGAAGGGACGCGAGAACGTCCTGGACAGTGGCAAACTGTGCAAAGTGCTGTTAAGTACAGCCATGTTGGCGATGACACCGACGTACAGTGGAATCAGCAATAATCTGGGTGAGGGCCATGTTGTGTTTCACGAGACACGAGGAGTTCTCGCTGAGAAAATCGTTGAGTCGGCCCTGCGCCGAGGCCGCTTCGAGGTCATTCGTTATGGACTTTAACTCGCTAGAGGCCCGCAAATGCGTTGAGAAAAATATAGAGAAAAATATAGAAAAGAGAGAACATTGAGCCGCTCACCGTTGGAGGGCTTCTACGACCTTCCGACCGCGCTCTGGCTCGTCCTGTGCCAATTGAGTGATGATGGGCGTGATTCGGTCTATTCGGGTGGCGAATTCAAGAAAGCTCTTCGTGTTTGCCGACGTGTGCTAGGTGGAGGACGTGAATGAGCGAAGGGGTGAACAGTAACTCGGTTTACCTCGATACGCTTGGTGATGGCCAGCAAAGAGTCGATGACACTGCTCAGGATTCCGCCTAAGGCGCTATTGGCCGAGACGGCGCTGAGGGTCGTCAGGGCGAGGGACAGGACGTCGCGCGAGGGGTTGGGAGTATCCAGTGTGTCGGGTGTTACTGTACCCGATTTCAAGTCGATGAACGGCGCTGGGATGGGGGCGGTCTGCGAGGGATGCTTATTCCTATTCCTTGCGGAAAGTCGAAAACGACGGCGGATCCAGACACAGATCAGCGACATGACACTCGAGAGGGAACAGCTAAGGCTTGCTGGAGATACTTATACCCTAGCGTCTACCTGTGGTCACGCCCGTGAGTCCAACACGTTCATGAAATGCAGTGGTTTACCTCCTTCTCTTTCAAGGTCGTATGTGTTGCAGTGATAATGAATATGTGAAGATGTTGGAGTAAACGAGGTGAGAGTTTCGGTCTGTCAAGATGGACGATGGAACCCAAGTATAAATCGATGCAGCCACAAGGGCCCCGATAACGCGAAACTTCATCAGTAAAACTACACAGTTGTCTTTGGCATCTTACGTCTTTGGCCTGCGTCTTTGGGTGTCTTTGTCTTTACAACCGATCTTTCGTCTTTGAGCGAGGGTCTTAGAGGTGTCTTGGGCTTGTGAGGGCATCTTAGGTCTTTGACCAATGTCTTTTGCTAGTGTGGTTCCCCGGGTGACTTTTGGTTTGTTTTTGAGCTGTGAAGTTGGTGCAAAATAACAATTGTATCCGAGTATCCCATTTCTGCTGTGTGGCTCCCGCTGCTCACTAGTGCCACAATCCAACTTGAAAATTGAGCTCATGTCTACCCGGTGAGAACACCCGACTTTGTGAGCTGGGGCACTTGTGGAGATGCCCAGACTTCAAATGTAGAGGACAGATATCAATTCCGTCGATTTGAATGAGATGGGGGAGATTTGTGCAGAGGGTCTGATTCGAACAACCGACAAGTCATTCAAACTCCGACTTGCCGAAGGCCGACATCACCGAAGTGTCAAGGTGGCGCAACGTGATTGATGGTAGCAATCTGGTTCGTTGCTCTCAACGCTCATGTCCTCTCCCCTTGCCCCTCCCTCGTCCTCCCTGGTCTCCTGTCCGGCCTCGCCCGTGCTCTGCCCACTCGCTACCCGGCTTAACCAAGGTCTAGGCTGATATTCGGACAGCCGATGTCCCCTGCAGCGTCTCTCGCAGGCCCCGCAATTCCCTGGCCCGTCAAATGGCACGCAATCCTCCCGTCTGAGTTCAAGTCATCCAATTATCAAGATTCAAGACTTTCTGGTATTACTACAAGTTTCAAGCAACGTCTCAAGCTCCAGCGCGACTCGACGCCGCAACCTCCTCCGCAAATCAAGACGCGGCAACATCTCAAGCTCCAGCGTGACTCGACCACAACCTCCTTCTGCAAACTCTCCGACCTCAATCTGCCTCAGTTATGGCTTGATTTACCTGTTGTTCTCAAGCAGAATGTGGAGGGAAGGACACGACTCAGGGGCATGAGCGGTGCGCCACCATCTTCTAACACGACCTTTCGCTAACTTAACATTTTGTTTCCACTCGACGCATCGCAGTCTCGGACCGCCCGCGACCTTCTCCTCCCACCCAAGCTCACCCTCGTGATCATCCTCGCCTCGGCGCATGCGGCGCTCGCTCGAACTCCGCTCGCACATCTCCGCATCGTCGTCGATGATCCCGTTCGGGGTAAGTGGATTCAATTCGCAGTAGTGTCCGATCGCAACTGGATTCGTAGTCGTTACACCCGTGAATATATTAAAATTTGCCCTACCTCGTCTTTCCAAGTGTCTTTGATCTGTCTTGAGTGATCTTGAACACGATCTTGGCCAAGACCTGCGGCGTCTTTGCTGTCTTTCCCAAGACAGATGTCTTGGCTAAGACTTTTAGATCTGCTTAGCCAAAGACGTCCGTCTTGGGACAAAATGTGTCTTTGGCGTCTTTCGCGTCTTGCCCAAGACGTCAAAGACGCCAAAGACAACCTTGTAGTTTTACTGATGTTGAAACCGCAGAGCCCTTGAGTGGTCCGAGTTCCGAGGCCGAGTCCAGAGAACAGGATCCTAGGACGCGGGGCGATGAAATCAGCACTCCTGGCGCCAGGACCTGGACCTGTATCTTCGCGGGTAGTTCGGCGGCCGCCAAACTACAGTATACCTATACCTCAAATCGCGTCTTCATTGATTCGTGGCCGCCGGCCAGCTGGCTGCGGTGGGCACTGGTATGCATTCAAGATACCCTTCGTGTATGTGGAAGCAGCCTGCCACACTCCTCATTGCAAGCCAGTTGTCAAAACCAAATTATCGAGCAGGAGAGTCTAGAGAGGACCATGGGAATTACCTGCGATCCGCTGCGGCGGTCAGCCGTCGGTTAACCTTTGCCACCGGCCTTCGACACAGACGAAAGTGAGACGAATGCCGTCCTTCCATTTCGACCACTGGCGCCGGGCTCGACCTTGAGGGCGGCGTTCTTCATATCCTCAGCTCAGCAACCTGTTCCATCGTGGCTCTCCTGCCGAGGAAGGGAAACGGGGAGAATCCGCACTCGAAGTGCCACGTTCATCATCGCTATTGCGCTCGGGAGCCCCAAGCACTGCGCTGCAGCCGAGCACGACGAGCCTGTGGACGACGTAGAAGAAACCCGAGGGTGCGATGTGGGCGATGGGGCCGCTTCCCCTGGTTTCCCCGGCTGCGTCACTGGCAGCTCACAGCTAAGGCCCAACACCTCCAAGAATTCAAGTCTGCACCCTGGTCCTCCTTCTCCCGCGAAGCACAGTAGCAGACCCCCACCACTGCAAGTCTGGTCCCGCCTCCTTGGGAGACCGTCAAGTCTCAAGGAAGTTCACGCTACGTTCGACCAAGAACGCTCGATGGAGGACGCTACGCCGATATTGAAGACACAATCGAGTGGGACGCCCGAGAGCGTGGGTGCGGTGGAGCCCGGAGTGCCACCGTCTTACTCGTCCATCATGCCCACTCATGCCCAAGAGTCTCAAGCCGCTACCCCCACAATGGGCCTGTTGACGGTGTGGAAGCGTAGGGCTAGTGACGTGCGCATCCTCGTCGTCAACCCCCGGTCCCCCCTGGTGCATTCACTACATCACCTTGCGCGCCTTCGTCGTGCTCGCATCCATATCCGCGCCACCGCCGCACTTCCACCAGCACTCGCTCCCTTCTCCTCCCAATCCCCTCCCGTATCGAGTTGATGGGCATCGCCTGCCAAACCTCGGCGGCGGGCCCGGACTCGTTCTCGACGCTGAATACCGTCAATACGGCAGCTGCGGATGACACGAGCGCGTCCGGTGTAGGTGCTTCCTCCACGCATCCACGCTGAATGAACCGAGTACGAGCGGGGCAGGGACGGGGACGGGGCGTCCCTGTCGTCGATTGCGACCAAGCCGTTAGCGGGGAGGAGAACGAGTAAGGTGCCCGATGCGCTGCCTCGTCTGGTGTGTGAGGGTGCTGTCGACGATGAGCATGACACCGAGTAGCATGACACCGAGCCTTCGGTCGATCAACGTCGAGGGCGGGATCGCGGGTCGCTGCTGCAGCAATATGCTGGGGACTTATCATGGGACGGCTGGAGGAGTTGCTAGGCAGGATGGGGTTTACGATGTGGGGTCGAATGAGGGTTCGTCGTCTGCTTTTATTTTCCGCGACATTTTTGCTGATGCACCTAAAGCAGGTGGACGAGCGCGGATTGCCGCTTCCCTCCCAGCCGTCCTCATGCTCCGCGGGCTCCTTATGCGGGGGAGCTTGAGGTCTCTGCCGGTGCCGCAAACGCAAACGCCAACAACTCGTACGACGCCGCGGACGACTCGCTCAACAACAGCGTGCTCAGCGCCGAGACCATTGGGTATGCGGACCCAGTGTATGGTGCGGTGACTGAAGACGTGGGCGTCGGGCGATATAGTGGTTCGGCGTCGGGATGATGCGCCATTTTCAAAGCACTCGATTCTCCTGCTCCACATACAGTATTGCATCCCGTTCCACATTTGTAACAAATTCCCCGCGACGACTTTTTATTCCTGCATAACTAGCTACCGCTTTTACCTTACCGTCGATGCCGTTGTCTTGCATGTATAAGAATTCTGCCCTCGCTGGTAATAGGGGCTTCGGGGATAAGTCGCCGACCTACGGTTTCTTCCCGCCACTATCAGCCAAAATGCATCGCTGCTTGGAAATCCAGGAAGTCGTCAGAATTGTACTGGAGAACCTGCAGCCCGATCCATCCTACCCTCCCCGCCCGCCGGGAGCAATCGACTGGCTTTGTCGTCGTGGGGCACGCTCGATTAGGCAATTAGTCACGTGCTGATGGCCTTTGCGTGCCCCGGGGTGACTTAGCACGCGAGCGGCGATCGGCCCTCCGGACACCCTCCTTAGGGTTTCATAGCTCGATCGTGTATTTATTCCACTCTCCTCCCCACAAACAACTTGCGCCATGAACCATATAAAACATTCTGCAACCACCAACCGCAAGAACCCTGCCGGGAGAAGCCATACAGCCACTGATTGGCAGCTCGGGGATGACGGCCCGCTGTTTTCTGAGTGCCTCGAGGCCCATTTATTGCTTCGCCGCGCCTCGTTTGGGTTTCAGAGTGATCAATCAGAAACAATTTTCACACTCCTCTTCCTCCTTCCTCTCCCCTCGATCCTCTGTGCTGCTCGATGCCGGTACAACTACCCGAGGGCTTGTCGGCTTCCAGCTTGATCACTGCCAAAGGCGCCGAGCTCAAGTTCTGGGTCGTCAAGACAAACGAGGCAGCGGATAAAAAAGTCCTCAATGTCAGCGGCACGGTTGAGACGCTGAGAGGCAACCTCGCCAGCTATTACGGCCTCGACCTCACGATAAACCCGCGAACCGCTGCCGTCACTGCACCAACCGTCAACGAAGACATTCGAGACCGACAATGGGCAGACTTAGCGGCGATGGGAGTGGAGTGGAGAGAGAAAGTGCGAGCGGGGCTCCCATTCAGGTTATTGAGCCCGGATCAGCACGCAGGTAATTCTTTCATGTAGTAGAGATTCAACAATGTCTAAAATACCTCCAGACTCCGACCATCCCCACCCTATTCTGTCTACGACTTCAGAGAGTACTTCCAGCCAGAAGCATCGTACTCCGACGCGTTCAAGCTTGCCGCAAGGCACCAATTCGGCGGTAAGTGGTTTAGATCATAGATGAACATGTGACCGTGATACTGAGTCCGTTCTATAGGTTTCACACACCACGACTCTGGTACAGCGCGATCCGGGTTCTAATCATCTCCCTACGTCCGCGGTCACCCTCCCCTCTGCAGCTGGCCCATCCACTGCCCTCCCATCCAGCACATCCACCGTCCCGCCCCGGGTATCCCATCCTGAGGCCGCGGTTCTGGATGACCTCTCGACGGTGGTCGCCGGGCTCGAGCGTTGCCAAGGGCTGCAGGCCATCATCCAACAAATCGAGTCTGGCGCGGTTCAGGCGATACGCGACCGCTACGGTCCGTCGAAACCCGGTCACCGCGGTACAGCGGATCCATCATGGCCCAGATATTCCAATCTTGTGTCCAAACGGGAGCGTCTCTACCGGATACTCATCCAGGACTTCGGGGGCAACAAAGAGCGGTTTTTCAACTTCTTCTCTGTTCCTCCACCCGTCGCCAAGAAGCGCAAGCGCGCGGATGATGAGCCGACGACAGTTGAGGATCATTATAGGTCGTTCCGAAAGATTGTCGAAGCAGTTCCATGGTGCGAGGCTGATCTTGCGACCGAACGTCGTAACAATCAGTACTTGGGTGCCGATGGGAATTTCTCGGAGGACCTTTGGAAGGGTCGGTGGAAAACGTCGAATGGGTGGGAGGTTTGGCGCGAGATTGGTCGCGAACGTTATGTCAAGGAGAAGTGATGGTTCAATTTTCGTCGGTACTGTGTCTAAGTTGGTAGTAGGTACCTAATAGTTTTTATCGTAGTCCTGCATATACTCGTGATTGTCGTTCGGTGAATAGAAATATCTGAACATTGTTACCGCCTCAACCTGCGACCAACCTCCCTATGCCGCAACCATGTCAGCGGACCATTTCTTGATCTTGATTCGATACTGACATCCCCCCCGACGGAAGGAATGTGTTCCGTAGAGTGCCCAAGACGCATAGCCTAGTCGTTGCAAGTCTTTCGAAAGTGAACGACTCAGAACACTAGCAGTCTAGAGCGGTATTTAGCGTTGCAAGACGGATATTGGAGCAGAGAATACTGACCAGAGGCTGGCTTTGCATCACCGCACCGGATGCACTGACGTGAAGGAATATCGGACCCGTCTTTTGAATCTCCGGGCCGTAAAGTGAGGCCAGAAGAATGAAGGCTCGCACCGGACAGACTTTAGGATCATCATCGTTGGCATGGAGTCTCCAGGAATGTAAGAGACCGGTTTGATTTTGCTTGCGGGTATTGAGGCCAACATCAATGAACCTGCCTGTTGAATAATGGATCGGCTGTTTCCTGGATCTCGAAAGAGGGCTCACGTTCACCAGGAATCTTGTCAATGTTTTCGAAGCGAAGCTTAACTACCTCGTCGATGCGTAGTAACATCAGCCAAGCAAGCAGGTAGGCAACCTAGAATGAAATCAGTCGTGGGTTGTAATTTTCATTGGAACACTCAACAAATCGAATTATTCCTCCCCGCCGCTCCGCCAGCGTCAGATCGGCCCTCATGCAATAATCATACAGCCGATGAATGTCTTCAAGCGCTAGGGCTCGCGCTGAGGAAGATACCTCCCCCGACTTTGCTTTCGTCTTCTCTAAGCCAACCATAAATTGGGAAACATGACGGGATCGCGTTGGAAGTCCACGCCTGTTCACATATTCATCAGGAGATACCAAACTGAGTAGAGATGTGATACAGACCAAGTATTTGTCGCTGGATCAAGCCGCCATTCTGTTAAGCTCTCATTCGGTCGAATGCTCCGATACCACATTGTCAGCGCGGCCCGAGTTGAGACGGCGGTGGAATACTGTCAAGGCCTTCTGTGAATATTTAAAGTGGAGAACACAGTTCAACCTACTTTCTTGCCCTCAAATCCATCTTCAATTGGTCCGCATTTTTGAGTGATGAAGGTCGCAATGTCTCGGGGGGTTTGTTCGTCGACCTGCTTCGGGTTCCATTTCTTGTTCCGCCGCAAGTGGAAAGTGAAGTAATGACGAATTATTCTGCATCAATGCACCGGTCAGCAGCAGATACTCGGCCGTATAGTCAATCCAATCTTACCGCAAATGTCCCGTTCGAGTGCCATCGGTAATGCTTGCCTTTGTCATTTTAGCAGCATATCGTGCAGCGTCATCGTCGATCTGGTCCTCAGGGAAGTCGTCAAAGTTCAAGGAGATCAGCTCTTGGACGTGCTCTAGGAGGGAGTCTGCATCTTCGAGGTCGAGGAGGCACATCTCATCCTCAATCTAATAATTATGGTCGTGTCAGTGAAGGCAGTCAAGATGTCACAAGAGGCCAAGTCATACCTGGGAATCTGTTGGAGGAGAGCTGTCACCAGTCGCGTCGGGGGATTGGGTCGCAGGGGGATACGACATCGGGGAAGAAGGGAAAAGGAGACCAAGACAGGGTCACAAAGTCTGGCTTTGGATTAGAGTTGCGGTTGCTGGATGTAAAACGCGTGTTTGTAGCGTCGTACGATTGAATGGACCCTTATTTGAGTCAGAGAATCGTGTTCAATAGTCAAGCAGAAGCTATATCGGGGTTTGTGCGACGTGCGCAACGCGCCGAAACACGGTCAGGTGACATGCTCGGGATATTGGACCTGTGTTTTACTAGGTTTTTACCGCGGTCTTGGGAAGTGGGAATGGAATCAGGTTGGACTGCGTGTATATCCAACCCACAAAACCGGCAGTGTGTGCGGTCCAATGACAAACTCGACGTCACAGTTCGATCGGGGGCGTACATTACTTTAAGCTTCCAGCAAGATTTCCACAGGTGTGCTTTTGCCCTGGCTACGGGTATTAAGGTATCCAGGTAGGCCTTGGATGTCAGGCTAGTACTCTCCCATCTATTCACGGAAGCCCCCATGTTTTATGCCCACAACGGCGGGTATATTCATCATATCAAACCATACTCTTTACCATCCTCCCAGAAATTACCCCCGCCAGATTCATTGTGAGACTCATTGACTTTTGTGTGCTCAAATATGTAAGAAACACACCTGAATATTCTTGGGATGATTGATCACAGCCCCCACCGATGGTGCCCAAGATCTAGCAGGGCAGAGTTTGAACCGTTGAATTCGGCTCCATCCTGCGCCGTCCACACAACGTGTTGATACCCAAAATCATTTTTAGGACCAACTTAGGATGCCATTAGTCAATGCTACCACCGTGAATTGGGCTTTAGAGTGTGCTGTAGCTTACCCTAACTCGCACAGAATTTTGATCTGCCATCAAATCTCGCATTTCATGTTGGTGTTTTCCATTGCACACAGTGTGGATGCCATTACATACACAGCAAGGAAGGTAAGTATCTGTGGTAGCTATGGTACTGCGAGCGCTTCGAGGAGACCACGGTTGAGATACTTGCGCATCTGTTCACGAATGGTCAACCGTGGGAACATCGGCTATTTTCCTTCCCGGAGTTGTTGAGAGCCGACAGCGAGAACTTGGATGGAAGCCAATTTGTATTTGGAATGTCATGCCATTTAGGTGGGCCCCACACCGGTGGGGGCCCACATATGAGTTGTAATCAGTACTTTCGCAGGGTTCACAATATCTGAACCGTGGGAACACGATCAATTCTCAGCCGAAAGGGACAGCATTCGTGTACCAAGTTTTTTTCCTGCGCTGAACAAGAATTAGGACACGTAAATTGAATGTATGCCAACGTGAATTACACCGGTCGGTTTGGGGGCGCAAATATGGAGTGAATTGAGCATAGAGTGGATTGAGTACGACACTCTAGATTACGACACTCTAGATATAGCTTCAAAAAAAAATTAAAACTCCCAAGTCAAGTCGATAATATCCTCTGTGATCATGGCACTGTATGCGTCTTCAAGAGCACGGGCCTCATGGTGCCCGTCGACCACAGCAACATCTATATCGTCCGCCTCGGAGGTCTCCGAATCCTGATCCGAGTCTTGATCCGAGTTCAAGTTCGAACCGGAATCCAACCTCGGTGAAGGAAGACGCGATAACTGTAGGGAAAGAGATATTAAGCCCAATGTGCCCAAGGGAGGTAACTTCTACTCACGTCGGTGCAAGCCAACGATGGATCCCGCATTGCGACCGCGAGAATGACCTTGGGAACGGAGACGAGTTTGATCTCGCTGTCGAGGATCTGAGGCAGCCCCCCCAGAGATGCCGCCTGCACAAAATGCTGGGTGGAGACGCGTACACGATACAGGGCGAGAGCAGAACGCTCCGAGGCATTGCCACCTCTGCTTGAAAATTTCTTCAGCATGACTGCCTTGGTTGAGCGCGATAGGAATTGTTTCGTCTCGGGGGTGTAAAAAATGTAAGGCTGTTGCACTGTTGAGATCTAGACGAAGTGGGTCTGGGAAACACTCACCGACGATATCATTCGGAAGGCTATCCCCGGCCAAAGAGTTGAGTTGAATTTCTTCAACAAGTGTTCGCCGTTCCACCCGAATTGGGTTGAACAGAATACCGACAACTCGGCAATCGAGGGTTCAGCAGGCAGCCAAAGACGCACATCCGGCTTAACCCCCGTGAATGCAGGTGAGTAAGATGTGAGCGGATTCAAATATAGCTCCGCAACCTGGCTGTTGGGGAACGTATCGGGGATGCTCTCGGCCAACCTCGGCAGCCGCCTCGACAACCATCCCAACGAATTGGTTCGCAGCTCCTGCCGGACACGACCACGCCAAGCGTCGAGGCGACGGCTGAGGTCGATGCCCTTACAAGACCTCACGATAACAATGAGGTCCCGGCCGAAGCCAGCGCGAGCAAGCGCTTGAGCGACAGCAGGCCCAGCCCCATTAAGCCCATCATCGTAATCACCACCAAGGATGAGGGCGCACAACAGAAGACCCCCTTCATCCAAGGACACCGCGTGTTCAATGGCATGAGAAGTGAAGAACAAGGCGGCATCCTTAACCAAAGATCTGGAAAAACCATCAACATAACGGTCGGACGGTGAGGAATATACAAACCCAGGCGCGCGAATCACGCATTTCGCGCCAAACACGAGCGCGTCACTGTCCTCCGTGATGATTCCGTCAATTTTCCCGTTCCTGTTGAGGTGTGCCAGCTCGGCTTCGGCCTCACCAGGAGCCTAGAACATACGTTCATCAAGGGATTATGTCAAAGAACTTCGCGCTCACATCGTAGTAGTAATACCCGAAGGCCGTGATCAAGACTTTGAGCTGCTGATCAAGCCACCCAGGTCGATAGATTACCCGTGTGCCGCGTTTGATTGGCGGACGCCCAGGACCGTCGAAAATGAACACAAGTGTAAGGGGTGCAAGGGAGAACTGGCAGAGCTGGTAGAAAAACTTCTCAAGGACCAGTTTATCGCCAGCAAGTCCCGGATTGAACACCCCCGCAGTTGAGAGCACTTCAACAACCGCGGTGATACGAATACTGAAAAGAGGTAAGGCTTCATTGCACCATACCACAGCAGGAGTCCTCGCACCTGATATCCACACCGAGTAATAGTGTTCCGCGCCCTCGGCCATTTGTCGTGAAGCACTTGGAAGTTGCAGCGAGGAGCAGGGACTTGTTTTCCCCGGCAGGAGCGGTAATCTAGGAATTGGATGTTAGCATGGAAGTAGAAGGAGCTCCAGAGAACCTCTCTTACATCCCAGAGACGGATGATTCCCATAAGGAAAGACGTTGTGGAAGGTGGGAGAGAAGAGGGATAGATCCCCTCTGCAGGTCTTAGACTTGTCTTAGACACAACTCAGACAGAGGAGAGGAGGCGATCAAGCCTCCGCCCGATGCCATAAACCATGGGGATGAGTCTGTAGGGCAGCACCGGGGACTATAGACTCGTCCTGCTCATCGGTCGTAGTGGAAATTGCAAGTTGCACGGATGTTCAACTGTGGGAACACAACCATCTACCGGTTGGACCTGTTGCGGCCGCAAGGTATGGAATCACTCAGAACAAAGTTTACGATGAGTTCCGCTGACTACGCGGGGACATATGAGCAAGAATTCAAATATTGACAATATTTGAACCGTGGGAACGTCATCAATCTCGCCCCAAAAAGGGACGTCGACCAGGTTCCTCTCTCTTGCGCCTCGCACGATCCACTTACGTGGCACTCATAGTTTGGATAAAATTGTGGCACCATGGTTAACACGGCTGACACTGCCGCCCCGGTTTTCTGCTGCAGGCACCACTGCCGCACATCTGATCTGCGGGATAAACGTCAATTCACGCCCTGTCGAAGAAGCGCGGGATTACGTAGGTCCCGACGCAAATCCCGCCGTACATCCCTCCTCCTCCTACGCGCCCATTGGAAGACCCCAAAATTTCTCGCGCTGCGCGCGCCTCCGTTCAAACCGTGAACCTCCGGGATGAGCCGATAGTTCCCCACCACCCGCTGGGAAGGTCACCATTTACTCCGCCAATGCGCTACGACTCGGGAAAACATAGATAGATGTAACACCGGGATAATTGTGCCGGGTCGTGCCCAGCGGTGTGCGCGAGACCAGAAGAAACCTCTTCAGGTTATATTCTGGATTACAACAAGCCAACCTTGCCGCGCTCGAGAGCCAAGGGGAGTGATCATGACAGCCACACCGTCAACACGCGCAATGACGCCGCCAACATCGGGTGCGGCGATGAACGGCATTAGTGTGTCGTCGGCGACGTGCTGCACACACGCTCTTGATGTAATCGCGGCGCGTTCACGTTGTCCGCGGTCTCGAGGGCCGATTAGTCTGGAGCTTAATATTATTATCTCCCGTAATTAAACCAGCATGCCCCATGGTGCTCAAAAACTTAAACGTTCATGGGGCACGCAATGGCTGGGTTTTTCCCTAGATTTTTGCGTACCCCATGGCGGTCTAAGTTGCTATTTCTTTCATGGGGCATGCAGGCTTGGGCGGTCCGGCGGTCTGGCCTTGGGAGAGCCCGTCAGCGGCGTCGCGGTGAGGTAAGTGAGGTTGTACCGACTTCTCGTCGCTGAAAGTTGCAAATATATGCCTCGGCTTGTTGCACCTTGCACATCTATCAAAAGAGCTTAAGGAGGACTTGCTGCACGCAATTAAATCGCGCCAAACGGAGGAGAACTGGTTGAGTTGGAAGCGGTTGAACATCCATCACCCGCACACGTGTCAGGGGGCCTCGGCCACTTTCGGCAGCACCATGTCATGCTCATTTGTCAACGTACCTCAAGTTAATCTAAGGGTTGCTTTCCCTCGCCCGTGTTGCAAGGACTTGCCGCGCATTTTCTGATCTTGCACTGGACATCCTGTGGCGGGACCAGTCCTCTCTGGTCAATCTATTCAAATGCCTTCCGGCTCATACCTGGGAGGTGGATCCAACAACTCGGAGACTGGTACGTCAATCTTGTGAGGGACAATTCAAAAGGTTTGCTGAACAAAACCCAGTGCTTTCGTGCCCCCATTCGAACACCTGACTGGAGTCGGGTCATGTTCTATGCTCAGCGTGTGCGAAACATGTATTCCACAGGTTGGCGCGATGGCCTTTGGGTTGAAGCGGTTAACCTACTCCATACCTCCTTTCCTGACGCAATCCTCTTACCAAAATTGCGCAAATTGGTCTGGCGCGCCACCGACCCGGCAGTTTTCCCCCACATCCGGATGTTCCTCGCACCCAGCTTAACGTCCATCGACCTATCCCTCGCACCGAGCTCTTCCCAGTTCTCCATCCTGTCGTACCTCGCATCCAATCTTCCTTCCCTCACCGTCATCTCCATCCATCCCGACGAGTTCACGGGGGCTTCGGGTGCCCTCTCTGCTGAACAAATGACGGAGGAATTCACCGCATTCATACTGGGATTAAAAGATGCCCAAGTACTTACGGTGCCAGCAGCCCTGCCCGCCGCCTATCAACATCTGGCTTCCCTGGCCAGTCTCACCGATCTGGACATAGATCGGCTGGAAGTATGCTCGGCACCTGGCGACCATTCGTCGAACATGCCTGGCTTTCAGGCCCTTAAACATCTCAGCCTTCGGGCCGCGAACATCCAACTTATCCAAAATGCTCTCCGGTGGTGTGAGCGCACACCACTCACGTATGCGCGCTTCACCTGCAGTGCATCCGCTACGGCTGTTGCGGTGGGGAATCTCCTCACAATTCTGGGGGACTCCTGTATCGATGACGGCCTCGTCGACATCAATATCGACTTTTGCGGCTCCGACGACATTGTGCGGGCAAATCCAACGGCGTATGAAATATCGGCCGCCGTCCTGCGACCGCTGCTGGTGTTTTCCAACCTCACGGACCTCAGAATTCTTTCGGGCCTGAACTTCTCCCTTGATGATAATTTCATCGACGAGATCTCCAGAGCGTGGCCGAAGATCAGGCGTCTTGCCTTTCGCCCCTGCACTGACGAGAAGAGGATAGGGAGTGTTACCCTCTCAGCCCTTCGGGCCTTTGCGCTGCACTGTCCTGCCCTGGAGGACCTCGAGCTCACGTTCGACGCAACAACTGTTCCTCCGGAACCTCACCGTGCGCCTCGTCGTCCGCTCGTTCGTCAGACGTGCCTCACAACTCTCACCGTCGGCTACTCGCCGATCGGAGTCCCCGACCTCGTTGCGCGCTTTCTCTCGGCTACATTTCCGAGTTTGCGAAGTATCGGTGCAGACTCTGCGGAAACGGCTGAGGAAGAGGAGGAGCTTCGTCGTGCTGGTCGCTCGACTTTTGACAAATGGGCGGCGGTAGAGGCGCTTGTGCCCTCCTTGGCGGCGGTGCGTATCGAAGAAGAGATTTTTTGGAGGGCGCACGCCGAGGACTCCAGAGAGATGGTTGCAACGACGGCATAGATGACGATGCCATGCGCAGGTTCCATTTTTTGTACTGTGCAATTTGATAGCAGGGAGACACTTTTTTTCTTTCATAATCATTACACCACATTCTCTGGCTAGTCGGCCAAAACCCTTCCATCAACATTATCGACACGAACGGTAGTGCGGAATAAATCCTGAAAAGGAAACTGCTTGTAGAGGCATCGGGCGTCGAGATCACGGAAAACACTTCAAAACAGGGTAATGGTTCTTGTCCTCTACGATTCAGCCTTGTCCAACGATCCGGCATTCCGGCCGCAAAAGCACGTCACGGTACCACGCCTCCCTCCGGTAACTACCGAGCCCATTCCCACGGTTCAACTCCAAGGTTTAATTCCCCGGGACCTCTGCGGAGCGGATGATTTCGTGAAGGCCCTCTTTTGAGACCGGTGCAAACATAAGTCTGCGCTGCTAGATACAGGATCAGTTCGATATTCGTTCGAAAATGGCGAAATGAACACCAACGCACCAAATTTTGGCCCCACCCGAGCTTGAATCTTGCTCATAGAATGAGCCTTTGTGCGCCCTTTGTATGGCGTACTGTGCTTTGATGTAATACTATCTCCGCAGGTGGCGAGATAACATTGGACTGGTTGCTATCTTAGGGACGTGAGAGACAATCGGACCGATGGGGCCTTGACAAGTCATATACCGAGTGCGTTAACATGTCAACTTTCCTCCCCTCCTCCTCCGGCCTTATATTTAGTCTATGGCAACCGTTCAAACACCACGCTAGACTACACTTGGTGCTGGAGACTCGCGATTGTGGCCGCCGCCATGGTCTTCGCCCACACTGCATTTTTCACGTCCCTTACTCCGTCAACCACTGGCTGCTCCATTTTCCGGGAACACCATTCACTTCCGGGGTTGGTGATTGGAATTGTCTTCGATTCGTGTCCGTTCGTGCTCGGCATCACTGGGTATTGACTTCTGCGACAACACTGTGGTCCAGGCCGATCGGTATCCAATGAATATTCAATTTTGAGCACTAGCGTCGTCTGCGGATGGAAATCAACCTTACCAGAGCAGAATCTTATACATTGTACTGGTTGCAGCCTGATCCGCCACAGTTCAGTCCGGTCGGTGAGGTTCTCCATATGTTGCTTGTCTCTGGTCTTGACTTACGATCGCAATAATTGAAGCATCAACACAAATCAGGATTCAGACGAGCTTGACAGAAGGGTGCTATGTATTGTCCAGTCTCGGGATACTTGCATGTGGCGTACAATTCGGGGGCCGCAGCATCCGGGGTTCATTGCCACCCTCGGTGTGCTCCTACTTCTTTTAGTGTTGCCATGATCGGTGGGCTCGGACTCCCATCTGAGTCCGAAATTTTATTCTGTGTGTTTTTGTGCAGATGAACTAGGGCCAGAGCAGAGGAGGAAAATTTCATCAAGTTGAATCAAGTTGCAGAGAATCATCTCGGGGTCGGTGAGGTGCTTCAGTTGTGCATCCCTCTAATGTCTTGTCCCATGCAATAATTATAGACAAACTTATCAGCACCAAATCGGCACCGGACGATCCATTCGGACCATTCGGAGTTTGCTGCGGTCCAGAGACCCACCCTTAAAAGAAACCGAATCACCTTGGAGATTATCCTTCATTTTTGTTTTGACCCCCACAGCGCCCACTCTTTACCCTACCACCCTTTATTACCCTTATTCATTTCACTACCAATGGTGGATAGCACCTCCTTGCTCCGCAAGTTCTCCTACCTCTTTCGCAAAGCCCGCAAGGCTTCCCGGGTTCGGAAAGCTCGGAAAGCTGGCGGTCGGCCTGAAACAGACAGATTTGAGGATGAACCTATCACGATCCACCGTGGCGCAGACGGCAGCAGCGGTTATGGACCCCATGTAACGATGTCGTTCCACAATAGCTCTGTCACCTTGACCGTCTCCGGTACGTCACCACTGGGACGAAACCAGCGATACCTGACCCCCTCCTCTCCTAGGCGGCACAGGTGGCACGGGCGGCTACGGCGTCCATATCGGCGGGGCGGGTGGGACTGGTGGCGGCCCAAGGATCACCGTGACTGGGACGCGACACACAATGCCATCCGTGAGCGATGGCGGCGATAGGAACATCACTGACGTTCATGCACATGGCATCGCCGCTACTCCATGCACTGTCCCCCAGTAGATATCGCTCCGCCGCGCTCCAGTCGAACCTCTACTTCGTTGACACGAAAGGCTTGCATCCGCACTTCTTGCATTACATAGCTGCATCCGTTCTTTTCGTTTACTTACCATAATCTCCTTTCGCATGGGCGCGGACCTCTTTCAACACTTTGTGGATATTTCCCTTGGGCTAGACTGTGGTACACGCTCTTTTTGGGGGTGAATTATGTCGATCACTTTCACCCGGTAATTACATGGCCTGCCTACCAAGGACTCGAAAGCGACGTTGTACGTGGCTTTTTTGTCCTAGAAGGAGAGTTTGAGCATAAATTACCTCGCCGTCAATCTAAATACACTCGGGACCACAGCTCGCGGGAAGGAGGCATCGGGTCGGAACCTAGAGCATAAATTACCCGCCGTCAATTTAAAATTAACTCGGGACCACAGCTCGCGGTGACGAGGCATCGAGTCGGAACCTAGAAAATCGCGCTCCGCTGACCAACGGCCCAGGTGGTACAATCTAAGTACCCTTCTCGGAAGTGGAGTAGAAAGAGGAAGGGAATAGCATGGTAAGGCAAGGATTTACCACTCCGATAATGTCCGCATGGCAATGGGCGGTTATGCGGAGGGCACGAACGAAAACGGCAAATACCGGCCTTGTTCCCACGGTTGAATTCCACGCCATCAAAATTTGAATTGCCGTACTTCTGGAATTATTCTTCGCGATTTAGCAACCCTCCCAACAAAGGCACGGAGAACAACCATACTCTTTTTTCTTGGGCCAAATTTCAATCCAAATCTATCTTCGTGATATGCCCCTCCTCGAATCCAGAAAAATAGGATGAGTAGGAGTGAGAGTGAACCGGGGTCTGCCGTACCCCGTAATGTATTCTGGGCTCTCTTACGACAAGTGGGGGGCGCCTATTATGACTGAACGACCCCTTTCCAAGAGATTAATTCGAAGATTATAGCTGCCTCCCACGACCAGGTGCAACTCTGAACGTCCGTATAGAAATCTTAGAGAAGAAAAACTTTAGAGTTAATTGAGATTCTGCTCGTCCATTGGCGACATAGGCCTCTGTTATGGGCAAATCAATCAAAGAAGGGCTTGAGAAGAACTGCCAAGATTTTGTGCTACGGTATCCCGACGGTCTTTTTTGAAGTCTCTGCTCCCGTTCAATCATAGTAAATACGTGATGATTCGAAAAGAATAACTTTTCCTTCTCCTCCTCACGCTCCTCTCCCTCTCCGTGCCGTAAACTATTTTTGAGTGGGAGATTTCGGGTTGCCAGTGCGGCGCATGGTGATGACCGGACCTCCTCCTTTCCCGCCCTGACCTCCCTTTCCCGTCGAGTACTGAGCCCCTTCTCCACCAGCTCCGCCATCGCTACCTGGGGCGGATGTAAATGGTGCTTGAAGGGCATGTGAGTTGGTCTCACCGGAGATCCTTCCCACTTTCAAGGGTTGGTCTGGCTCGATGTTCAATTTGGGCCCATCACCGTCACCACCACCACCACCGACATAACCCTTGCCGCCTATGCCGCCAGAACCACCTGTAACGTCGCCTAGCTGGACTCCTCGTCCTCCTGCAGCGAAATCTCAGCCAGAATCCCGATCAATTGAAGAAAGAGAATGTTAACCTTCAGGTACGTTACTCTTCAATTCACCCTTGCTCGACATCTTTTGACTTGTCTTTGGGGAGAGGCGTCAGCAGGCGAAGGAAGGAGTGCTCGTTCTCCTCTCTTTATAGCAGGGCGCTTTTCGTTCAACCCGTAGATATCGGCGGCGAGCGTCTCGAGCTTTCCACACCTGACCTTGGTGCAATAATATAAAGGCGCCCGACATATCTAAAGTTCGTGCTCATGGGAACTCTGTTGCAGCCTATCGCTGGGCACATGTGAGCCGCCAGCTTTCCCATCCCTCCCTTCTGGAACGCTTTCCCGGTTCTGTTTCAAAGTTATATTCGGCCAAAATCAGGAATGCGGCAACACTATCTTGAGCCTATCCAACACATGCACAGAATAACAGGATGGACCTGGTCAAAATAATCGCGCCGACGCGGCGTGGTTTCTGTGTAAGTATGCAGATGTCAGAAGTCCGATCACGGTCCTCCCACTTCAATTGACATCAGTAACTTGCGGGGAAGGACGGGCTTTACAGACACGGCATTTCACAGCCTCATCGTGAAGATGCAGTTGCCAAGAACCACAAAGCTGCTACACGATAAAAAAATCATGGCTGCGCCGAGGTGTAAATGAATAGAGAATCCATCAACCTACATCGCCCATCTTCTCACAGATGAATGACATAAGTATCATAACTCTTGGGCATCCTACTAGATCACAGTGTCAACTGCCCTTTGGTTTTGTTCCTGCAAGTCCGCAAATATCAAGGACGATCTCGTCGATGCTATGGTGGTTTCGCTCTCATGAGCCACGGCGCGAACGTGTCTGACCAAATGACACGCGAGAATTGTGTGCAGGACACGCAGTGGGCTGTTGAGCGTCGAACCGTTAACACCCCGGGTCGAAAGTGATGTTGACGGGCTTACGCGTCTCCGACAAATTTAAGAGCCGGTTGGCGAGACATCTAACATCGGTCAGGAAGTCGTGACTTAACTCTGAACTGGAGAGACTTACCGCGTCGCTCTGGAAAATCACCACCACAACGAGAATCACTGCTCATCCTCTAGTGACGATCTGGCAAAGAAATTAATCACCTACAAAGCATCCAGAGGTAAAACATGATTCCTGTTCGAATTCATAAGTTCGGTTTACCACAGCCGAGATACCAACACACCATCCCGATAGAAGCTGATCATAAGGTTGGAGGAGCCATGACCGGATCTCGGTAACGACACTGTGGCGGTATTCCCATAAGCGCTAAATTGCAGGCTTCCTTGCTTGAAATTCGTACACATGTGTGCGCCTTTCCAGAGGGTCAGAACCACGACGACTTGGATACCGTTATTCCCTGAGCGCGTATGCGTCGATAACATTTTCTCACCAGTTTCGCTGAACAACAGAAGACTGTAACAAATAAGCAGTGCATTGTTCGAGAAGGCGGAATTGCAGGAGATAACGGCCGACGGTAACGCTGGGAGTACAGTTATCAGATCGCACATGGGTGGAAGACGATGTCACTCACACAGCTCGGAGTCCGTCAGGCTTGTTACGACCCAAACACCCACTCCACAGATTGCCTACGGGGCAGTTAGCCGCCCCAGTCATTACGTTATTATGTGCAAGACAAAAACTCACCAGCCAGAGTAGCGAAAAGAACACGATTAATTTCTTGGGTCGTCCATACAAAGCGTAGGTCCGAACCATGAGGATGACTGTCTGCCATGTCAATCCGACGCCTGTCTGGATACCGATTCAAGCCCCCACCTTCTGTAATGAGAATTCCAAAGCCGGAGAATACTGCAGCGTACATGAAGATTTAGGCATTATGAGAGTAGGTTCACGACGCACAGTTATAGAACGAGGCAATTCGAGCGCAGCTGGCAGGATCGAGGTTAAAGTCCCTCCGCTCTGTGGACGGTAGATGCTGTGTCAGTCGACGCCTGCGCGAGTTATTGGCCTTGCATACTCAACACACTGATCGTGGTGTCGGCAAAGGTTCCATATCTCGACCAGAGGTACAAGCACTTGATCAAACCCCACTTGGACTTCCAAATATGCTGGTACTGTCGTGAATATGAGCTCGGATTCGGTGAGCGGCTCGAGCATTATGCACCTCTTGACTCGCGTTCAAGAGGGTGTCATAGGTCTGCTCAAAGTCTCAGTCGGATATCCAGGAATTATACGGGACGCACCAGGAGAGTCAAAGAGGCCACTAGTAGCGAATCATGGGCGTCGTTTCATTGCTTTGGAGAAGACTGCCGAAAACTTACCGTCGACATACTGCCCAATGGTTTCAGGTCTGAGCGATGGTGCAAGAAAACAGAATACGCACAGCAACAACCTGAAGCTCGTACTCAGAACTGGCGGCAGACATGACTGTGGGCGATGGGCGGCTCCACAAGCTTGGAGTGGGCTCAGTTCCCATCTTTCAATTTATAGCTGCTATCGTCGGGCTCCATGGACACGGCGTCTTCCTTGAACTGAGACCTCATCGTGAAGCCGCAGCCTGGGTCTGGGATAGTTTTGCCCAAAAAGACAAAGCCGTCGGAGGCTGGACACCTCTCCACGGAAAGGAAAACCCAGGTTCTAGTTCGTGCTGAGATGAGAATAAATAAACCGCATCGCCATCTTCTTCCACGCATCTGACTTGAACACCGGTGTACAGGTCTGGAGCGACCATGGATGATTGCAACAGGCTCTTCGTCACATCCATTTAACGCAAGCTCCCGAGCACTCGAAGTCCAGGTTACGTTCCTCGAAGTTTCAGGTCCATTTGGCCATCAGGAAGAAAACCTTTGGGGAATTTATGAGCGGTATGAGCCCCGATGCGATGGTTTTTCGGTTTCTTGAGGTTTCAGTAAGAGGAATCCGCGGTGAGTTTGGAGGAGCTTGGCCCAGCTGCGAGGTAAGGTCGTTTGAGCAGCGAGAGATACCCAGCGCTCAGTTGGCGCTCAGTCGTTAATTTCGTTTCCGGGATTCCCCTGTCGGATTTTGTTCGTACCGATACCAAGAAAAGAACATCCGGTGGGTGCCTTGGTCGAGGAAAGACTTTGTTGAACGTGACTCGTCAACAAAGGAGGGTGAGAAAGCTGAGTCTATTGTGCCGTGTTTATTTTGCTCCTTCTTCGGAACCACCACAAGTTGGGCAAATTTCGCGTTTAACCCTTGTGCGGTCCTCCTTACGCCCTCCTTTTCATCGGAAACTCAATCGTTTGGCTGCAGAACGTATCCCTGGACTTTTCTTGACCCTTTCGCGTGAGCCATCTGGCCTACGACGCGCTCGTACCTGTCTGAAATCCTCCTTTCTCGGCTTTTCCCTAGTCCAAACGCGCAATGGCACCCGCCGCTAAATCAGGAGGAAAATCCAAGTCCGGGGGTCCCTCGACTGCTGTTGGCGGCCCAAACCAGCCGCGGACGATCCAAACGAGAAGTCAGAAGGCGGGGCTCCAGGTGCGTGCACTTTTACCCGATGCGGCACGAATCCTCCGTTTACGCGGTGGCTCTCCTAGTTCCCCGTTGGTCGTATCCACCGTTACCTCAAGCAGCGCACGCAACACAACGTCCGCATCGGCGCCAAGGCCGCGGTGTACACGTCCGCGATTTTGGAGTACCTCACTGCGGAGGTGTTGGAGCTCGCAGGTGCGTGCGCTGTGGCCTTCACTGTGATGGCCCTGCTGACTCGGTTTTTATCAGGAAATGCGTCGAAAGATCTGCGCGTCAAGCGTATAACACCGCGCCATCTGCAGCTTGCTATTCGTGGTGACGAGGAGCTCGACATGCTCGTGCGGGCCACGATCGCCGGTGGAGGTGTCCTGCCCTTCATCCACAAGAGCCTGACCGCAGCTCCAAAGGCCCCAAAGAAGGGCGAACAGGAGTCTTAACTTATTCTCGTCGTGTGTACTCGTTGTTTTGTAACTCATCTCACCCTTCACTGTACCCTTGTCTTTTGTACCTTGGATTTTCTTGCTACAGTGCCGAATTTAATAATGCCGGAATCCTCCCAAGCACCGCGTGTATTTCCTTCCCTGGGCGAGGCCTTCGTGAGGCGCACAAACTTGATCCGCCAGAATTCGAATAAAATCACAAATCGAGATACAGGAATGCAAGCTCAAAAGTTCTCAGCCGACTCCTTCTCCTCGTTCGAAAAGAACCGCTCCTTGCGCTTCATCCCGATGGTGGCCGACTCGGAATCGGAGTCGCATATCTGTAGAGCAGGATCAGAAAGAGTGCGCCATGAATCGGGATCACCCACCGCTGACAACTGGTCAACGAAGTCCTCGATGCGAGGTCGCGACGCTGATTCATCTACTCCGCGCCTGATTAGGATCCAGAGAAATACGCCCCGGAACGCCCGCTCACCTTCCGTTCTCTGGCGCTTGAAGCTGCTTTTGGCGTGGCCGCGCTCGTAGTTGAGATCCTCGACGAAGCGGACCTGCTGCGCCTGCTTGTACGCGATCGAGCGCTTGACACGCGCGATTTCGTGCTCGAGAGCCTCGTAGCGGAGCTGGAGCTCGTAGTTCTGGTCGTCGTACTTGCGGAGGCGCGTGGTGAGCGTGGGGAGCGCGGTGGTGACGAGATCGGACGCGAGGTCGCCGGCGGAGGAGGGCATGGTATGTTTGGGGATGTGAATGCGACGGGATGCGCTGGTGTGCGATGAGGATGAAGAGCACGGGCAAAATGTGGATGTCGAGGTCAAGGAGCGATGCGGTTAAATCTGGAAAGGGGCTGGTCGGTGCGCGCAGGTTTGTTTGGCAGGGCGAGGCTCAGCCACCTCAGCAGTGCTTGTTCCCTACCACAACAACCGCCCGTTTGCCTACGCGCCAAGAGCAACGCCACGCGTCCCGCCCACCATGAATTTTATCAGGTTCGGGAACCATGTCATCGCGCCCGCCGGTGCCACCGCCGCCGCCAGCACAAACTACGACTACGACACCACGCCGCTCATCGCGTCGCCCCCGTCCTCGCCCACCACCCCCAGGCAGGGTCCAACGACCAAGTCCGTCCCCGACCCCGCCGAAGTCATCGCGCTCGCGCACCTCCTGCAGTCGAAGATCAAGAACCTCGAGCGCGGCGTCGCAGAGCGCAAAGCCCGGCGCGAGGACTGGCAGAGCGCCGTAGCCCGCCTCGACAAGACCCTCGTCGCGCTGCGGGTGCAGGAAGCCAAGGAGGGCGACAAGCTCGCGAAGCTCGTCAAGGAGTGGAACAAGGCCGCCCTCGTAGGATACCGCAGCGATGGCCGCGGCCCCGGCGCGCTCAGCAACCTCGCCGCGCCCTACGCATTGCCGACCGTGGGCGAGGCGCTCCGCTATGGGTTCGACCTTCCGCGCGACTTCCCGCCGCCGCAGCAGGGGCGATTCGTGTGCCCGACAACGGTCGCGGCTTCGGCCTTCAACGGGAACGACGAGCGCTACAGAGACACGTATGCGTTCGGGGGGTCGTGGGACGCTCCCTCCGGCATCGCGTCGCCTGCCTCCTCCAGCGGTGCGCGCTCGGTCCACCGCGAGCATCGAGACGAGAGGAACAGCTTTTATTTCACCATGTCGCCTGAGGCGGTGGATAGCGGGGAGGCGAGTGGTTCGGGGCGCAGGGCATTCGACGGAGGGCACCGGTCTGTGTTTGGGGATATACGCAACACCACGCTGGAGGGCGGGAGCAAGGAGTGGAACAACGGGGGGCGGAAGCGCAAGAGCGGCGATTGGGAGGGTGATGCGTACGACGAGGAGCCGAAGACGAAGAAGGGGAGGGCAGGGGAGCTCAAGCGCTATGACTCTGGGAGGGATGAAGGCAATGGGAAGAGGTGGCTGTTGGGGAGGAAGACTAGTGAGACGAGGCAGCGCGCGTTCGGAGGCCAGGGGTGGTAGATTGCAGAAGGGTGTATTATTTTCATGTTCGATTTGTATCCCAGGGTAGATTCGAGCCCATGCATTATTGTCCATCGAGAGTCAAGGGCGCCTCATTGCTTGGTGCATAGTCGTTAACCGGCCGCGGGAAGTTTGGCAGGGATGGGGGAGCTGAAACCACCAGGGCCTTCCGCGGGTTGCGCTGCGCTGGGTCGGACACAGTTGTGGAGACTGTTCAGTGCCAGCTGGCGGCCTGGCCACTCTGTCCTTCCTTGCGTCCTTCCTTAGGCATTTGCAGCTTTGTACCGAGTCGGTACGGTGTCTTCTCAAGCTTCAGGTAAGGTAATTGTATCGTTTCTGCTGGCCGTCTTCGAGTGTGGCATTCTGAGCGTGGACGAGGAGGGGAGGCGGAGTTTCATCTCAAGATCAAACTCCGCTGGACGGGCCGAGGTCGGCATCCTACCTTTCAATCGCAACAACCACCAACATCCACTCCAATGACACGTCTCCAAGACTCCAACGGACCAAGCCAAGCTGGCAAGGATTCACTGACGCGGCCATGATGTAACTGGCTTCCAGTGGCTATAAAGCTGCGCCTCTCTCATATTTGTGACTTTATTCAACCACAACTATGGCTTCCATCCCCAACCTCCACAACGAAAACATGACCGCCGGGCCAGCTGGCACCGAGGCGCGCCCTGAACACCACGTCCACAAAGAATCTGAACCCCTCCCCGGCGCCCGCGGTGGCCCCCCAACCGTCGACTACAGCGCGGACCACATGGAGCGCCTTCCCAGCTCCGTGTGGCAAGACGCCGACGCCTCGCAGCCTACGCGCGAGGTCGCGGACTTGACCACGACGAAACCGGATATGGAGCGCTCGAGCAGCGCGTCCGGACGGACAGCGTTCAGTGGGGAGCGCCCATTAAACACTGAACCCCATCCCGAAGGTATGTGGACTGTTCGAAACTGTATTCGCCAGAAACTAATTATGGCCCTCCAAGGTGGAGTTGCGATTGACGGCGGACATGAAGGCATGCCGATGGGCAAGGCCAGTGCGACCGACAAGCTCATCGGGAAGGCGCAGAAGGTTTGTTTTCAATTTATCTGATTGCTTGCAACTCCACCTGACCATCGGATGCAGGTCGTTGGCAAAATCGCAAAGAAACCTGAAATGCACGAGAAGGGGGAACTGAGAGAGGCCGGTGGTAAGGGAGCTGCTGCCGGCGATGCTCGTGCGCCACACGACTGATACCCCGCGCGCTACATACAACGAAACCTTGTATCGTTAATGGTGCTCTCTAGAGTTGTACAATATAATTGTATATCATATTATACGCACAACGCGAATTCTCTCCACTGCGAAACTCTTCTCCATTGCCTTGAGCGGTATATGAGATGCGAAATTGTCGCGTCACACTCACATGATCGTGATCATCGTGTCGCGCCCGCAACTCGCCGGTAAGTTGATAGTCGCCGTTGAGTTGCCGTCTCAAAAGACCCCGGACCCGAATTCACAGGTATTTTGCTAAGCCAGTCAAGGTCCAGCTTTCTTGTCCCCAGGCAGGGCACCCGCCCAAATTCCGAGTCAACAAAAATATAGGTAAGGCCCCGCAAGGGTTATTCTTGACGCTGTACGCGGCACGGCGCCGAGATCCCGTTCCATCGCGTCGCGCTAATCTGTATCCCAGCTCGGTCTGTCGACGCCGCACTCGCACCATATAAATAATTGACACAAGAAACCCGGTCAACCCAAATCTCCAACATGTGCGGCGACTCTGGGCCATTCGACTTCGAGGACGCTTGTGTGCGAAGCTCATGGAACGCCCTGCTCCCTGTCCTCGTCATTCTCCCCATCTGCGTCTCTTACCTTCCCGTTCGATTACCGACCGCACTGGGAAGACTCAAGGCGGTGTTTACGACGTATCTCACTCTGGAGGAGGCGGAAGCGTTGATCGGAGGGCCCTCTGCTGGCGAAGCAAAAGTCGACACCTCCGTCCGGCTTTGGCACACTTTCCTTTTCACATTCGCGGGGGCTCTTCAAGCTCTTGCCTGGACCGCATGCGCGGCCTTCTATTCCGTGACGGCCCAGCCAGTCGACGCGTGGACTCTGTCGCAATTCCTTCTCGTCGCCTTGTCCTGGCTCTACACCGCTGTACGAACAGTCGCGGACGTCCCAGTCACTGCGCCGTATGACCTGTTCTCGGTCTACACCTTGCAATTCGCCGGCGGGGTTCTGATCCTGGGCGGACATCTCTTCGACTCTGCCGTCGGTGCTAGGACTCTGCCACCGTCACCCGTCTTGTTCGCGCTGTGGATTAATCTCGTCATTATCTTCGTGCTGCTGTATACGACACTCGAGATGCCGATACACATCCCCTCTGGACGTGTGCGGAAGGAAGATATCGTCCGTCCCGCTTCCGTCGTTCATTTGTGACATTTATTCAAGTCTTATAGGGCCACTCTGTTTCGCCGGAGGACTATACGGAACTGTGGGGGTGGATCACCTTCCAATGGGTGCATCCTCTCATTCAACGGGTCAGCTTCAAGCCGTGTTCCCCTTCCTCTTCCATCTTGACACTCAACAGGGAACGGCCAATACGCTCAACGACAGCGATGTCTGGCGCCTCAGCCCGACGATGCAATCGCGCCCTCTATTCATCAAGTTCCAGGATACTATGTTCGCCACGTGCTCTCGATTTCCTCTCTGCGTCTGACCTCTCTTTGCTGCAGGCACTCTGTTACGCTGTTGCGCCACCTGGTGGCGAGCAACTCCCTGGATATGATGTCGGTGTTCTTTTTTTGTGTCGGCGAGCCTCGCTGACTCTCGCACCAGTTTCGACTTTCTCTTGACCGTCCTTGCCACGTCTCTGGCATTTACCGAGCCCTTCTTCCTCAAGTGAGCACACTGCTCCCTGTAGCTAACGTCGCTAACGACGCAGACGTCTCTTGGACTCGATCGACCAACCCGATCCTGCTCGGAGGGACAAGGGTCTGGCATACGTCTACGCGGGACTTATGTTCCTCACCTCCGTTCTCACCGTGCGCTCCCCTCGTCTCTGCAAAATACATAAATCGCCTTATAAATCACTTCCTAGTCTGTGACCAACAACCAGCGCGCCTGTGCGTTCGCCTGCAGGCCTACCCTAAATCCATTCACTCATTTAGTCCTACTTCACAGGGATGGGCCGAAGGATAACGGCGCGTGTCCGCGCGGAGGTCATGGCGTCTATCTACGACAAGACTCTTCGGCGGAAAGACTTTAGCGGTATCGTGAAAGAAAAGACTGCGACGAATGAGGGCGCGGTCAAGGCGGAGGAGAAAACGAACGACGCGAAGGCCGGCGCAGGTTCGCAGCGTTCGTCCAATTTTACTGTGCGCTGATGCGGGAGCGACTACACAGATACAGCCAAGATCATCAACTTGATGTCCACCGACGCCGAGACGCTCTCCTTCATCGCCTCTGTACGTTGTCCGCTGGACCGTCATGACACTCAAGTTCACTGGGCTAACCCTCGGCGCAGACCATGTACTTCCTGTACGGCGCCCCGTTCAACATCCTCATCGGCTCCGTATTCCTATACAAAATTATGGCGCGTTCAGTTTCGTTTCAGTCTCACAGCGCGCCCGCTCATCTTTCGTGTGCGCAGGGGTGGAGCGCGTTTTCAGGCTTCGTGGTCCTACTCGCCGGCTGGCCGATGAACAGCTACATGACGCGCTGGAGCTTCTCAATGAGTAAAGGCCGCTCTAAGGCCCGGGATAAACGCACCAGTATCGTCGGCGAGTTGATCAGCTCGGTCAGTTGTCGCTCGTTATACTTATTATTCGTCGGGTTCACACTCACGCACTCGTAGATCAAATTCATCAAGTTCTTCGCGTGGGAGGACCGCTGGATTGCGCGGGCTATGGCTGCGCGCGAGGAGGAGATGAAGTGGATGAAAAAAAGTGCGTGTTGCTCTCCCTTGCAACAACGACTGTACTAACGCGTTGCAGTCCGGTTGAATACCGTCCTTCTTATCGCGTTCGTTCCTTTATTCGCCGTTATCAGAGGGTGATTACTGACCGGTGTACAGCGTGTGGAGCGCCGCTCCGATTTCGCTTTCCTTGATCTCGTTCTTCACTTTTGTGTGGGTTGGAAATGAGTTGACGGTTGGAATTGCGTTCACTGTACGTCTAGTTTAATCTTGATTTGCTTCGCGGCCTGCTGACTTGGCCACTTTCTCGTTCAGGCGATTACGCTCTTCTCAAAAATTCGGTACGTGGCTTCGATCTCCTCGTGTGTTTGTAGCTTGGCTCACGGAAACGATCTTCTACAGCCTGTCGTTGAACAGTCAGTATTTCCACAGCAGCGACGATGTTACGATCTAATCGATTGAACAGCTGTCCCAAGACACATGGTTGCCGTTATCGACGTTGGTTTATATCTTTTGCATGTTACTGCGGAGATTTACACAGTTCACCTCCAGGCTAGCGTTGCTCTGAACCGGGTCGCCGTGTACCTGGCCGAAGACGAAGTTACAGCCCAAGGTACCGCCGTTCCTTCCGGTTCAGGTCGAGGATCTAACAGCATTTCAACAGTGTCGTCCCTCAAACAAAATACCCGCCAGCCAATCGCTGAGGACCTCGAAGAAGGGTTGGGTCTCGCGAATGCGTCCTTCCGTTGGAACAGAGTCGCAGCTGAACCTTCGGCGTCGAATGCGACAAGCGTTGTCAGCCTCAGCACTGAAAGTGGTGTAGAGGAGCATCGCTTTGGGCTGAAAGACATTTCAGTTATCTTTCCCGAGGGCAAGCTTTCGGTCGTAACAGGCCCGACTGCCAGGTATGTTTTCTCTGTTTCAACCTAATTCGTTCGACCGCCGACACCTTTATCCAGTGGAAAAACGGCCCTGCTCGTTCGTTCGATTCACTTCATCTGAATTTAGCTGGTCTGACCGAACGTAATTAGTTGGCGCTGATGGGTGAGATGACTCTACTTCCGGGCGGTCGCATCATCATGGCCAAGACCAACACCGTCGACGAGTGTGGGAACGCGCACGGTATTGCATACGCGGCACAAACTCCGTGGCTCCGGCACCAGGTACGCTTGTGCTAGTCAGTCGCATCGATAATAATAACAGTCCCCAGTCGATCAAGGACAATATCTTGTTCGGCGCTCCGCTGGACCAGGAGCGGTATGACGCCGTCGTAGAGTGTTGTGCCTTGAACCCCGACTTGAAGATGCTAGAAGATGGGGACGAAACTGAGATTGGCGAGAACGGGATCTCTTTGAGTGGCGGGCAGAAGGCTCGGTGAGTCTTCAACTGATTTTCTCCATGGCGGCGAAACTTATTCGGAGCGCAGCGTCGCACTCGCTCGAGCGGTAGGTTTCAAGCACTCACATCATTCATCGTGTATATGATCCTGCTCAGGTGTACGCCAGGAAGAAATATGTTCTCTTGGACGACCCTCTGAGTGCCGTGGTACGCATGTTGATTTTTTTGGTGCTGCTTTGAGTAATATTGGCTCTAGGATAGCCATACCTCGCAATTTCTATTCGAAAAGTGCTTATGCGGACCATTGCTGGCTAATCGCACCGTGGTCTGTGCGCGTCTACACCATCTCGATTATCATGCTGAGAGATAGGCACCAGATTCTCGTCACGCACCACGTCGAACTCGTTCTTCCCGGCGCCGGTTATGTGGTTCGCGTCCTCGATGGACGGGTCGATACGCAGGGCACCGTCCAGGACCTCCGCGCCCGAGGTCTGCTCGATGTGATCACTCATGAGGCGGCGGTTGCGGCAAAGACCGAAGAGATTCCCACGGTTGAAGTTGACTCCACGACCTTGATTGGAGAGAAAAAAATCAAACCGCCTCGGAAACTTGTCGAGGATGAGCATCGGGGTATGTCCTAGATCAAATTCCCCACTTATCTCTTGCTAACGGTCATTGCAGAGGTCGGAAGCGTCAAGTGGTCGGTTTATCAGACGTATTTGTCGGCGTCGGGCTACCACATATGGGGCGTTCTGCTCTTTTTGGTGACCGTCCAGCAGCTCAGAGTAGTTGGCGAAAAGTTGTGGATGAAGGTCTGGGCGGCGGCGTACGAAACGCCACTCATGATCCAATCGTTACCCAGCGCTTCCACCAACCCATTTTTCTACCTCGGCGTTTACGCCGGCATCGCGCTTTTCGGCATACTTATCCAGCTGACGCTACTGGCGCTGGAGTACACCGCGGCGTTAAAAGCATCTCGGATCCTCTTCAAGTCAGTTTCCCCTCTTCGCGAATGCCTGAGCTCATGTGTCGAACAGGCGCCTACTTGATTCCGTGGTTGGGGCAACATTCAGGTAGGTCATTTTATACAGTCAAGCGCAGGCCTAATGACCGACTCGCACCACAGGTTCCACGATACAACACCGCTAGGTAAGTGACTTCTTCTCTTCCTGATCGATAACCCAGCTTTCGATTCAATCCAGGTCGAATGCTGAGCAGATTCGGCAACGACTTCGCCACCATTGACTCGCGCTTGGCAGCCTCGTTACAGGAGGTGAATAAAAGCCTCACCGGATTTTTCATATCCATTATGACGGTCATGTAAGCGCTTTTCCTTGTTGTGCTCTGCCGATTGATGACTTTGCGACCAGTGTCGTGTTTCCCCCCTTCGTGGTTCCCGCGTGCATACTCGCCTTGCTGTATCGCGCAATCGCGATCGGATACATAGGCACCTCGCGGGACCTCCGTCGGATGGAGTCCAATAACCGCTCCCCGATCTTCTCCAACTTTGGGGAGGTGTTGACGGGTATCGTTACTGTTCGCGGTTGGTGCTTCCTTCCCAGCAGGGTGCCTGGTCTAATATCTTTGCAGCCTTCTCAGTCGAGAACCGCTTCCTTCAAAATTTCTTCCAGAGCGTGGATGGCATGAATCAGATGTGGTCTACTTTCTGGTCAATTATATCCGTATTTCTTGGTGTGCTCGACTTCTGATGCTTCAACAGGAACCTGAATCGGTGGTTGATGGCCCAGTTCGACTTTCTGTGTAAGTGGTATTAATATCAGTCTGATACCCAGCTCATTCCAAGACCAGGCGACGTTGTATGTACTTCCGAAGTTCTGTTCGTTCCACTTCCCACACGTTTTGCAGTCTGTATTCATCACCGCGCTCTTTTCCGTTGCTCTGCTGCCCAACAATGCTGGTCTGGCCGGACTTGCGATCACGGTATGTGTTACCTTTGCATCTGTAACCCAAAACCCTCATCTTTTCCAGTCGGCTCTCACCTTCAGCGGAAATGTATACTGGGCGTGTCGGGCTTGGACTGACCTGGAGCTCGACCTGAACGCCGTCGAGAGAGTCGTCGAATATACCAAGCTCCCGCAAGAGTCCCCTGCCATTATCGAAGGCCACAGAACCCCGGCGTACTGGCCCTCGAGCGCGGACAACAGCGCTCTGGTCGTGGTTGAGGATCTGAACCTGAAGTATGCCCCGGGCCTCCCCACTGTGCTACACAACATATCATTCCAGCTAAAGGCTGGTGAGCGCGTCGGACTTGTTGGGAGAACTGGTGAGCGGGTGAGGGTGCACGCCGTAAATTATCTGATCGTAGGTTAGGTTCGGGAAAGAGTACCTTGGCGATGGCACTTTTAAAATTTGTATGTCTTCATCTTGTAAATGTTCGCGTCGCTAATAATCTTCGCATGAAGGTGGAGCCCTCTAGCGGCAAGTTCGGCTATACTCCCGCATCCGCATCTCATCCCGGCTCTGAGCAGGCAGAATCCTCATCGATGGCATTGATATATCCCAAATCGGAACCTACGGCAAGTCCTGTTTCCCCGCAGCCTTCTTCGCATTGCTGACACTCGATTCAGACCTCCGTTCTCGCATCGTAAGATCCGGATATTTTACCCAGGATTTCCTTTGAACTGTCGTTAGACTTTCATTCCTCAAGATGCTACACTGTTCTCTGGGTCCTTGAGAGACAACCTGGATCCGTTCGGTGCGTCTCTCGATTTGGGGTCGAAAGAAGGCTCAAGGCGACCAGGCGAGTACGATGATAGCGTTTGCATGGACGTTCTGCGTCGCGTGCACCTCATCCAGGACGAGGACGCTTCCCACACCCCATCTCCACTCGACTCACGTTCGGCATCCGTCCTTCGTGTAAACACCTCTGATTCTAGCTCTCCGACTCCGACGACCGTCGAATCGAAAGCTACTCTTTCATTAGACACTCAAGTATCTGCCGGCGGAAACAACCTCTCCCAAGGCCAACGGCAGCTCGTTGCGCTCGCCAGAGCACTCCTTCGGCGCTCCTCCATCGTTGTGATGGACGAGGCGACGAGTAGCGTTGATTTTGAGACTGATGCGAAGATTCAAAAGACAATCCGGGAGGAGTTCGTTGGCTCGCTCTTGATCACAGGTCCGTGCTCCTCTCCTCCTCCCTCTCGGAATTTGACGACGACTTGTGCTTGATATTCAGTTGCGCATCGACTCCGGACCATCATTGACTACGACCGATTGTTGGTCCTTGACAAGGGCAAGGTCGTCGAGTTCGATACGCCTCGGAGCTTGATACAACGAAAGGACGGGATATTTAGAGGCATGTGCTTGAACAGCGGTATGTTTACGGAGCTGGAAGCCGCCGCGATGGCAAAGGACCATATGTAGGCTATTTTTCCTTCCAAAATTCAATGGACACAGTGCTACGTCGCATTTTTGGTGCACTTGTCTGAGCACAATAAAACAGGTGAAGCTCTCGGCTACGCTCTCAATTTCAACCCTGCATTATTCACATACCGAGTTCGCCGCCATCTGTGACCTCGCCGCCATCATTTGTGACCTCGCCGCTCGGCTTTCGCCATGACATATTTTGCGATCCTCTTGACCGTAAAGCCGCCAGATGAACTATAAACTTACGGGCTGAAGACGTCTAATATCTACTCAAACTATATCCCGTTACAAGCCCCAGGATGTACCGCACCATTCTCTTTTTCCTCAGTCTTTTCTGTACATCTTTGGTGCTTGCGCAGTCTCCGCAACATGAACTAACTTCCCTGGGTCGAAATCTGCCTGCAACCCTCTTTTTCTTTCGCAATTCCGCAGTGAGTTTATGGCCTACCTTTTGCGTACCTTAATATTCACTTTTGTCAGTCTGTAGTTTACTACAGCACCCCAGAGCGCAGTCTGTATGTCTCGCATGACGCAGGACGGTCGTGGGGTCGGGAAGAGAGAATAGCGGCGGGTCTTGTCGACGATGTGATTCTTCACCCGTCCGACAGTAGAATCGTGCGTCACTTTGCTGCCTGTTTCATTGCTATGGCTCAACTTCTTCCCTCAGGCCTTCGTTATCACCAAGTCCACCGACCAATCCACTCCACCAACACATTTTCGCACAGACGACGGAGGGAGGACCTGGACACCCTTTCCCCTGCCCTCGAATCCCATCCCTCGCGTGAAGGCGACCTTTTCGTTTCACTCTCGGGCCGATCCTCGCAAATCTGGCTACATTCTGTACCAATCCGAGGTCTGCGACACCGCAACGAAACAACGGGTTTGCCGGGGAGAGGTACGTGCGTCCCCGGAGGTGCCATTTGGTCGCTCTAACTGCCTCTCAGACCTACATCACCACAGACGCGTTTAGGACCCCGCCGCGGCGCATCCCCCTTACAAACACCCATCAGTGCCAGTTCGCCCCCGCCAAGTTCAAACTAGATGCAGACCGCGTCTACTGCATCGTGGGCGACGGAACCAGATTCGACTCTGCCGCGCACCTCTACTCGAGCACGGACTTTTTCGCCACCGACAAGAAACTGGAGGAGGCATGTGCGGGCAGGGGCAAAAATGCAAAGGGCTTCGTCCCCTCTCCCGCGACGGGCATGGTGTTTGCGTCCACGGACACGCTCAACTTTGCCGTACTGGCGCTCGAGGCCGCCGGTGAAATGACGCTCTGTGTGAGCAAGGACCTCAAGACGTGGGTCAGGGCTGAGCTGCCAATTCCCCTGCGCAAAAACAGCCAGTACCACCTCCTCCCCGCTGGCGCCGGCCTGGGCATCGACGTCCTCACAAGCGCAGGCCAGACACTTGGGATCGGCTCGCTCCTCGTGAGCGACGCCGAGGGCACACGCTTCGTCGAGAGTCTGCGGGACACAAACTGGCGCCGGACACGGCGGGTGGTCAGCACCTCCGCGACGAGCACGACGACGACGACGGTCAGCGTGCTGGAGATCGAGCCCGACTGGGAGGCGGCCGCAGGCGTGCCCGGCGTAGCGATCCGTACCGTCGTGGCGAACGCGGCGGAGGTCGTCGGGCGCGGGGCGGAGAAGCGGCTGCGCACGGTGATCACGTACGATGGTGGGCGGTCATGGGCGGCCGTTAGCGCGGGGGGCTTGTGCGACGACCGCGACGGCGACGATCCCACGCTCGAGGCTTGTGCATTACACCTGCGCCCCCGCCACCCGCACACGGTCTCCCCGACGCCGCATTGGGCGTTCGACAGCGCGGGGGTGGTGGTGGGCGTGGGCCGGGCGTTGCGTGCCGATGCGAGTGTGGTGAAGAGCGACGATGTGGAAGTGTTCCTCAGCACGGACGCGGGTGTGACGTGGAGCAGACTTTCCACCGGCGCGGCCCTGCATGAGTTTGCTGACGCCGGGAGCATTCTGGTGATGCTCGATGTAGGCGTCGACAGCGAGCACCATCCCGTGCGCGAAGTACAGTACTCCCTCGACTTGGGGACGTCATGGTGAGTTCAATGCATCCTTGCCTCATGAGTTTGACGCTCACTCGAGTTCCTCAGGCAAACGTACGACTTGGGGGAACTGATCGTGCCCCTCGAGCTCATACCCGTCCCTATCACCCCCGGCTCCGACGCCGGCGCGTGGAAGTTCATCCTCCTCGCCGAGCGCTCGCCCAGCACATCGACAGAACGCTACGTCCTCATCTACCTCGACTTCTCGGGCGCGCGCAAAAACAAATGCACGGCGGGGGACTTCGAGATGTGGTACGCAACACCGCCGGGCGCGCGCAGCGGCAGCTGTCTCATGGGGTCGAAGCCCTCCTTCAAGCGCCGCAAACTGCACGCGGACTGCTATGTCGGAGATACGGTCACTGGGCCGTTTGGGTCTGGGGAAAACTGTCCGTGCGCTGATGTGGACTACGAGTGGTGATTTATCTTCCAATTCAACGCACTTCTGGATCCGCCTTAACTTACGATGTGTGATATAGTGACTATAATTTCGCCTGGGACGGCCACGCGTGCGTTGCCATCGCTCCGCAGAGCATTCCGCCTGGGGTGTGTCTCTCCGTGGACGGTGTCTACACGGCCTCGTCTGGGTATCGGAAGATACCTGGAAATACCTGCGTTGGTGGGACGAAGGATGCGGGGGTGCAGAAGTCGTGTCAGCCCGGTACGCTGCACTTGATATTCCGTGTCACTAGATCTCATTGCTCTCAGAGAGACCAGCGGAGGGGGTTATCGCTCATCAGACGGTGCGTAGCGACAGTCGAGTCCATGTATAGCACCTGATGGATTCTTCAGTTTGAGTTTCCCAGCAGAATCGTCGAGCACCAGTATTTCGCAGACTCGACGGTGAGCTTGCCTTACCTCCTCGTAACGGCCATTCGGAGTTCATGTCAGCTTCCAGACTCTCCTCGTCCTCCTCCTCGATCACACGCTCTGGCAATCAAACGACGAGGGCTACTCGTGGATGCAGCTCTCTCCCGGGGAACACTTCGTGTCGTTCTACATCCATAAATTCGACGCCCGGCGCGCGTACCTCCTCACCAACACCGAGAAGTTCTTCTACACCGTCAACGGCGGCCGGCGGTGGTTTACGCGCCACGCGCCCACCCCGCCTACCACCTTCCACGCCTTGGCGCTCCGCTTCCACCCCGACCCCGACAAGCTGCTCTGGATCGGGGACCGTGACTGCAAGGACTGGAGCGCATGCCATGGAGAGGCCCAGTACTCCCTCGATAACGGGGCGACGTGGGAGTTTGTGGAGGCGTACGTCGTGAACTGCGCGTGGGCGGTGGACACCAAGCTCGCTGCAGACGAGACGGAGATCCTGTGCGAGTCGTATCGGGACAAGATGGGCTCGCAGATGCTGTTCCAGATGGGGGGCACGAATCCACTGGCGCTTGTGGAGGGGGCGCAGTATTTCAAGCAGAAGAAGAAGATCTTCGACGAGGTGGTGGGGTTTACCAAGTTTTCGGAGTTTCTCGTGGTTGCCCAGGTATGATGCTCGGCGTGGGTATGGTGGTATCTGCGACTCATGTTCCGCTAGCTGCTGGAAGAGTCGCACGCCTTAAATCTTCAGGTGTCCCTCGACGGCGTCCACTTCGCAGCGGGGCGATTCCCTCCGAATATGGATCCTAATGCCCATGTACGACTTCCCCCCATTGTTCTCCGCGCTCGATCATTGAACAGAATCCCAGAGCTACACCGTCCTCGACTCCCGCACGGCGTCGTTATTTGTGCATATGACCATGTCGGAGGCTCCGCATCCGTATTGGGGCAACGTCCTCAAATCTAATTCAAACGGGACGTACTTTAGCGTCTCTGCAGAGCACGTAAACCGCGATGCGCGAGGTTATGTCGACTTTGAAAAGATGGCTGGCTTGGACGGCATTGCGCTCATCAATGTCGTCTCCAATCCGGATGAGGCGGTCATTACGGGTCGCAAGACTCTTCAGAGCAGGATAACGTACAACGATGGTGTGTTTCCTCTGACTATTCAGGAGTTACCTCCCTCTGATTCTGTATCTCCATAGGCGGCCTGTGGAGATCAATTGACCCCCCCACCCACGATTCTCATGGCAATAGATACAGCTGCACGAGTACTCGTTGTGCGCTACATGTGCATGGTTATACCGAGCGCCTCGATTTCACAGCGAGCTACAGCAGCTCCTCCGTCGTCGGGCTTCTGATGGCCGTTGGCACTGTCAGCGAGTCGCTTTTACCTTACGACCAGAGCGACACCTTCCTCAGTCGGGACGGCGGCTTCACCTGGGAAGAGGTACACAAGGATGCCCACCTCTGGAAGGTCGGCGACTCGGGCTCCATTATCGTGATCGCCAACGACGAGCAACCGACCGATCACATCCTCTTCAGTACTAACGAGGGGCTGACCTGGCACGAGTACAAGTTCTCCAAGGACATGGTTCGGGTTCGTTCCATCGTTACGGTCCCGTCCGACACGAGCCGCAAATTCCTTCTACTCGCCCACCCGACTCGCGCCTCCTCTCATTTGGCTGTCTCCATCGATTTCACGGCCTTGACATCGAAACAATGTGAGTTTTGGCCTCCCAATCCTACTCGGTTCCAAACCTTTCCTTTCGCAGGCGTAACCAACGTTCAAGACCCCAACGACGACGACTTCGAGCTGTGGAGTCCGAGCAGCGAGCGCGCACAACGCTGTTTGTTTGGCAGACAGGTTGGGATTCAACAAAGCATATCATAAAGATGTTGACCTTGTTCTTCCAGACCTTTTACCATCGACGCATTCGGGAGGCGGAGTGTCATGTTGGCGCACTCGCGAAATCGGAACTGCCGGCGGTTAAGAATTGCACTTGCGAGAGAGCTGATTTCGAATGGTGACTTTTACACGCTTGTTGGAGGCTCCCGTTTCCTAACGGCCTTCCAGTGAATTCAATTACTTCAAAAACGAGCAGGACGTATGCGTTCTCACACCAGGAACATCGCCCTTGGCCAGCGAAGCCACTTGCAGCGACGACGGGTTTTGGTATGAACGGACACCTTACCGCAGGATCGCCTTCTCAAGCTGCGTGGATGGGGAGCGATTTGATCGTGGCCCGAAGCATCCTTGCCAGAGTTCCAACGGTTTTGGTTTCACTGGGGTCGTCATCTTAGTCTTGATGTGCCTCGCTCTGGCTGGGTACTGGTACTACCGAAATCACGCCGGGTGCGTTTTTGTCTATATTGCGTCTTGTGTTTCTACTGACACACACCAACAGTAGCGGCGCGCGCTTATTAGAATACCTGCAGGATCTTTGGGATAGATTATCGGCTCGGCGAGAGAGACGAGGCTACGAGTCTGTGCCTTTAAATGAAACATCTTCACGTTGAATTGGGTTGGGCGCTTTTGTCGGGCGTTCATTGAGCCGGGTCCATGATGAGCATGTACGAACACTGGCAGCAGCAAGGGCAAGACAATAGACGCCCAACGACCGTTTATGGAACATCTCCATTTGTCTGTAGATCTTCTTTCGCGCCACCATGGAAAGCGCCCTATCCCTGGTCCCAGACTTGCTGCCCTTGGAACTGTGGCATGAGATCGCGGCCTATGCAGTGCAGCGCGTCGGATCTTTGCATCTTAGATCATGGCTTAGCGTTGCGCCCGGAACAGCAGCACGGCATATGCACGATGCTGCTTTTGCCATCCTGTTCCGAGATATAAGGCTTGTTCTCGACCCTGGCCAGGTCCACAGAGCGCTTTCCAAACTGTCTAGGATCACGCGTCATGAACAGTTTACCCAGGTGATTCGAAGTCTTGAGGTGTACGCAAACTTTCCAGAGGAGGAGGGATGGAGATATCAGGAAGTTGGAAACGAGTTAGCCACTGCGTTGGTTGCTGGTATGTCTTCGCAGCTGACAAGGACCAGGACTTACTTGTCGCCAGCGTTGCCGCGCTTTACCATGCTTCGGCAATTCGCCTGGGATAAGGCGTTTGTTCCCTTGCCCCCTTCGATCCTGAGAACCCTCCTCTCTGCTAATAAGCAGCTGGAGACTCTCAACATAGGGTGAGAGGGTTGAAATTCAGTAAACCCTGCTAAAATTGGGGGGACAGTCTTATCCACCCGGACACTCCGCAAATTGACCTTGCTGGCCTGTCCGAGCTTCGTCATCTCCAGCTGGATTACCAGGAACTCATACGACCTGGTTCGACGGAAATACTCTTCCCTGAACCCCTGCAATCTCTCTGCCTCTCATCTCCTGGTATCAACGGCCCCTCCGCATTCGCGACGTTCACCAACCATGCGGTGTCGCTCAACATGGTTTACCTCGACGGCATGGTCATTAACTCTGGTTTCTGGTCCTCAAAATCCCCTTACACTGTCCTCCACACCATCTCCCTCACATCCATCACCCCTCCGAACGACACTGGACTTGATTTCCTCGGAATCGACACGCTCCACACCCTCATTCTCTGTCAGATTGAGGACGTACGAAACATCGGTTCCTTGCCCGCATGCATCCGGGCGCCCAACACACTTCGTAACTTGGAACTCTCGCATGTATCAGCCGCCCTGCCCGATACTAGCGTCCTTTTGGGCATTAATATCACTGCTCTCGATTCACTGGCCCTCACCTCTGTGAGTTTGACCGAAGAGGACCTCGATCCAATATTCCTCGGCCACGCCGATGTAGAACTTCGCACGCTGAGGCTCTGCGAACTCGACATGCGCGATTTAACGGAGCTCCTCAAATCTTCCCCCCCCTGCCCGGCGTTGCACGAGCTGGAATTACGACTCCTCAACAACGAGAGCGTTCCGATCGCTCGGTTCACAGAAGCTCTTGCTTCGTTTCTCGAGCAGGCGGCCCCTGCGCTACAAACTTTGGTGCTCGACATTCAAGTTTCTGAGTGGTCCGCACGCGGAGACTGGGACGACCTGGCGTATGACGACTTCGAGGATGCCCTCATCGATCCCCTCTTTCTAGCGACTCTCAAGACGACCAGACAGCTTCGGCAGATCACGATACCCGTCTGGAACCTCACCTTGGAACACCCTCTCCTTCACGAGCTAGGAGAAGCTCTACTCCATGTTCCCGCCGTATCACTCCGTTGTCAGTCGTGGAACCGACACGAGGTACCTTGATTTATTTACTCTTGGAATGCCTTCGCGCTGAGCTTTTTCTTCTTTCAGTCGGTGGTCTCTCGCTTCACGAAAGACGACCTGCACGTTTTATCTAAATTTACAGGGCTGATGGATCTTCAGATTCTCGATCGGACGGGCACTGGTGAACGCGTCGAGCGCACCGATGTCGAAAATCTCTCCCAGCACGTTCCTACGCTGCGGACCTTTACGGCACACGGAGAAGGATGGGAGATATTTCGAGACCCCCTCACGGGACTATTTCAGAGGGTGGTGAGAGTGGCTTAATTGTTAGCGCTAATAAATAATGGCCCCGTCGGGTTTATAAATTTGTGCAAGAACACAAATCAATTGTTTCGCTAGAAGATGTATTCGCTCGGTGCGTTCTGGCCTCACCATACAGCTTGTAATTATTGCAAGTACTGCACTGCGACGGTAGACTAGGTACTGTGCCGGCTTCCGGTTCCGAAGAAGCCGGCCCCGGCTTGGCTCCTACCACCCTCACCGTTAACTTCCGCGCCTTCTGGCATGGCTTCGCGGCTTCCGGAGGAATTATGGCTGGAGGTATCTGGCCGGCTACCAAGGGAGACCACCTTGGAGCTTTACCAGGCTGACCGCCGATTCCGGCGGATATTGCGCGCTCGAATATTCTCCCAATTTACCTTTCACTACGCGTCCAAACGCGACTACAGCATGCTTCATCTCTCAGCAGAGCGGGTCGCAAAAGGGCTGGAGCGGCTTGCGTTCCGGAGCTCTATCGACATTGCCCCCATGGTCCGCCGAATCGACGTGCGGCTGTATCCACCCACCCATCCTTCGGCCTCGGATTCGGTTCATTCTTCCGTCTCAGCCGAACCACACAAACTGTTGTCCGCATTCTTTGAATGCCTAGGGCGCTTCACTCGTCTCCACAATTTATCCTGCACCGAGATTCAGAGCTTTTCTCAAGGTTTTATCAACAACCTGTGCGGATTACCGGAGTTGACGACTCTCTCTATCGCGGGATCTGTGGGACTCAATGTTGGCTCCTCTTCACTGAAATTCCAAAAGCTTCGGCTGCTCGATCTCAGTGGATGGCACACACTGGATAGGGTTGATCATTCCGGCTGGATACCCCTTCTCCGTCCGGAGCTGCTCACTGAACTCCAACTCCAAATCCACCCACAACGCATTCGCGAAATCGCTCCCTCGTTTCCACACGTCACGAAATTGAGGCTCACCCTCGTCGCCTCAGAGCATGCAGTCGACATCCGCCCAATTCTGCCAAAGTTTGCCGCTCTCCGTATCTTGGCCATCCTCGACAACGCAGACCAGAGGGAGGAACCAAATGATCGCGGCGTCGTCCCTTCCTTCCTCCCGCCACTGCAGGAGTTTACGGGACCTGTCTGGGCTCTGAAGACCTTTCTCTATATCCCCACTCTCGCCCATCTCACCATCGGCTACTGTAGCGTGCCACAGGTCCTTCTAACAGAGTTGCAATCCATTGGAGCACAACTCACCGTCACCTCATTACGACTTTCAATGTTCTCGTTCACTCAAACCTTTTTTATGGCTTTTTTTGAGCTTTTTCCTGCGCTCACAGCATTACGCATTGATAGTGCGAAGACCGATGGACAGGTAGTTCACGCAATTTAGTTTCAACTTTGTCTTCTTACTTTTCTTTCCCGATCCAGGCAGATATATTCCTTGAAACCTTCGCCGAATCGATACCTCTACCGCCACATCTCGCGCAACTCGCACTAGCGTGGAATAACACGATTGTAGACGTCGATGCCCCGACCTATTCGACATTCAGACAAAACTTGACCGCACAATATCCTGCGGTGGATGCTGTCTTGCTGTGTTTCTTCAATACCATGCGTCTTTGGCGGCGCACGGCAGATGGGGACAAGGAGGTTAACGAGACGGCTTTTATGCAGGGTGATGGACTGGGATATCACAGTGAGTGATTCCACACCGTTTTGCCTCTGAACCTAGCAGAATTGCCTAGATATCCTAAGCAAGGTGGAGATCATGCGCGACACCTTCAATTCTACCTGGGGCGAAGTCAGTCGTGCCCGGTGATCGTCTCCGTAGACGAGTATTGTTAAACGATTGTCAATGAGTAAAGTGACGCGAATTCCGACGAACTGAATATACAAACAATATGACACAGCAACAGTTGACTCAAACATCTACATTACCTCCACGTCTAGGGCGGCATGGAGGCGCAGCCGCACTCGTCCCAGCCATCTGAGCTATTTCCGCGCGGTTCAACAAGTTCTTGATACCCCGGGTAATGTCTTTCAGGGAGGGTTCCTGCTTCCGTGCCGCGAAGTTTGGATGCGGATGCAACTGAGTAGTAAGTCAGATGAACCTCCACAGAAATATTCGCGACGGTCTAGGAATTATTGCTCACTTTGGACCACACGCAGTACCTCTGAAGTTCCTTCAGATTGTCGCGTATGATCGAGACCGATTCGAGTAGCCTTCGCATTCCTTTCGCCTCGCTCTGCAGGAAGTTCGAGTAGGCGGTGAACTGGGCAGACCGACTCGAAGACGTCCCAAGTAAATCGGAGAGCGTGCGGGAGTCTGTCTTTGGAGTACGCTGTAGAAATTCTCCGGCGCGTTGCATCTCCGACTCGATCCCCGTGAGGAGTCTCGACCCGACCTGCACCGTACTCTCCGCCAAGGGCAATATGGTCTCCACAGCGCCCAATATCTGGTGGTGATGTGCTTTCGCTTTGCTAGCCAGACTCGTGATGGTTCTATTAAGTTTGCGGTCTAGCGCAACATGCGGCGCTTGTCGCTTGCTCGCTGGTTGAGTCCGCTGAGGGTTGCTCAATTTAGACAGGCTGTCCAATGTCTGGAGGAGCTTGGGTGCAAGCTTGCTCAACGGCACGGCCACAGAAACAGGGCAGGGCAGTACTCACCTCGTTCCTCAGCGTCTCACCCGATCCCGCCTGCAGTTTTGTTAAACAGGGAAGTAGAAGGTTGTAGACCAAGTCTTAGTCCAGAGTGCTGCCGCGTCCGAGAAACTCCGTCACGCTGCTTGAGGTGTAAGGATGAAGGAAACACACGGGTTCAACGCTTACAGTCTGAATATCCGTTTACTGGCGAGGTCACCAACGGGAACTGGCAGCGGTTTTGCCCTCGAAAGTAGGATTCTGTTCGAAAGGTGAGTGTTATACAGAAATGGTTGAAATTTGAACTCTGACCTCTCCTCAACCGGGACGAATATGTTCCCGCCAGGGGCCGACGAGTGCCCAGACGGTAGGAGAGGTGATCTTGAGGAGCATCGAGAGATTCATTGTCGTCTCCGCGGCGTATTAAAGCATCACACAGAACAAGGTTGCTCTGAGGGTCCGTGTGGGCGAACAGATTCCAACCTTCTTCCCGATTTGGAGGCAACCCTTGTTCCCAACTGGTCGGAAGACAACGCAGGTGCAATTTTCCTCGAACAGCATCTCTATCATCCACAGTGCATGGTTGAAGCATTTGAATTCCGTCGAGAGTTAAATAATCCGTGGATAACATGAGAGAACATTCAAAGGTACATAACTAGCGGAGCATTAGCTAGGGTTTAATATCGCCTTGGTACATTGCACACAACTCTCTCAAACTTGCCCGTAATCCCATGCCGCTGAATCTCCCAAATCTTCTTGTCGACAGCAAACGTGCGTAACATCGGAACATGCCGAGCCGCATTCTCGATGTCGGTTCGCCCGAAATGGTCGCCCCGCCCAAGGCGATGAACAATTGTTAAGTCTTTCAGTCCGGTGAACTTGGACAAGCGGCCAAGCTCATGCCGAGTAAAAAGTCCGCATGAATCGACCTGATAGAGCGAGAGTGAAAGCTATGAACCAATGCATTTGAACCAATGAAGCAACGGCGACGTACCTCTTCCAAATCTCGCTCCCAAATATGACATTCCAATGTTATTGCCGGAACATGAAGTAGCACATCTCCCAGGCCATTAAAAATGGGGTGGCTCAATGTGAGGGCGACCACAGGAACACGGATGTGTCGAAGACGATTGGCCATTTTCAGGGATGAGAGGAACTTCGTGGAGGCGAGCATGACGCGGTCGAACTCGCCAACTTCATTTTTATCGCGGGAGTATGCGAAAATGTCGAGGGCCAGCGTTTGCACCACAGGCGCGTGGGCGAGGAGGAAGGGGAGACTGTGCACGAACACTGGTCCATTTCTGGGATAGTAGGTCTGGAGCTCGACGTCCTCCAAGAAAGGGAAGGAACGGGCCGACCGAAGGATTGTGGCGTACTATCAGCAACCGGCTATCGAGCCACCTTAAAGCTTTTGCGCTCTGGCCTCCCCCTGCCATGCAGTAACTGCCGGGATACCTACCCTAGAATGGAGCCAGGCATCGTAGGAGTAGATTACTATATTTTCCCGCATTTTTAGGCCTTGTTGCTGGTCCCCACCGAATTTATTTTCGGTGCTACCCCAAAATGGTCATAAACGGCCTTTCGAGCCACCCCGCCAAATTACCATTTCACGGACGTCTTCTGGGTCCCAGTGCACTCACACTCACTCAGGGGGGTTCTAAAACATTATTCTATGCACTTTGGCCATACCTCCAAGGCACAGAACCGTCTCAATGAGATGCGCTTCTGGGCGGCCATAGCCGCGAAATTGGGCGGATCAACAAAATCGACTCCGTTGCAAGAAAGAGGGGCGATGTTTGTTCAAACTGGAGCACATATGGCTCAATGGTGAGTATTGGCACATACTGAAAGACGCAGGATGGCCTCCGCATCCAGGGATTCACCAAACAAGGTCCGTGAATCTGAGACAACGAAAATGGGTGGCTCGGGGAAGGAGGCCACAGAAGATATCAAAGCAATGAAGAAAGGTTCAAGTATAAGTTCCACACCATTCGGATATGCATACTCGATATATAAACCCAGCCCGAGGGTCGGTGGAGCGTTGGGCGAGCCACCATCGACGTCTTGGCCCAGAGTCACCCAAAACAAAGTCGAGTGGTTCTTGCCCAGTATAGCGTAGTATTTCGAGGGATTGCGGGGGACAGTGGCATTATAGTACATTCCCCAGCATAGCAGGAGCAAGTAGAGGCCCCAAAGTCCCGAATCGAGCCAGAATTGGCGGAGGAATGCGCGAGGAAAGAGCGTCGGCTATGCTCGGAGATAAGAAAACATCAATTCCCACCCACCAACCGGAGACAACCGGGGCACAGGTTTTGATCAACACATCACTCCGCCGCCAAATTTGGTTCACGATATCCTGAGACACCCCGCTCCATCCCAGAGGTGTTAAATCACCCTGTGCAATATGCTTATAGGCTATATTATCGAAATGGCTCGGTACCTAGTTTGGCTCGGAAGGCAGTCGGAGATAGTAGGTGAAATACTCGAGTTTGGAAAGCCGTAACCGCTTCATTTGAAACGCGGGTAGTTCAGGGCCCGGAGTAACAGCGGCTTCCTTCCACTGCTGGGGGATGAAGATGAACTCTGTGTCGCGTTGAGTTACGGCCACAGAGGTGAGGTCAAGTGAATCGAGGGCGAGAATGTTGACGCCCATTAGGAGACTTGTTTCAGCCCGTGCAGCCCGCACATTCGAGAGCGATAAGTGCCGCAGGGTGTCGGGGGCTCGGATACAAATGCCGAGAGACCCAATATCCTGCACATCTTGAATGTGACGGAGGATCAGGGTGTCGAGTTTGTTTATCGAAAGGAAATCGAGTCCGGTATCTGTGGGAGGTTTCACAGCGCAAAGGTATACCATGCGCAGGTTACTGTAACGGGATAGTCGGTGCAAAAAATCGGAGTTGAGAAGGACCCGATTGAGCGACAGCTTCTCCAATGACTTAGCATTGTTTGCAAAACTGTCGAAGGTGCCAACAAGTTCGCATGCCATCTCGAGTGAATCTAGATCTCGGGGGAACAGGACTTCGGTAAGGTTTTCATATAGTGGCGCCGGGTAGTCGATTCGAAAGCGCGACAATCGAGTCAAACCGGCAAGGTTGATTTGAGGAGTATCAGGACATATGGGTCTGTGCTGGACGTTAGCTTCCTCGTAAATCTTTGCCCAAGGATTCATTACCCAACTCCGACTGCCTGTAAGAGGGGGTTCGAAGAGATTAAGCATCTCAGAATGCTGGGCGGCATCGCAAGGAATTTCCTATCCCAACTGAATTTTTGCAGCATGGGGAAATGCGGGAGGGCTAGAGACAGGTCAACCTTTTTGTTGGCCCCGAAGATCTTCCTCACCTTTTATTATCGCAGGTGCGAGTGCTTCCGTGAATGTTTCGTTGTACGCCGAGACATCGATTCTAGCCCGCAGAGTGAATGTGCGTACGGCCAGATTACAGTGCGGACCTCGCTGCACAGTCCTATCCAACAACGCCAAAGCAGCATCTACTCTCCAGACAATGGACAGACACACGTCGCGGAAAAGGATGGTGAAAGCCGCCTCGTGCATGTGGCGGGCCACGGTCGTTGGCGCGACAGAGAGCCATGAGTTGAGATGTGAGTAGTCCTGCTGAAGTATTGTCTGTGCCCCAATCTCGAGCCATAGTTCCGGGGGCAAAACATCTGGGATGAGGGCTTTGGTTGTTGACTCGATTTCCATCGATGTGGGTGCAGGAAGAAAGGTGCAAAAGTGATCCATCTCGGGCCGACAGCCGCGGCGGATGTCATCAATTTGATCGCCTTTTGCAACGTTGCGCTTACAATGGAGCATTCAGAGATGGCCGAAAATTGTACCCGATTGAGCCTGTTCCCCCCCTCATTCTTTGGCCGCGAAAGTGGTTCAGATGTTCCAATAATATACACACACAAAAGTAAGTGCGTGTGCTACAAGCGGTCCTTCATTTTAGCGCATGTAGCCGCCAAAACCTCACTCTCCGGTTTCGTCTGGGTGAAGTTGTCGAAGGACAGGCACATACCTTCGGCTTCGTTGGGCTTGGGGATAACATGGAAATGGACATGTTTAATATGCTGGTGCAGTTCATAATCTATCTGTGATATTGGGAGCGTTACACGCACCTGGAACGCCAACTTCCCGTTATTCTAGGCACAGTATATCTATCAGAGGCCATAATAGGGTGCCAATAGGTAGAAGCTCACCTGCAAGATGTTGTACTGCTTCACACCTGTGGCAAGAGCAACTTTCTTGAGGACCGGGCCAATAGCCTGAAGATACTCGTCGGGGAGGTCGCTAATTGTCTCCGCATGATCTGGAAGAAAACAAGGATCAGTGTCTTTGAAGGGGGAAGGGCTCGTACACGAGGCGACATACACTTCGGAATGATTTGTGTATGGCCCTCTGCGGCGGGCATAATGTCCAGGAAGGCGAGGCTAAAGGGTTCATAGGCCGGAAATCCGTCGGAATGCGATAGCGTAATACCAGTGTTCATCTTTGTATATCTTGTGGCATGGAACAGCTCCTGTTTAGAGTTCAGTGTTTTTTTCTGGACTCCTTGAGGATGTATGTACCCTTCAAAATTCCACAGAAGAGGCATGCGTCGTCATTTTCAGCGGTAGGCATTGCGGTGGGAGAAGAGACACTATGTGGGCGAGGATACATACACACGCGCACACGCATCAGCGGAGTGAAGTGACTGATACGCTTGGACGGCCCAGGCCGCCGAGGTCGGGCAGAATCGCGGGGACTTCGCATTCGCATCAAAGATTACTTCCCACGGTTCGTTTCTAGTAGATCTTCACATTTTTGGAGACACATACAGAGAATGCATAGAGAGGTATATGTTGGTATCTAATACTGACGTGTTTATAGCCTACAACTCCTGAATTGTCACGCAGTGAAGGCATATGGCCGCCGAGTCTCAGAACCTGCACATCAGAATCCGGTTTCCCACGGTTCGATTTTTGGCCACAGGGTCATTTTCAGATATGTTAAGTCTTTTGCGGTGGGTAATATACTTGAAACTCAGAGAGCTTTTAAGCGAGACTGGCGCGTAACGTTTCTTTCCTGCTCATAAGGCCGCGTCTCCCGAGCTGAGGAGCGCGACGATGAATTCCGCGTACAAGACATCCACCTGAAACACAAGATGAAGTGTTTGTCGAATGCGCTCTCCGTTCGACTGACTGCTACATGTGCTCAGTGTCAGCGCGCACGGTACCCAGTGCAATATGGGGTTATCGGAGTCAATGCAGTGGGTTGGCGGGCAGATTATATATATAATGTGCCGTTCGAGAGTTTACCCGTTCCGTAACACGGGAGCGAGTTGAGATTGAAACAGCACTCCTCAAGTTTCTACGGTCCGCGGAAAGGACTGAATTGAACGACGCGTGAAAATGAATCATACATACATTCTAGCGGCCGCGCTCAACAAATATATATTTCACATTGAAGCTGACATGGGCGTCGCCGAAATTTCCCTTGGCATCGTTCTGTGGTATGGACAGGCCGTCAATGCGAGACTGCGAGTCGAAGTAGTGCATCACAGTTACATATACAAGGGCAATAAAGTCTCAAGTGGCTGATCCTTGAGGGAAGATCACGGCCTCATAGATATGTCCGACGGTCTAGTTTTCAGCGATGTCGGGCGACTTCTATCTGGCGAATCTCCAGTGAAGTCGACTCAGCCCAGGAGGTTGGAGGATGGGCAGCCGGGTTGAGCCGACCATCACAACGGCGATCATCGCCGTTTATCGGCCGAGGCATTGACTCTTACGGTCACCACTGGATCTCGCCCTCTCCGTCCCCGTTCCTCCGTCATCTGGATCCTACTTGCTCAAGGTGGAGACTTGCTTACCCCGCACCCCTCAACTTTCAGAAGCCTGGCCAAGGCTTCTCTTTTCGTCTTTCCCCCACCGGGGCTTCGACTTGCCATTCCTTCTGCCTTGTGTGGAGTTGAAGTTTGAACGCAACCTTAGTACGATAAACATCCTTATCACCGCTATCGCCCTTGCTATTCACTGACGCTGAGTGCCAGATTCACTAACCTCACCCATGTGGGTCATCATTCTCAAACTGGACGGAGCCACTTCCTCTCGCCAGACTGGTACTGGAGCCATATGTAATATATCCCCTATTGCCTGGTCGGAACGTCGCTGTTCATTGTCCCCACAGACATTTGCCCAGCGCTCACAAATTCTTGATGGCTGTCACTCAATTCCAACTCAATTCCCTTACTACGCAGATAAATGAGGCGCCTTTTGGGAGGTATTACGTTGACAGGAACACAGTAGAGGACGTTCCTCGAAACATAAGGTCATGTCTAACCGCCGCTATGAACCCCGGAGCGACAGCGACACTGGATGCGGTACGACCACATAAAAAACCTGACGTGTAGGACCCCGTCTCTAACCCACGGACGCCCAGAATGAAGTTCTTCACCTCTCTCGTTCTCACCACCCTCATGGCCTCGACGACCGCGTCCACCATCGCCGCCAAACCCGCGCCCCTCCCTTCGCTGACAAAGTGGGCCGAAAACGTCCTCGCCGCAGTCATCACCTCCCCCACCGTCGGCGGCCTCGCCCCCGGCTTCGACGCCTTCCTCTCCCAAGACGTCGCCATTACCGTCAACAACATGCCCATCTCGCGCGCCGAGTACGTCTTGAAGCGCACTGGCAAGGGCTTCGCCAACGATTCCACGATCGTGTACGCCGACTCCATTGAGGTGCCGGCGGTGGCCAACTCTAGTGAGGTGCGTATTACCTTACTTACTTTTATAATTTCCCGCCCTCTGACTTGAAGTTGAACTGGAACGGAAGGCTGGCGTCGTGTCCCTCTTTTTTACCGCCACTATCGGCAAGAACGTCGCCGTCTCGTCGATGAACGTTGTGTGCGTTGAATTGTTCTATTCCTCAGAATAATGCGCTGGCTCGAGTCTAAACCGTTCCTCCAGCATCAAACAAGACCCTTCGGTCCCCAACGGCCCTGGCTGCGGTACGTAGTCAAACTCGGTCTCCACTAGCTGTGGGTCAACGCGTCTCTGATTAATAACACCAGATGCGCGCAGGGCATACATTATAAACCAAGTCATTCTTGAATCGGTGGCGCCCTAAGCACAAGCACCCGCGCTCATCCGAGATCTGGATACAGCCTGGAGGGATTAACGGAGTACGAATTCGGCGTTGCAAGGAAAATAATAGTTCTTCGGCGCACAGTCGGACTTTGAATGCGAAATCGCCAATCTCGCTGGTTCGACCTATGTACCTTCAAGTCATACCGCAGTATGACGCAGGGCGGCCACCTCAAGCTCACGAGTTATTTATTTTTGAGACCAGCGCCACGGGACGCAGCAGGGTCAACGTAACTGCGTCGGACCGTCGGCATTCAAGTTGTCTGGAACGAGTCTATCTATATCTTACCTAGGTCCAGTTTCACTATTCTCGACCCATCCGGCTAGCCGCTGCACAGCGCCCTAAATGTGACATAATAAGCGGGATTGGCGCATCAGCGGCTTGCCAAGGGAGTCACCGTGCAAATGTGAGATCATACATTGGCTGACCACGAGCGCGCCAAATGAGCTACGGAAGGGATGTTCCGAGTGAAACCCGTCAAATTCTCGAACATCGGGATGCGGGAATGAACGGAGTAGCCTGAGGTCCGTGCACCGCCAACCGGGCTACCCGGGAATTTATTTCAATACGGTGCCGCAAATTCATTCTCCACTAACGAACGCAGTAGCTAACGTGATCCCGCCGGCGCCGGCCTCCGCGATCGGCGGGACAACTAAATTTATTCGGGAGGTAAGGTATAAAAGGCGTCGATTCAGCCGAGTACTGCTCATACTCGACCCGAACTACTACTACCTCCAACCCACTATTATGACCGCGAATATTGTCCTTCCTCCCCTCAAGACCTGGGCACAGGACCATCTGTCCTCAATTATCAAGGCGACTACGGCCACCTCGTTCGACTCTGCGTTCGACGCGTTCCTCTCGAAGCATGTCGCCATCACGGTGAACGGGAAGAGCGTCTCCCGCGACGAGTACAAGAAAAAACTTCAGGGGGAGGGCTTCGACGAAGCAGGCGCGATTGTGCAGTTCACCGGCGCAGTGGAGGTTCCCTCGGAGGCCAACTCGATTCAGGTGCGGTTTCAAAATTCATCTCGCTCTCCCCCGGATTTATTCAACGGTGTTCCCTGAACAGGCGGGTGTGGTGGGGCTCTTCTACAACGCGACCATCAGCGAGAATATTGTCGTCCACGACGCAGCTGTGCAAAGCCACATCACCTCGTCGATTAACCTCGTGTATGTTCAAATGTCTCAGCGCTTTCTCCGGAGATTAACTGGGTACTTAGCATCGAGGAGGACAAGACGTTGTCTCCTCCTCATCTCCCCCACGGGATTCATGGGTTCTTTGGTCTGAATATATTTTACTCTCTTTTTGAGGCATAATCCCTAACGACGATATTCCGCAACAGATGGCAGGAGAGTTTCCGCTTTGAACCAAGTGATTGTGGATGCGCGCAAGAACTAGTCTTCCTCCAAGCAGCCAGCCTGACTGTCCTTCTATGTATTTCTGAAACGATACAACTACAATAATTACTTTGAATCACACACCTCCTCGAGCAATCTTCCTTGCGTGGTGACCGGTGACCTATAGCCCAAGTTACAGTAAAGCCTCCCCCGCCCTTCAGCCTCAATTCGCGTCGCCGATCCGAAACACCAACATCTCCCGAGAATGGAGCTGTAAGTTCCAATTCGAGCCATAGGAGACTTGGTACTCGTACAAATAGTCCATTAATACTCCTCTTATCGTGCAAGGGAATTTTTCCCTGCTTCCCTGCGCCTCCCATTTGCGAGATCACGAATTCAGGCAAATATTCCCACGGTTGACTTTTTTTTTTGCTGATTCCGCCAAGTTGCGTCGGTCGCATACCTGGCCCTCGTGGCACTGGTTGGGAGATTCAATTTTTTCACCACTATTTTCGGCGAAAAATGTCGTTTGTTTTCCAGAGATTTTTCACTGGAAAACCCCTGAAAAACTCAAAATATTTTCACTTCTTTTCCAGCAAAGGGTGAAAAACTCGAAAGAAAGTTGGAAAATGGTGAAAAAGGTTTGAGTTTTTCACCCACTTTCCAGTGGAAAATCCCTGAAAAACAAACGACATTTTTCGCCGAAAATAGTGGTGAAAAAATTGAATCTCCCAACCAGTGTGGTGTAATATATTACTTCAAGATACTATTATGCAGCATTTTTTTCCCTCTATTCCCATTGCCGCCCAACCGGCACGCCCCAAATATCGCCCAATTTGCTTGCAGCTCTGGCATCTAGACCGGCAGATGTCTGTTGGTGGGTACTTACTAGATCCTCGCTCATCAGAGCGCACTGAACCGTCCTCGGTAAATATCTGGTGGCTGGTTTCGGGTGTCTCCTTAGTTGCTGTGATCGAGCGACATAACCTGCAGCTGCTCGACGACAGCAAAAAATGGTTCGACATGTTCCGAATCTGCTGTCGGCGTTAGAAGGCATCGGCCTCAGTCTTGCGTTCCCGACGTATGCATGTTACCTTCACCCCTTTAACGCAGCTTCCGATGCCATCTTCCGCTGCAGGATAATTTCTCGGTGCGTTATTTTCGCGAGTTGGCGCTCCATAAAGTTGAGCATTTTTAGTTTTCCGGCGCTTTGCGCCCTTCATCTAAACTCATTATCATCGGGAGGGAACAACCGCGCCAATGTAGATGGGGTTCCAAAGTCCCCTTGACATCTTCTGTATTTTCCCAGGCAAGCTCCGCCTATATAGACGCGGCCCGAGAAGCTGGCATTGATCTCCGCCCTTTTTTAAAAAGCCGACGACAGCCGAGCTGGCACACGTTTTCCGCGCCCCCCACTCGGTCTGAGGATGGCAGACCTGAAGGAGCCTCCTCCTCCTCCGAAAGGCTTCTTCTCAGTCCTATCCGACCTCGTCTGGACCCATGGGACATTCTACCGGCTTCACCTCACCGCTTTCACCCTCATCCCTTTAATATCGGCCGCCGTGTTTTATGCGTGCAATGGCCGGTACCATGTCTCCTTTTTGGACTCTTTGTTCCTGTGGTAAGTAACCGTGGTTCGTACTACTGTGCTTGACGTAAAATTCCAGTTATTCGGCCATGACTGTCTGCGGTACGTCGAATATCAGACATCTTCCTGTTTCGGAATTGATCAACCTAACCCAGGTCTCAGCACGGTCAACCTGTCGACGAGTATGGGCTCAGACTCTCATTAACAATATTCATAACCATCTCTTCAGCTACACCGTTCCAGCAAGTCATATTATATTTATTAATGGTTATCGGGGATATAACCGCGGTCTCTTGGATCGTGAGTCTCTTGTTTCTCTCTAGAAAATCCTATCTGAAACTATGATTCAAGATGGTCCTGGTACGGAAGTACGCCTTCTCATCCGCTCCAGCCCGCTCGATTCTCACCCAGTGAAGGTGGTACTTCAAGAATGTCTGCCAATACATGGACTATCAGCTCGCCCATCGCCACCCCAGCAAGAGCCGGACGATGTTCCTCAAATCCATATCATCTCCTGTCGCCATGTTCAAACAGACAGAGGAGGTACCCATGCCGGAGAAGTCGTCGGAAAATCCGACGTTTCAATTAATACAGCCGACGCCTGCGGTAACGATGGACGTGGGTAACTCGAACGGAGCAGGTCCTGAACGCATCAGCGAGGAGCACGGCGTCCTCGCCGATGCTCGAAGTTTTACGTCTTCCCCTCTCCAAGAAACTGTTTCATTGGCGCAGGTCCCCACCACTCACACTGTGAATTTTGCGCACACCACTTCCGTGGACCCTCTGCCCCGTCTGCTAACAGTCCGAGGTTCGTGCACCTCCGTCTTGATGCTGTACTATGCTAACGCAGCTCACAGAGGGCGTAGCCTTCCCGCGACGAACGGCGACGGTATACAGCAGCAACCGGAAACCAGAGCCCGAAACCAAAAAGTATCAAGGAAAAGGCGGCTTCCCCGGTCCGTCTTAATGCTGTACTATGCTAACGCAGCTCACAGAGGGCGTAGCCTTCCCGCGACGAACGGCGACGGTCTACAGCAGCAACCGGAAACCGGAGCCCGAAACCAAAAAGTACCAAGGCAAAGGCGGCTTCCCCGGGCCCGTCGCGCTCGCCAAGAAGCTCTTCAAGCGCGGGGCGCCCACGACGTTCCGGAAGCTCGAGCGCAAGATGACGATGCCGTACACGGAGACGCTGGCGGCGAAGAAGACGCCGTGGCTGAGCTTCGACGGGCTCGTCGTGGGGCGCAACTCGGCCTTTCGGACGGAGTCGCTGTCCGACGAGCAGGTGGAGTTTATTGGGGGGGTGGAGTATCGCGCGTTGCGGTTCTTGAGTTATCTGATTCCTGCGGTAGGCTGTCCTTGCCTGGACGACGACTGGCTAATCCCTCCGATCTAGTACTTCGTCGGAACGCAGCTGTTTGCTTTCATCCTCTTTGCACCGTGGCTCTCTGCGACGAACCAATACGACGCAGTGTTCACGGCGCAACCTAAATTGGTGCAGAAGCCATGGTAAGCTTACGCGTCGCATTCGCTAACGAGAGCTCGTGAAACTAATCATTGAGCAAGGTATTCCATGTTCGTTATTCTGGGAGCCTACAGTGGCGGGGGACTGGATGTAGCGCCGACTTGCCGAACACTGATCTATTCCCACGGTTGAACTACTCTAAACGACCCCGTACTTAACCCCAGCAAGGCGGCGCATCAAGGGGGCTGCTCCTTATATCCCGGGTAAGCATTCGTGTTTCAGAATCCGTAAGTTTTACAGTTTTTTCGGTCGGAATTTGGCGATAGTGTCGGCGTTCCCGAAGGTTGGGCGTACGGGATTAGCGTCGGAGGTGCGTGGTCTGGTGTGGAAAACGAAATGAAAGGGTTGTGGGTGGATGGCAAATGGAGTGTGGAAGATGGAGTGAAAGGCGGGAAGGTGGGGGCGTGGTTCGAGTCAACAAGGCTAGAAAAGTGCAAAGAGTCAGCAATGAATGGATTTCTTGAGACTTACTGGGTAGTAGTCGGAGCGGCGAGGCTGAATCCAAGTAAGTGCGCAGCTTGTATTGAGTCTAACCCTGCTACCAGAAAGCAGTTAGCGACAAGTTACAACAGCGACGGGGAAGAAAATAACATACGGTGAAAGGGCCTAGGATATTCAACACCGTGCCGTGGTTAAGGGTAGAGTGTATGAGCAAGCCAGAAGCGGGAGGGCGAGTGAGCAAGGCGGAAGGGGGAGGGGGAGACAAACGGGGGATGGTGGTGGTAAGAGGTCAAGAGGCGTGTTTGTTTGGTCGCACGTCAATTCGTTGTTGCTGTTCGCGGCGAAATCAGTAAAGTACGCTGATACGTACATTGCAGGTACGCGACACGGCGAGATTTTCCCTCCTTCCCGCTCAATTTTGCTCGACTTAGCCCTTGGTTGAAAATCATTATATTGGGAGTATACACCCAATACCCAACGGACCTGAACGCGGTTTGAGCACACAGTCCCAGAGGCGTATTCCCTCCGGAGGACGCCGTCGCCTGCACCGACTGATTGTAACGCGGGTCAAATTACGCAGACAGACCCTTGATTTGATATCTTTTTTTGTTTCAAAATACATACGCGAAGGCGCGGGCGGGGACAACGACGTGGGGCCCGGGTACTCGAGAGGCGGAGTGCTGCATACAGGGCACAACACTCTGTGCGAGAAAAACCCCACTTGAACACAGAGATTGGTTTAGTTTCACGACGCGTTGATCCTGTTCCTTTCGCGCGCTTCCCGTATCCCAGCCATGGGCGGTGGTAATACAACGCACCAATTGTTTCAGCCTTTACGCGCAATGATCCCGCTTGAAGTTCAATGCGTGGCTAAATTTTCAAGTAACAAGTTTTGAACTCCCTCAAGCCGTGCGTACACGTGTCTTGGAGCCAAGGAATGGGAACGCGTGCGCAGCGCAGCGTAGCGCGGCGGGGCGAACTCGCAGAATACACGCGCGACGACGCGACGTCTCAACACGGCATTGACATGGATCCACGACGCGACGCGACGGGTAACAACTTCCCCCGGATTGGATTTCAAGTTCATCTCAGATCTGAGGCAGCATCTCCGCCGGGGCAGGGGAAGTAAGGTGCGGAGCTGGGGCGGGTGCAGGCATCGGAGACGTGCAGCTCGTAAAATTCATTCTTGAACTAAGTACAGACCAGAACCCTGCTCAGCGGACGTCGATACATATAGTGTTCGATGTCGGCGCCGCTGCGTAACTGGCTACGGTTTGACGTGCAATTTTTTCGACCGAAAGCTGAGCAGAAGTTGGCACCTAAGTAAGAGTAAAATTGCAGGGAGGACGTACCAAACCCAGGCTTGCGGGACGTCGATCCATATAGTATTCGACGTTGGCGCCGCTGCGCGGCGCCTCCGCGGACCAAAAAGACCGACTCGGCGGGTGGTGCCTCAGTCACGGAATTTTGCGCGTCGGGGCGGGACGTGCCTGCCGGCGGCCAAAATATTTTGAAAAAGCTGAGCAGGTGGACCGGAAAAAGGACATCAGGAGCAGTTTGAGTGCAAGGTGAAATGCGCACCGAAAACGCGGTCGCGGGACGTCGATACATATAGTAATCGACGTCGGCGTAGCTGCGCGGCGCACATCAGTCTCGCAAGCTTCGGAAGCCATCCATCTAGAGGCGCAACGTGGCGGCCGGTGGTCAAATCCTTTGCAGGAAGCTGCGGAAGTGAACATTAGGACTCAAGCCAAAGCAAAGTCGCGGTAAGAACACACCAAATCCCCACGGCGATACATAGACTCAACGCTGTCGGCGCCGCTGCGCGGCGCCTCCGCGGGACCACGAGGAATCAGTAGGGGTTGCCTTGAGCACGGAATTTTGCGCGTCGAAGCGGGACTTGCCTGCCGGCGGCCAAAATGTTTTGAAAAAGCTAGGGAGGTGAAGGGGGAAATGAGATCAGAGGGGGGGCTGATTGGAGGTGGAATACGCACTGAAAACTCGCTCGCGGGACGTCAATACGTATAGTAATCGACGTCCGTGAGGTTTTGCGCGCTTGGCTGAGACACCCCAAGTTGGAGCTCAAGTCCGCTGGATGGCAGCATTATCAGAAGGCTTCTTGAGGCTTCTTGGTGGAGGTTTGTTGCTCAGACGGTCGTGGGCAAAGGAGTGAGGGGGAATCGGGAGGGTGAGGGTGCAGAAGAAGGAGTGCTGACCCTGAAAGCGGAGGTACGTAAGTTTCGTGATCAACATCAAACGTACAAAAATATTCACCAGGCGACATCTGGCGACATACGATATCGCCTCCGGCTAGAAATACGCTGAGTGAGCAGTGCGGGCTGCCAAGGCCGTCGGAGGACCGGAATACACGCACGAAACGCGTCGGCGGCGGAGTTCATCCGGAATATTTGACATGCAGATTTACGCTGACTGGGCCTGACTGCGTGTCAAGTAGCCCCGTGTGGGGCTTCAGTCATCGGTGGAATGGCAGAGCGGTAGTGGTCTCAGGTGTTTGCTCCCGGGTCTCCTACGGACGCCCGAGTTCGACTGCGTGCTATGTAATTATTTTTCTTTTGCTCGGAGGTTGACTTTTTTTTGGTTCGTTTCGCAGCGTCAAGGACGTAAGAAACCCTCCGCGGCGCTTCCATTTACGCGTTATTTTCGTGGTAAGTGGTCCAAATTTTTGGCGGAGCGCCCCAAAAAAAAATCGTGATTCGCGGCGGCGTTTCCCAATTTGGACTCAACGCTCGGCATCCAAAAAGGAAGGTGGTCTCAACTTTTTGGTTCAACTCAACCTCGGCCAAATAGATCGAGGTAAATTCCAATTACGTACTTCATTCGGAGACGACGCGTCTGTACTCAAGAGCTAGCCCGCTGCCACGTTCCAAGGTGCAGTATTCAGCATTGCAATTAAACTCCGAATTTACCATATGATACTCGCCGGGCTATTAGGGGCTCCACTTCAGGCTCCGAGTGACGTTGATTTCCAATTAGGATCTCCGCCGATGGAGTCTGGGCCTCGGGGATCGCGCGGAGAGGCCCAGGAACCGGAATAGCAGAAATGCATATTCCGCATTTTCGCCGGTTCCGACGGGGACCTCGGACTCTCGCCACGTCGAAAATTAATGGCGGTCACACGACTGACGTGCCCAGCTCCCCAGCTGATGACCGCGAATCTTTGGGGAGCACCAGGGCTCGGAGGTTGCAGAAACCACTTTGTGGCCTTACCTCTACAGGCACTGAGTATGCGCGGGATGTACGCGCGTAAGCTCAAGGAATAAAATGCTCTAATTTTTTCCCCTCGCTTTCTGTCCCCCCTCGCGTTATTCAAGCGCGGAGTTTCTGCAAAACTCAACAAGTCTATTTTGGGCCCTGGGTACCGTACATCCTCGCCCCACATCTTCCGAGATCAATATCTCGCTGGTTTATCGTCGTACGATGCCACGCTGCCGCCAAAGGTATAAGTAACGCGACACGTCTCTGCATTCCTCAGTCAACCGCCACTTTCCCCCCACTTCCTGGTTGACCTACTCCCTCTCCCTGCTCCATCTCGGACTCACGGCATCGTTGCGGCCGACTATTTCCCCCGCATTCCGCCTCTATTCCGCTCGCCGCTCGCCCTCGACGCCGACTTCCTCGTTGACCGACGCAACTCGGCCACATTCGGCAACAGTTCCCACGCCGCTCGGTTAACAGCTGGTTGATATCAACCACCACCAGCTCGTTCGCGACTGGCCATTCCACCACGGGCATGGCTCTTTTTCACTCATTTTACTCAACGCTCACTACTTAGACCTCTTCTAGTTGCTTCTGAAGCCCTTGGGACACCGCAATTCCACCCAATCTCACTGCGCAATTCTGGAGCTCGCTACGTGAATCTCGAGCCTACTATCCACTTCCTGGTCTATTCTAACATCTTTTTACTTTAGTGGCCAATGTTTTGCTTCAAGTTGCTCACTGCCTAGTTCCAATCCAGCAACCACAACGCTTCAGCTTCCGCATCGGCCCTCGGTCTGACTTCAATAACCATCCCAGCAACGCATATAGCGCCCTTCATCCAGTCCTCGATTGTGTTTGACTCTCTACATGGTCTCAGTCTCTGTATGCACGCCTCTTTCGCTCAATATCCGTACATAGCTGACATTTTCCTAAGGATCCAAGCCTTTCCAATCGGGTTGCCGCTCTTGCTTGGATCCAGTTCGCTCTGGCCGTTATGTTGGCTCGTTCTGACCTGGACCGACATCGAAGCGTTCGCGTCTTGACCTCAAACCCTTCACCGACCTTCACAATACTCTGGATGCCGTTCAATTGGACTTGGTTCACACTATCGTGTACGTCTCAATCTATTTGGTGTATCTTCGGAAGCTTGACTGACCCGTGATAACTGTTATAGCACCTCAACGCCGCATACCTATCGTCGCACCATAGCCTGATTGACCCCCTCCATGCAGTCTATGCGCGGGATTGGATGGGGGCTGGGATATCGAAGTTCAGCTTGTGGTACCGTGTAATCAACACTTTGTGTCTGCGTTACTGACTTTGGTTGCTTTCTCAGGTTCTCTGTGAGGACCATCGTCGAGATTGACCCGTGGCGCGAGACGGAACTGGGGAGAGTTTGACTTGGGGGTTCAAGGTGCGTCAACTTACACACTGCTGTTATCCTTGCTCACATGGGTTTCTTTCGCAGCTCCCTCACGATTAACCTCGAATCTTCGAGAACTATCGTCGAATTGGCCTGGGTGTTCAAGGCACTAGGTGCGTTCATTGTTTACCCCGATCCCTGGCCCACTAAAAATTGTTGCACCTCAGTGGACCTTCTGCGGGACTATTGGCAAAAGCTGCCTTGACCCTATCGAGGTTGTATTCGGTTCAAAGGTGCGTTCAACCGTCTTTTGGTATCGTTTTGTTCGAGACTAATGCTTGCTTTCATCGACAGACCCTCTCAACCGGCTTCAAAGCCAAAGTTCTGTAGGACCTATCGTCAAAATTAGCTCGGTACGGGCATTGTTGGATCCAACGTGTGTTGTATTATCCTTTGGCTAACGTCTGATTCAACCCTTGTTCAGAGCGAACCTCGGTTCAACATCTGGTATCTAACTCAACTCTTTCTACACCCGCTCCGTATTCGTTTAACTGACCATTCTCTCAGCTTTCAATTGATTCTGCTCGCGCTAGACGCCTCGAGACGTAGCTTACTCGCCGCACTACCTTCACTAACCGCAGTGTAGTCATCTTGCATACAGTCCCTGGTGCGCTATCTTTTTTCCTTCTTCTCAGTTCAGTTCTAACTCTCAAACCCCACAGATCTATAATACAACTCATTTGAAACCCATCCGGCGCTCGCGCCTCCCTCGATCCGACGCGCCGTTGAGTTTGGCGCCGTCGCGGCAAATTCCGGTTCAATCACTACTCACCTCGTTCACTTATCAGCGCATGCCGGAGCTTTTGGAGGGTCGGAACTATGGTTTAAGGTTCCAGGTGCGTCGTATTGCCCCTTCCTGGATCCATTGAATCCTAAAATTTATTAGCCAGATTATCGTTCGACGCTGGGTTCAACTTCAACTCTGGCCAGTCTACGGTGGGTTCGTTTGTTCACCGACTCTTGTACTCACAATTTCTAGAACATTGGTGTTACATCTCAGTCGCTCGGGACCGTGACCATGCTGTGTTGCCTCGAGGTTCAAGCTCAATTTCACCCCGTACTTGATGTAAGTTCAATTCAGCTTTTGTTGAACTTCTACTGACCTTTGAACCGATTCTTCAACAGATCCTCGCCTTCTCTTGCAGCCCCATCGACGCTCGAGCTTCCGGATGCCGAATCTATCGCCGTTTGAATCCAGGTAAGTTATGTTCGCAGTGACTTTTCGATGATTTCTTGAACTGACCTTTGTTTTGGCTTCTAGACGCAAAGCTCGGACTTACACACCGCGGTCGGGGTTTGCAGGGACCGAAATGCTGCTCGTTTGGACTTCAGGTAGGTGTGTGTTGCTTCCACCGATGTTTTACTGACCGTGGTTCAACAGATTATTCAACTCACCGTGGTTGAACTTCATCCAACTCTGCCTCGGTCATGTTTGGACTTGGCCCTTGTGTATGGGGGTTACCGTGATCGGTGTCAGGTATGTAGATACTCATTCATTCGTTCGTTCGGCGTACTCACGCATCTACCAGCATTGCCCCCACCGAGTTTGAATTCAAGTCCGAGTTCACCATCATCTCCAACTTGAGGTGACTCGCACTCATCTTCCATCGATCCTTTACTGACCGTCGACGCGTAGCTTCTCGACTGACGTCTGCTTGAACCTGAGGCCGGGAGTATTGGTACGTCCACCAGGATCTATATTCATCATTCATTCAGCTAACTGTGAATTGTGAACGCAGCTTAGTGTTTATTCATCCACCACCTACCTCGACCTTCCTTCGATGCGTCGTGGGCTCTCCTCTCGAGCACCCAGGTGTTAATGGTAGTCTTCCACATCTGGCATGGTTCAACCCTTGAACTTGACGAGGTCAGTCTTCTCATTCCAGCATTTGTTCTCAACCTCGAGTTTTTACAGTGTTTCGTTCACCGAGTCGACGCCGCCCTCCTTCACTCAACTTCAAACTAAATTTCCATAGGTCAGCAATCGTTCAACGGGTACCAAATCTATTGGGCCCAATTCGACGCGCGAGTTAATCCCCAGTTTCATTCATCGAATTACTAACAGCGCTCTGTCCCATCCAGTGCTTCAACCTATCGATTCGCACCTCAATCAACGCGAGAGTTCCGCGGTGAGTAGTCTAATTCAATTCGATTCCGAGTCTCACGTTCTTTTTCTAGATAGACTCAGTATGAGTAACGCATTTTTCCATTCCCGTGGCCTACATATGTGGACCACGGCGTCATTGGCAATTTGAAGTAAGTCGGCTTTCAACTCGGATTCATGGCCAGGAGGACTCACCGCGCGTCTTCAAGCTCATCTGGCTTTGGATTGGACTTGAATCAACCCCGCCGCGTTGCTCAGTCCGCGCCTTCAAACCTCAGTAAATCGAATGCCCATTGTTCAAAATCTCGAAGCTCGAAGCTCTGGAGGTAAGCTTCACCGAAGGCCATTCCCGCGCGCGCTCCTTGCTAACGAGGATGTTACAGATTTTTATATTTGTTTCGGTGGCGCGTGGAGATGAGAGGGAAGAACGGAGGCGCGGCGCGCGTGGATGAACGCGTCGAGGGAGTGTGTTAGCCCTGAGCGCGTGCCCTGGTGAGTCCGTTCTTTCAATTTTCCTCCCCAAGGCCCACGCTGACAACGATTCCACAGTTGTTTCTTTGGCAAAATGTATTATATTGGATGTAATTACGGACATACTTTCTACGCGCGGGCGACTCGACGTGTGCGGTAGGTAGTGTACGGTAGAGCGCGGGGACGATAGAGCGCATGCGTGGGCGGGGAGATGCGGAGGTGGGGATGGAGATGGTAAGGGTATGCGGGGAGGAGGTACTGGAGAGCGAGGCGCGAGGAGAAGACGGGAATGAGAGGGAGGGTGTGGCTGCCATCCGGCGACGACCGGGTGCACGCGCATCGTCGAGGCGTGTGCCCGCACTCGCTGCACCGCAGCGCGAAAGAAAGCGCCAGCGAGAGAACAAAATCAAGCAAAAAGCACGACTCACCTCATTGCCAGCAAACACCTCTGCCCTCCCCAATCCTCATATCTACCGCTATCCCCGCTCCCGCTTGCGCTGCATCCAGCACAGTATCCCCGCTCCCCCACACCACAGACCACCCCCACACGTTCGTCAGTATGTACACGCGCGCGCGGCGAGCTGCTCGGGCGCGGGGAGGTAGGAACAGAGGTAGAGCACCTTGAGCTCGGCGGGGGTTGTGACGTTCCCGAGGGGCGGGATGGGGAAGCGGTCAGGGAGGAGGGGGAGGAGTTGACCCCGAGGCGCGAGCAGTGGCGCTTGTAGTCGCCGCGGCGGCGAGGCCTGCGAGGGTGCGGTGTGGGTTGGCGTCTGCGGCAGGGGAGGAGGCGGAGGAGGAGGGGAGGAGGGTAGGTGTCGCGAGGGCGGAGGACCGTGGACGGCAAACTTGCGGATGACGTGGCGAGCACGCGAAGGCAGCGAGGATGGGAGATGCGCGGGGAGCCGAAGAGGAAGCGGTGCAAGACGGGCTGCGTTGCTGGGAGGTGGAGTGTTGTATTCGTGCGTGGCTTGGAGTCGACGAGATGGAAGGGGAAGTGGAAGGGAGTCGACGAGTCGTCGTCGGTATATAGACGCGGCCCGAGAAGTTGGCATCCATCTCCGCCTTTTTTTGAAAACGCCGACTAGCCGAGCTGGCACACGTTCTCCGCGCCCCCCAGGATGGCAGACCTGAAGGAGCCTCCTCCTCCTCCGAAAGGCTTCTTCGCAGTACTATCTGACCTTGTCTGGACCCATGGCACATTCTACCGGCTTCACCTCACCGCTTTCACCCTCATCCCTTTAATATCGGCCGCCGTGTTTTATGCGTGCAATGGCCGGTACCATGTCTCCTTTTTGGACTCTTTGTTCCTGTGGTAAGTAACCGTGGTTCGTACTACTGTGCTTGACGTAAAATTCCAGTTATTCGGCCATGACTGTCTGCGGTACGTCGAATATCAGACATCTTCCTGTTTCGGAATTGATCAACCTAACCCAGGTCTCAGCACGGTCAACCTGTCGACGAGTATGGGCTCAGACTCTCATTAACAATATTCATAACCATCTCTTCAGCTACACCGTTCCAGCAAGTCATATTATATTTATTAATGGTTATCGGGGATATAACCGCGGTCTCTTGGATCGTGAGTCTCTTGTTTCTCTCTAGAAAATCCTATCTGAAACTATGATTCAAGATGGTCCTGGTACGGAAGTACGCCTTCTCATCCGCTCCAGCCCGCTCGATTCTCACCCAGTGAAGGTGGTACTTCAAGAATGTCTGCCAATACATGGACTATCAGCTCGCCCATCGCCACCCCAGCAAGAGCCGGACGATGTTCCTCAAATCCATATCATCTCCTGTCGCCATGTTCAAACAGACAGAGGAGGTACCCATGCCGGAGAAGTCGTCGGAAAATCCGACGTTTCAATTAATACAGCCGACGCCTGCGGTAACGATGGACGTGGGTAACTCGAACGGAGCAGGTCCTGAACGCATCAGCGAGGAGCACGGCGTCCTCGCCGATGCTCGAAGTTTTACGTCTTCCCCTCTCCAAGAAACTGTTTCATTGGCGCAGGTCCCCACCACTCACACTGTGAATTTTGCGCACACCACTTCCGTGGACCCTCTGCCCCGTCTGCTAACAGTCCGAGGTTCGTGCACCTCCGTCTTGATGCTGTACTATGCTAACGCAGCTCACAGAGGGCGTAGCCTTCCCGCGACGAACGGCGACGGTCTACAGCAGCAACCGGAAACCGGAGCCCGAAACCAAAAAGTACCAAGGCAAAGGCGGCTTCCCCGGGCCCGTCGCGCTCGCCAAGAAGCTCTTCAAGCGCGGGGCGCCCACGACGTTCCGGAAGCTCGAGCGCAAGATGACGATGCCGTACACGGAGACGCTGGCCGCGAAGAAGACGCCGTGGCTGAGCTTTGACGGGCTCGTCGTGGGGCGCAACTCGGCCTTTCGGACGGAGTCGCTGTCCGACGAGCAGGTGGAGTTTATTGGGGGGGTGGAGTATCGTGCGTTGCGGTTCTTGAGCTATCTTATTCCCGCGGTGCGCTGTCCTTGCTTGGACGACGACTGGCTAATCCCTCCCATCTAGTACTTCGTCGGAACGCAGCTGTTTGCTTTCATCCTCTTTGCACCGTGGCTCTCTGCGACGAACCAATACGACGCAGTGTTCACGGCGCAACCTAAATTGGTGCAGAAGCCATGGTAAGCTTACGCGTCGCATTCGCTAACGAGAGCTCGTGAAACTAATCATTGAGCAAGGTATTCCATGTTCGTTATTCTGGGAGCCTACAGTGGCGGGGGACTGGATGTAGCGCCGACTTGCCGAACACTGATCTATTCCCACGGTTGAACTACTCTAAACGACCCCGTACTTAACCCCAGCAAGGCGGCGCATCAAGGGGGCTGCTCCTTATATCCCGGGTAAGCATTCGTGTTTCAGAATCCGTAAGTTTTACAGTTTTTTCGGTCGGAATTTGGCGATAGTGTCGGCGTTCCCGAAGGTTGGGCGTACGGGATTAGCGTCGGAGGTGCGTGGTCTGGTGTGGAAAACGAAATGAAAGGGTTGTGGGTGGATGGCAAATGGAGTGTGGAAGATGGAGTGAAAGGCGGGAAGGTGGGGGCGTGGTTCGAGTCAACAAGGCTAGAAAAGTGCAAAGAGTCAGCAATGAATGGATTTCTTGAGACTTACTGGGTAGTAGTCGGAGCGGCGAGGCTGAATCCAAGTAAGTGCGCAGCTTGTATTGAGTCTAACCCTGCTACCAGAAAGCAGTTAGCGACAAGTTACAACAGCGACGGGGAAGAAAATAACATACGGTGAAAGGGCCTAGGATATTCAACACCGTGCCGTGGTTAAGGGTAGAGTGTATGAGCAAGCCAGAAGCGGGAGGGCGAGTGAGCAAGGCGGAAGGGGGAGGGGGAGACAAACGGGGGATGGTGGTGGTAAGAGGTCAAGAGGCGTGTTTGTTTGGTCGCACGTCAATTCGTTGTTGCTGTTCGCGGCGAAATCAGTAAAGTACGCTGATACGTACATTGCAGGTACGCGACACGGCGAGATTTTCCCTCCTTCCCGCTCAATTTTGCTCGACTTAGCCCTTGGTTGAAAATCATTATATTGGGAGTATACACCCAATACCCAACGGACCTGAACGCGGTTTGAGCACACAGTCCCAGAGGCGTATTCCCTCCGGAGGACGCCGTCGCCTGCACCGACTGATTGTAACGCGGGTCAAATTACGCAGACAGACCCTTGATTTGATATCTTTTTTTGTTTCAAAATACATACGCGAAGGCGCGGGCGGGGACAACGACGTGGGGCCCGGGTACTCGAGAGGCGGAGTGCTGCATACAGGGCACAACACTCTGTGCGAGAAAAACCCCACTTGAACACAGAGATTGGTTTAGTTTCACGACGCGTTGATCCTGTTCCTTTCGCGCGCTTCCCGTATCCCAGCCATGGCGGTGGTAATACAACGCACCAATTGTTTCAGCCTTTACGCGCAATGATCCCGCTTGAAGTTCAATGCGTGGCTAAATTTTCAAGTAACAAGTTTTGAACTCCCTCAAGCCGTGCGTACACGTGTCTTGGAGCCAAGGAATGGGAACGCGTGCGCAGCGCAGCGTAGCGCGGCGGGGCGAACTCGCAGAATACACGCGCGACGACGCGACGTCTCAACACGGCATTGACATGGATCCACGACGCGACGCGACGGGTAACAACTTCCCCCGGATTGGATTTCAAGTTCATCTCAGATCTGAGGCAGCATCTCCGCCGGGGCAGGGGAAGTAAGGTGCGGAGCTGGGGCGGGTGCAGGCATCGGAGACGTGCAGCTCGTAAAATTCATTCTTGAACTAAGTACAGACCAGAACCCTGCTCAGCGGACGTCGATACATATAGTGTTCGATGTCGGCGCCGCTGCGTAACTGGCTACGGTTTGACGTGCAATTTTTTCGACCGAAAGCTGAGCAGAAGTTGGCACCTAAGTAAGAGTAAAATTGCAGGGAGGACGTACCAAACCCAGGCTTGCGGGACGTCGATCCATATAGTATTCGACGTTGGCGCCGCTGCGCGGCGCCTCCGCGGACCAAAAAGACCGACTCGGCGGGTGGTGCCTCAGTCACGGAATTTTGCGCGTCGGGGCGGGACGTGCCTGCCGGCGGCCAAAATATTTTGAAAAAGCTGAGCAGGTGGACCGGAAAAAGGACATCAGGAGCAGTTTGAGTGCAAGGTGAAATGCGCACCGAAAACGCGGTCGCGGGACGTCGATACATATAGTAATCGACGTCGGCGTAGCTGCGCGGCGCACATCAGTCTCGCAAGCTTCGGAAGCCATCCATCTAGAGGCGCAACGTGGCGGCCGGTGGTCAAATCCTTTGCAGGAAGCTGCGGAAGTGAACATTAGGACTCAAGCCAAAGCAAAGTCGCGGTAAGAACACACCAAATCCCCACGGCGATACATAGACTCAACGCTGTCGGCGCCGCTGCGCGGCGCCTCCGCGGGACCACGAGGAATCAGTAGGGGTTGCCTTGAGCACGGAATTTTGCGCGTCGAAGCGGGACTTGCCTGCCGGCGGCCAAAATGTTTTGAAAAAGCTAGGGAGGTGAAGGGGGAAATGAGATCAGAGGGGGGGCTGATTGGAGGTGGAATACGCACTGAAAACTCGCTCGCGGGACGTCAATACGTATAGTAATCGACGTCCGTGAGGTTTTGCGCGCTTGGCTGAGACACCCCAAGTTGGAGCTCAAGTCCGCTGGATGGCAGCATTATCAGAAGGCTTCTTGAGGCTTCTTGGTGGAGGTTTGTTGCTCAGACGGTCGTGGGCAAAGGAGTGAGGGGGAATCGGGAGGGTGAGGGTGCAGAAGAAGGAGTGCTGACCCTGAAAGCGGAGGTACGTAAGTTTCGTGATCAACATCAAACGTACAAAAATATTCACCAGGCGACATCTGGCGACATACGATATCGCCTCCGGCTAGAAATACGCTGAGTGAGCAGTGCGGGCTGCCAAGGCCGTCGGAGGACCGGAATACACGCACGAAACGCGTCGGCGGCGGAGTTCATCCGGAATATTTGACATGCAGATTTACGCTGACTGGGCCTGACTGCGTGTCAAGTAGCCCCGTGTGGGGCTTCAGTCATCGGTGGAATGGCAGAGCGGTAGTGGTCTCAGGTGTTTGCTCCCGGGTCTCCTACGGACGCCCGAGTTCGACTGCGTGCTATGTAATTATTTTTCTTTTGCTCGGAGGTTGACTTTTTTTTGGTTCGTTTCGCAGCGTCAAGGACGTAAGAAACCCTCCGCGGCGCTTCCATTTACGCGTTATTTTCGTGGTAAGTGGTCCAAATTTTTGGCGGAGCGCCCCAAAAAAAAATCGTGATTCGCGGCGGCGTTTCCCAATTTGGACTCAACGCTCGGCATCCAAAAAGGAAGGTGGTCTCAACTTTTTGGTTCAACTCAACCTCGGCCAAATAAATCGAGGTAAATTCCAATTACGTACTTCATTCGGAGACGACGCGTCTGTACTCAAGAGCTAGCCCGCTGCCACGTTCCAAGGTGCAGTATTCAGCATTGCAATTAAACTCCGAATTTACCATATGATACTCGCCGGGCTATTAGGGGCTCCACTTCAGGCTCCGAGTGACGTTGATTTCCAATTAGGATCTCCGCCGATGGAGTCTGGGCCTCGGGGATCGCGCGGAGAGGCCCAGGAACCGGAATAGCAGAAATGCATATTCCGCATTTTCGCCGGTTCCGACGGGGACCTCGGACTCTCGCCACGTCGAAAATTAATGGCGGTCACACGACTGACGTGCCCAGCTCCCCAGCTGATGACCGCGAATCTTTGGGGAGCACCAGGGCTCGGAGGTTGCAGAAACCACTTTGTGGCCTTACCTCTACAGGCACTGAGTATGCGCGGGATGTACGCGCGTAAGCTCAAGGAATAAAATGCTCTAATTTTTTCCCCTCGCTTTCTGTCCCCCCTCGCGTTATTCAAGCGCGGAGTTTCTGCAAAACTCAACAAGTCTATTTTGGGCCCTGGGTACCGTACATCCTCGCCCCACATCTTCCGAGATCAATATCTCGCTGGTTTATCGTCGTACGATGCCACGCTGCCGCCAAAGGTATAAGTAACGCGACACGTCTCTGCATTCCTCAGTCAACCGCCACTTTCCCCCCACTTCCTGGTTGACCTACTCCCTCTCCCTGCTCCATCTCGGACTCACGGCATCGTTGCGGCCGACTATTTCCCCCGCATTCCGCCTCTATTCCGCTCGCCGCTCGCCCTCGACGCCGACTTCCTCGTTGACCGACGCAACTCGGCCACATTCGGCAACAGTTCCCACGCCGCTCGGTTAACAGCTGGTTGATATCAACCACCACCAGCTCGTTCGCGACTGGCCATTCCACCACGGGCATGGCTCTTTTTCACTCATTTTACTCAACGCTCACTACTTAGACCTCTTCTAGTTGCTTCTGAAGCCCTTGGGACACCGCAATTCCACCCAATCTCACTGCGCAATTCTGGAGCTCGCTACGTGAATCTCGAGCCTACTATCCACTTCCTGGTCTATTCTAACATCTTTTTACTTTAGTGGCCAATGTTTTGCTTCAAGTTGCTCACTGCCTAGTTCCAATCCAGCAACCACAACGCTTCAGCTTCCGCATCGGCCCTCGGTCTGACTTCAATAACCATCCCAGCAACGCATATAGCGCCCTTCATCCAGTCCTCGATTGTGTTTGACTCTCTACATGGTCTCAGTCTCTGTATGCACGCCTCTTTCGCTCAATATCCGTACATAGCTGACATTTTCCTAAGGATCCAAGCCTTTCCAATCGGGTTGCCGCTCTTGCTTGGATCCAGTTCGCTCTGGCCGTTATGTTGGCTCGTTCTGACCTGGACCGACATCGAAGCGTTCGCGTCTTGACCTCAAACCCTTCACCGACCTTCACAATACTCTGGATGCCGTTCAATTGGACTTGGTTCACACTATCGTGTACGTCTCAATCTATTTGGTGTATCTTCGGAAGCTTGACTGACCCGTGATAACTGTTATAGCACCTCAACGCCGCATACCTATCGTCGCACCATAGCCTGATTGACCCCCTCCATGCAGTCTATGCGCGGGATTGGATGGGGGCTGGGATATCGAAGTTCAGCTTGTGGTACCGTGTAATCAACACTTTGTGTCTGCGTTACTGACTTTGGTTGCTTTCTCAGGTTCTCTGTGAGGACCATCGTCGAGATTGACCCGTGGCGCGAGACGGAACTGGGGAGAGTTTGACTTGGGGGTTCAAGGTGCGTCAACTTACACACTGCTGTTATCCTTGCTCACATGGGTTTCTTTCGCAGCTCCCTCACGATTAACCTCGAATCTTCGAGAACTATCGTCGAATTGGCCTGGGTGTTCAAGGCACTAGGTGCGTTCATTGTTTACCCCGATCCCTGGCCCACTAAAAATTGTTGCACCTCAGTGGACCTTCTGCGGGACTATTGGCAAAAGCTGCCTTGACCCTATCGAGGTTGTATTCGGTTCAAAGGTGCGTTCAACCGTCTTTTGGTATCGTTTTGTTCGAGACTAATGCTTGCTTTCATCGACAGACCCTCTCAACCGGCTTCAAAGCCAAAGTTCTGTAGGACCTATCGTCAAAATTAGCTCGGTACGGGCATTGTTGGATCCAACGTGTGTTGTATTATCCTTTGGCTAACGTCTGATTCAACCCTTGTTCAGAGCGAACCTCGGTTCAACATCTGGTATCTAACTCAACTCTTTCTACACCCGCTCCGTATTCGTTTAACTGACCATTCTCTCAGCTTTCAATTGATTCTGCTCGCGCTAGACGCCTCGAGACGTAGCTTACTCGCCGCACTACCTTCACTAACCGCAGTGTAGTCATCTTGCATACAGTCCCTGGTGCGCTATCTTTTTTCCTTCTTCTCAGTTCAGTTCTAACTCTCAAACCCCACAGATCTATAATACAACTCATTTGAAACCCATCCGGCGCTCGCGCCTCCCTCGATCCGACGCGCCGTTGAGTTTGGCGCCGTCGCGGCAAATTCCGGTTCAATCACTACTCACCTCGTTCACTTATCAGCGCATGCCGGAGCTTTTGGAGGGTCGGAACTATGGTTTAAGGTTCCAGGTGCGTCGTATTGCCCCTTCCTGGATCCATTGAATCCTAAAATTTATTAGCCAGATTATCGTTCGACGCTGGGTTCAACTTCAACTCTGGCCAGTCTACGGTGGGTTCGTTTGTTCACCGACTCTTGTACTCACAATTTCTAGAACATTGGTGTTACATCTCAGTCGCTCGGGACCGTGACCATGCTGTGTTGCCTCGAGGTTCAAGCTCAATTTCACCCCGTACTTGATGTAAGTTCAATTCAGCTTTTGTTGAACTTCTACTGACCTTTGAACCGATTCTTCAACAGATCCTCGCCTTCTCTTGCAGCCCCATCGACGCTCGAGCTTCCGGATGCCGAATCTATCGCCGTTTGAATCCAGGTAAGTTATGTTCGCAGTGACTTTTCGATGATTTCTTGAACTGACCTTTGTTTTGGCTTCTAGACGCAAAGCTCGGACTTACACACCGCGGTCGGGGTTTGCAGGGACCGAAATGCTGCTCGTTTGGACTTCAGGTAGGTGTGTGTTGCTTCCACCGATGTTTTACTGACCGTGGTTCAACAGATTATTCAACTCACCGTGGTTGAACTTCATCCAACTCTGCCTCGGTCATGTTTGGACTTGGCCCTTGTGTATGGGGGTTACCGTGATCGGTGTCAGGTATGTAGATACTCATTCATTCGTTCGTTCGGCGTACTCACGCATCTACCAGCATTGCCCCCACCGAGTTTGAATTCAAGTCCGAGTTCACCATCATCTCCAACTTGAGGTGACTCGCACTCATCTTCCATCGATCCTTTACTGACCGTCGACGCGTAGCTTCTCGACTGACGTCTGCTTGAACCTGAGGCCGGGAGTATTGGTACGTCCACCAGGATCTATATTCATCATTCATTCAGCTAACTGTGAATTGTGAACGCAGCTTAGTGTTTATTCATCCACCACCTACCTCGACCTTCCTTCGATGCGTCGTGGGCTCTCCTCTCGAGCACCCAGGTGTTAATGGTAGTCTTCCACATCTGGCATGGTTCAACCCTTGAACTTGACGAGGTCAGTCTTCTCATTCCAGCATTTGTTCTCAACCTCGAGTTTTTACAGTGTTTCGTTCACCGAGTCGACGCCGCCCTCCTTCACTCAACTTCAAACTAAATTTCCATAGGTCAGCAATCGTTCAACGGGTACCAAATCTATTGGGCCCAATTCGACGCGCGAGTTAATCCCCAGTTTCATTCATCGAATTACTAACAGCGCTCTGTCCCATCCAGTGCTTCAACCTATCGATTCGCACCTCAATCAACGCGAGAGTTCCGCGGTGAGTAGTCTAATTCAATTCGATTCCGAGTCTCACGTTCTTTTTCTAGATAGACTCAGTATGAGTAACGCATTTTTCCATTCCCGTGGCCTACATATGTGGACCACGGCGTCATTGGCAATTTGAAGTAAGTCGGCTTTCAACTCGGATTCATGGCCAGGAGGACTCACCGCGCGTCTTCAAGCTCATCTGGCTTTGGATTGGACTTGAATCAACCCCGCCGCGTTGCTCAGTCCGCGCCTTCAAACCTCAGTAAATCGAATGCCCATTGTTCAAAATCTCGAAGCTCGAAGCTCTGGAGGTAAGCTTCACCGAAGGCCATTCCCGCGCGCGCTCCTTGCTAACGAGGATGTTACAGATTTTTATATTTGTTTCGGTGGCGCGTGGAGATGAGAGGGAAGAACGGAGGCGCGGCGCGCGTGGATGAACGCGTCGAGGGAGTGTGTTAGCCCTGAGCGCGTGCCCTGGTGAGTCCGTTCTTTCAATTTTCCTCCCCAAGGCCCACGCTGACAACGATTCCACAGTTGTTTCTTTGGCAAAATGTATTATATTGGATGTAATTACGGACATACTTTCTACGCGCGGGCGACTCGACGTGTGCGGTAGGTAGTGTACGGTAGAGCGCGGGGACGATAGAGCGCATGCGTGGGCGGGGAGATGCGGAGGTGGGGATGGAGATGGTAAGGGTATGCGGGGAGGAGGTACTGGAGAGCGAGGCGCGAGGAGAAGACGGGAATGAGAGGGAGGGTGTGGCTGCCATCCGGCGACGACCGGGTGCACGCGCATCGTCGAGGCGTGTGCCCGCACTCGCTGCACCGCAGCGCGAAAGAAAGCGCCAGCGAGAGAACAAAATCAAGCAAAAAGCACGACTCACCTCATTGCCAGCAAACACCTCTGCCCTCCCCAATCCTCATATCTACCGCTATCCCCGCTCCCGCTTGCGCTGCATCCAGCACAGTATCCCCGCTCCCCCACACCACAGACCACCCCCACACGTTCGTCAGTATGTACACGCGCGCGCGGCGAGCTGCTCGGGCGCGGGGAGGTAGGAACAGAGGTAGAGCACCTTGAGCTCGGCGGGGGTTGTGACGTTCCCGAGGGGCGGGATGGGGAAGCGGTCAGGGAGGAGGGGGAGGAGTTGACCCCGAGGCGCGAGCAGTGGCGCTTGTAGTCGCCGCGGCGGCGAGGCCTGCGAGGGTGCGGTGTGGGTTGGCGTCTGCGGCAGGGGAGGAGGCGGAGGAGGAGGGGAGGAGGGTAGGTGTCGCGAGGGCGGAGGACCGTGGACGGCAAACTTGCGGATGACGTGGCGAGCACGCGAAGGCAGCGAGGATGGGAGATGCGCGGGGAGCCGAAGAGGAAGCGGTGCAAGACGGGCTGCGTTGCTGGGAGGTGGAGTGTTGTATTCGTGCGTGGCTTGGAGTCGACGAGATGGAAGGGGAAGTGGAAGGGAGTCGACGAGTCGTCGTCGGTATATAGACGCGGCCCGAGAAGTTGGCATCCATCTCCGCCTTTTTTTGAAAACGCCGACTAGCCGAGCTGGCACACGTTCTCCGCGCCCCCCAGGATGGCAGACCTGAAGGAGCCTCCTCCTCCTCCGAAAGGCTTCTTCGCAGTACTATCTGACCTTGTCTGGACCCATGGCACATTCTACCGGCTTCACCTCACCGCTTTCACCCTCATCCCTTTAATATCGGCCGCCGTGTTTTATGCGTGCAATGGCCGGTACCATGTCTCCTTTTTGGACTCTTTGTTCCTGTGGTAAGTAACCGTGGTTCGTACTACTGTGCTTGACGTAAAATTCCAGTTATTCGGCCATGACTGTCTGCGGTACGTCGAATATCAGACATCTTCCTGTTTCGGAATTGATCAACCTAACCCAGGTCTCAGCACGGTCAACCTGTCGACGAGTATGGGCTCAGACTCTCATTAACAATATTCATAACCATCTCTTCAGCTACACCGTTCCAGCAAGTCATATTATATTTATTAATGGTTATCGGGGATATAACCGCGGTCTCTTGGATCGTGAGTCTCTTGTTTCTCTCTAGAAAATCCTATCTGAAACTATGATTCAAGATGGTCCTGGTACGGAAGTACGCCTTCTCATCCGCTCCAGCCCGCTCGATTCTCACCCAGTGAAGGTGGTACTTCAAGAATGTCTGCCAATACATGGACTATCAGCTCGCCCATCGCCACCCCAGCAAGAGCCGGACGATGTTCCTCAAATCCATATCATCTCCTGTCGCCATGTTCAAACAGACAGAGGAGGTACCCATGCCGGAGAAGTCGTCGGAAAATCCGACGTTTCAATTAATACAGCCGACGCCTGCGGTAACGATGGACGTGGGTAACTCGAACGGAGCAGGTCCTGAACGCATCAGCGAGGAGCACGGCGTCCTCGCCGATGCTCGAAGTTTTACGTCTTCCCCTCTCCAAGAAACTGTTTCATTGGCGCAGGTCCCCACCACTCACACTGTGAATTTTGCGCACACCACTTCCGTGGACCCTCTGCCCCGTCTGCTAACAGTCCGAGGTTCGTGCACCTCCGTCTTGATGCTGTACTATGCTAACGCAGCTCACAGAGGGCGTAGCCTTCCCGCGACGAACGGCGACGGTCTACAGCAGCAACCGGAAACCGGAGCCCGAAACCAAAAAGTACCAAGGCAAAGGCGGCTTCCCCGGGCCCGTCGCGCTCGCCAAGAAGCTCTTCAAGCGCGGGGCGCCCACGACGTTCCGGAAGCTCGAGCGCAAGATGACGATGCCGTACACGGAGACGCTGGCCGCGAAGAAGACGCCGTGGCTGAGCTTTGACGGGCTCGTCGTGGGCCGCAACTCGGCCTTTCGGACGGAGTCGCTGTCCGACGAGCAGGTGGAGTTTATTGGGGGGGTGGAGTATCGTGCGTTGCGGTTCTTGAGCTATCTTATTCCCGCGGTGCGCTGTCCTTGCTTGGACGACGACTGGCTAATCCCTCCCATCTAGTACTTCGTCGGAACGCAGCTGTTCGCATTCATTCTCTTTGCCCCGTGGCTCTCCGCGACGAATCAATACGACGCAGTGTTCACGGCGCAACCTAAATTGGTGCAGAAACCATGGTAAGCTTACGCATTGTACTCGCTAACGAGCGCTCGTGGAACTGATAATTGAGCAAGGTATTCCATGTTCGTTATTCTGGGAGCCTACTGTCGTTGGTGGATGTTGCCGAACACTGATCTATTCCCACGGTTGAAACTATACGAAAAATTACTGCACGACCCCGTACTTAACCCCAGCAAGGCGGCGCATCAAGGAGGCTGCTCCTTATATCCCGGGTAAGCATTCGTGTTTCAGAATCCGTAAGTTTTACAGTTTTTTCGGTCGGAATTTGGCGATAGTGTCGGCGTTCCCGAAGGTTGGGCGTACGGGATTAGCTTCGGAGGTGCGTGGTCTGGTGTGGAAAACGAAATGAAAGGGATATGGGTGGATGGAGAATGGGGTGTGGAAGATGGATTGAAACGCGGGAAGGTGGAAGTCAGGAAGGCTAGAAAAGTGCAGAGTGAGCAATGACTGGATTTCTGAAGACTTACTCGGGTAGTAGTCGGAGCGGGGCAAATCCTGAAAGATGCTGAATCCAAGTAAGTGCGCAGTTTAGCCCTGCTACGACCAGAACCCAGTCAGCGACAAGTTACAACACCGACGGGGAAGAAGACAACATACGGTGAATGGGCCCAGGATATTCAACACCGTGCCGTGGTTAAGGGTAGAGCGAGTGAGCAAGGCAGAAGCGGAAGGGCGAGTGAGCAGGGCGGAATGGGGAGGGGGAGACACGGGGGATGGTGGTGGTAAGAGGTCAAGAGGCTTGTTTATTTGGTTGCATGTCAATTCGTTGTTGCTGTTCACGGCGAAATCAGTACAAGTACGCGCGCAGGGGTGATACGTACATTGCAGGTACGCGACACGGCGAGATTTCCCCACCTTCCCGTTGCCTTCCCCCTTAATCTTGCTCGACCTTGATGAATTAGCCCTTGGTTGAAAATCATTATATTGGGAGTATACACCCAATGCCCAACTGACCTGAACGCGGTTTGAGCACACAGTCCCAGAGCCGCATTCCCATCGCTCCGGAGGAAGCTGTCGCCTCGACCGACTGATTGTAACGCGCGGTAAAATTACGCAGACAGACCCTTGATTTGATATCTTTTTTTGTTTCAAAATACATACGCGAAGGCGCGGGCGCGGACAACGACGTGGGGCCCGGGTACTCGAGAAACGGAGTGCTGCATACAGGGCACAACACTCTGTGCGAGAAAAACCCAACTTGAACACACAGAGTGGTTTAGTTTAGTGGGCAGTACACCGACGCGTCGCTCCAGTTCCTTCCGCGTGCTTCCCGTATGCCAGCCCAGTACCGCGTCCGTGGGCGGTGGTCATAAGACACTCATCCTTTACGCGTAATGATCCCGCTTGAAGTTCAATGCGTGGCTAAATTTTCAAATAACAAGTTGTGAACTCACTCAAACCGTGCGTACGGGTGCCTTGGAGCGAAGGAATGGGAACACGTGCGCAGCGCAGCGTAGCGCGGCGGGGTGAACTCGCAGAATACACGCGCGACGACGCGACGTCTCAACACGGCACTGACATGAATCCACGACGCGACGCGACGGGTAACAACTTCCCCCGGATTGGATTTCAACATCATTTCAGATTCGAGCCAGCATCTCCGCCGGGGCATGGGAAGTAAGATGCGGAGTTGAGGCGGGTGCAGGCATCGGAGACGTGCAGCTCGTAAAATTCATTGCTGAACTAAAGACATAACAGAACCCTGCTCGGCGGACGTCGATACATATAGTATTCGACGTCGGCGCCGCTGCGTAGCTGGCTACGGCCCCAGGTGCAATTCTTTCAACCGAAGGCTGAGCAAAAGTGAGCATGAAGTAACGGTAAAATTGCAGCGAAGACGTACCAAACCCCCGCTCGGCGGATGTCGATCCATATAGTATTCGAGGTTGGCGCCGCTGCGCGGCGCCTCTGCGGACCAAGAAGACCGACTCGGCGGGTGATGCATCAGGCACGGAATTTTGCGCGTCGAGGTGGGACGTGCCTGCCGGCGGCCAAAATATTTCGAAAAAGCTGAGGAGGTGGACGGGAGAAAGGACATGAGGAGCAACTCGAGTTGGAGGTGGAATGCGTACCAAAGACAGGGTTGCGGGACGTCGATACATGTAGTAATCGACAGTCGCGGCGACGCGGTGGGCTGGTATGTCCTCGCGGTAGGCAGCAGATGATGGCATGTTCGTGAGGAGGTCAGCGCCGCTGCGCGGCGCCTCCGCAGTTCCAACCTGAAGAAGACCCTTGTCGATCACGAAGTCTTGCGAGTCGAGGCAGGACGTGCCTGCCGGCGGCCAAAAACTTTTGAGAAAGCTGGGGAGGTGAAGGTGAAAAAATGCGATCAGGAGCAGTTTGGGTCTGAGATGAAATGCGTACCGAACCCGCGGTCGCGGGACCTCGATACATATAGTAATCGATGTTTGCGGCGACGCGGTGGGCTGGTACGTCCTCGCGGTAGGCGTCAGATGATGGCGTGTTGGTGAGGAGGTCAGCGCAGCTGCGCGGCGCCTCTGAGGGTCGCGGACGCACTCAATCGCGGCGGCCAAAGATGTTTGGACAGAGACTGAAGAGAGTCCTTCAGAATGCGAAGAGAATAGATAGAGAGTACACACCGGGGACGCGCTCGCGGGGCGTCAATACGTACAGTATTCCCCCAAGCCCAAAGATTGGCAGTGTGTAAGCTCAGGCTTGAGGTTGTGCATTATTCTAAGGGCTCTCGAAGGCACATCGAAACCCAGCCAGGAACGGAGGTATGTAGACATACTGGGTGTCGTTCCAGCAGCAAACGAGAGGGGGGATTGGGAGGGTGAGGGTTGCAGAAGAAGGAGTGCTGACCCTGAAAGCGGAGGTACGTAAGTTTCGTGATCGACATCAAACGTACAAAAATATTCACCAGGCGACATCTGGCGACATACGATATCGCCTCCGGCTAGAAATGCGCTGAGTGAGCAGCGCGGGCTGCCAAGGCCGTCGGAGGACCGGAATACACGCACGAAACGCGTCGGCGGCGGAGTTCATCCGGAATATTTGACATGCAGATTTACGCTGACTGGGCCTGACTGCGTGTCACGTAGCCCCGTGGGGGGCTTCAGTCATCGGTGGAATGGCAGAGCGGTAGTGGCCTCAGGTGTCTGCTCTCGGCTTTCTTGCGGACGCCCGAGTTCGAGTGCGTGCTATGTAATTATTTTTCTTTTGCTCGTAGGTTGACTTTTTTTTGGTTCGTTTCGCAGCGTCAAAGACGTAAGAAACGCTCCGCGGTGCGTCCATTTACGCGTTATTTTGGTGGTAAGTGGTCCAAATTTTTGGCGGAGCGCCCCCAAAAAAATTCGTGATTCGCGGCGGCGTTTCCCAATTTGGACTCAACGCTCAGCATCCAAAAAGGAAGGTGGTCTCAACTTTTTGGTTCAACTCAACCTCGGCCAAATCAATCGACGTAAATTCCATTTACGTACTTCCTTTGGAGACGACGCGTCTGTGCTCAAGAGCTAGCCCGCTGCCACGTTCCAAGGTGTAGTATTCAACATTGCGATTAAACACCGAATTTACCATATGATACTCGCAGAGCCATTAGGGGCTCTACCTCAGGCTCCGAGTGACGTTAAATTCAAATTAGAATCTCCGCCGATAGAGTCTGGGCCTCGGGGAGCGGGCGAAGAGGCCCAGGAACCGGAATAGCAGAAATGCATATTCCGCGTTTTCGCCGGTTCCGACGGGGACCTCGGACTCTCGCGACGTCGGCAATTGATTGCGGTCACACGACTGACGTGCCCAGCTCCCCAACTGATGACCGCGAATCTTTGGGGAGCACCAGGGCTCGGAGGTTGCAGAAACCACCTTGTGGCCTTGCCTCTACAGGCACTGAGTATGCGCGGGATGTACGCGCGTAAGCTCAAGGAATAAAATGCTCTAATTTTTTCCCCTCGCTTTCTGTCCCCCCTCGCGTTATTCAAGTGCGGAGTTTCTGCAAAACTCAATAAGTCTATTTTGGGCCCTGGGTACCGTACATCCTCGCCCCACATCTTCCGAGATCAATATCTCGCTGGTTTATCGTCGTACGATGCCACGCTGCCGCCAAAGGTATAAGTAACGCGACACGTCTCTGCATTCCTCAGTCAACCGCCACTTTCCCCCCACTTCCTGGTTGACCTACTCCCTCTCCCTGCTCCATCTCGGACTCACCGGCATCGTTGCGGCCGACTATTTCCCCCGCATTCCGCCTCTATTCCGCTCGCCGCTCGCCCTCGACGCCGACTTCCTCGTTGACCGACGCAACTCGGCCACATTCGGCCACAGTTCCCACGCCGCTCGGTTAACAGCTGGTTGATATCAACCACCACCAGCTCGTTCGCAACTGGCCATTCCACCACGGGCATGGCTCTTTTTCACTCCTTTTACTCAACGCGTACTACTTGGACCTCTTCTAGTTGCTTCTGAAGCACCGCAATTCCACCCAATCTCACTGCGCAATTCTGGAGCTCGCTACGTGAATCTCGAGCCTACTATCCACTTCCTGGTCTATTCTAACATTTTTTTACCTTAGTGGCCGATGTTTTGCTTCCAGTTGCTCACTGCCTAGTTCCAATCCAGCAACCACAACGCTTCAGCTTCCGCATCGGCCCTCGGTCTGACTTCAATAACCATCCCAGCAACGCATATAGCGCCCTTCCTCCAGTCCTCGATTGTGTTTGACTCTCTACATGGTCTCAGTCTCCGTATGCACGTCTCTTTCGCTCAATCTTCGTACATAGCTGACAATTTCCTTAGGATCCAAGCCTTTCCAATCGGGTTGCGGCTTGCTTGGATCCAGTTCGCTCTGGCCGTTATGTTGGCTCGTTCTCACCCTGTCCTACATCGAAGCGTTCCCGCATTGACCTCAGACCCTCCACTTACTCTGGATGCCGTTCAATTGGACTAGGTTCGCACTATTGTGTACGTCTCAATCTATTTGCTGTATCTTTGGAAGCTTGACTGACCCTTGATAAATGTTATAGCACCTCAACGCCGCATACCTATCGTCGCACCATAACCTGATTGACTGGCTTCGCGCAGTTTATGCGCGGGATTGGATGGGGGCTGGGATATCGAAGTTCACCTTGCGGTACCGTGTAATCAACATTCTGTGTCCGCGTTACTGACTTTGGTTGTTTTCTCAGGTAGTCGTTCTCTGTGAGGACCATCGTCGAGAGTGACCCGTTGCGCGAGACGGAACTGGGGAGAGTTTGACTTGGGGGTTCAAGGTGCGTCAACTTACACACTGCTATTATCCTCGCTCACATGGGTTTCGTTCGCAGCTCCTTGGTCGGCCTCGAACCTTCAAGAACTATCGTCGAACTCTCAAGGAAGTAGGTGTGTTCATCCTTCGATCTTTGGCCCACTAAGATTCGTTGCACCTCAGTTGACCTTCTGTGGGACTATTGGCAAAAATTACCTTGTTGCCGGGGCGGTGTATTCGGCTCCAAGGTGCGCTCAAGCGTCTTTTGTTATCATTCTGTTCGAGACTGATGCTTGCTTTCATTCAGATGCCCTCTCAACCGGCTTCGAATTCAAGTTGCCTCAAGTTGTGTGGGATCTATCGTTAATTGGCTCGATACGGGGACTGTGTTGGATTCTGTATCATCGTGAATTGGCGTGACTAACGTCTGGTTCAACCTTGGTCAGAGCGAATCAACGGCCCTCAAGTTTGCGGTTCAACCAGATTCCGTGACGGATGTCCAACGCGGGTCTGGATCGCACATACTCGGATAGGATTTGGTCGAAAGACGTCAGTAACGTTCAATTTTGGTTGATTCTTGTCTCGCTAATCTTTGGACTTAGTCTTTGGTCCGACCTTACCCCTCCCTAAACGGGCAACAAATGCTTCTCGGACGCTAATTCAAACTCAGCACTCGCCAAACGCCGAAACGTCGTCCACCTGAAGCCTCAACCTCAAACCGAATTTACCGCTGATACTCGAACTCTTGCCCGAGTTGAACTCTCCAACAACGTCTCGGGTGGTGAGTCCTCCTCGTTTCATCGAAACTTCATCCCGCTGAGGTTCGATTCAAAGCTTGCAAACGTACTCCTTCAACGCCGCGAGAGTGAATCTATGCCAGTTGGAATGCAGGTATGTCTGCATGTTTTTGCTACATCTATTGGACTTACCTTCCTTCAAGGTCTTAGGATCTCATGCACCTGCTTCAAAGCGGCGAGTCTGAAACTATCCTCGTGTAATTCCAGCCAGGTACGTTCCCGGTTACTTTTTATGGTGTTCTCAACTGAGTTTTGGTCGTTCGAGGTAGCTTCAGCACTCACTTCAAGCCCCCAGCTTACTCACCTCGTTCAAGGTCTCAAACGCACGAAACTATGCCGCCTGACATAGTTGTTCGTCTTGACCATTCCACTGACTGCGTGAGGTCGGGGCTCTCGACTTGGTTCGACGCTATCCGTCTTGCCCATATTATTTTTACTGACCATTCTTCCAGGTCTCGATCCATTCTGTCCGCACATCGACGCGTAGATACATAGCCTACCGTATTCACTGACCACAGCGTCGTCACTTTACATGTAGGCCCTCTGGTGCGTCCATCCATTATTTTTCACTCTCAATTTCTAACTCAAACCCTCACAGATCTATAAGAGACTTAGTCTTGAACCCTTTCAACGCTCGCGCCAGCTTCGAATCGACGCGCCGTTGAGCTTGGCGCCGTCGCGGCAAGTTCCGGTTCAATCACTACTCACCTCCTTCACTTATCAGCGCGTGCCGGAGCTTTTGGAGGGTCGAACTATGGTTTAAGGTTCCAGGTGCGTCGTGTTGCCTCTTCCTGAATCCATTGAATGCTAAAATTTATTAGCCAGATTACCGTTCGACGCTGGGTTCAACTACAACTCTGACCAGTCAACGGTGCGTTCATATGTTAACCGACTCTTGTACTCACGATTTCTGCCAGTTTGGCGTTACATTTCCGTCCCTCAGGACCGTGGCCATGCTGTGTTGCCTCGGGGTTCAAGCTCAACTTCACCCCGAACTTGATGTAAGTTCAATTCATCTTTTGTTGGACTTCTACTGACCTTTGAACCGATTCTTCAACAGATCCTCGCCTTCTCTTGCAGCGTCATCGACGCTCGAGCCTCCGGATGCCGAATCTATCGCCGTTTGAATCCAGGTATGTTCGCAGTAACATTTCGATGATTTCTTGAACTGACCTTCGTTCTAGCTTCTCGACGCAAAGCTTGGACTTACACACCGCGGTCGGGGTCCCCAGGGACCGAAATGCTGCTCGTTTGACGTCAGGTATGTGTGTGTTGCTTCCACCGATGTTTGACTGACCGTGGTACAACAGATTATTCAACTCACCGTGCTCAACTTCATCCAACTCTGCCTCGGTCAAGTTTGGACTCGGCCCTTGTGTACGGACACGGGGGTTACTTTGATCGGTGTCAGGTATGTAGGTATTCCTTCGTTCGTTCGACGTACTCACACATCTACCAGCATTGCCCCCACTGAGTTTGAATTCAAGTCCGAGTTCAACATCATCTCCAACTTGAGGTGACTCGCACTCATCTTCCATTGATCCTTTACTGACCGTCGACGCGTAGCTTCTCGACTGACGTCTGCTTGAACCTGAGCCCGGGAGTATTGGTACGTCCACCAGGAGCTATATCCATTCATTCATTCAGCTCACTGTGAATTGTGAACGCAGCTTCGTGCCCATTCATCTACCACCTACCTCGACCTTCGTTCGATGCGTCGTGGGCTCTCTTCTCGAGTACCCTGGTGCTAATGGTAGTCTTCCACCTCGGGCATCCTTGAAGTTGACGAGGTCAGTCTTCTCATTCTAGCTTCCCTTCACCCCAGCCACTAACCTCAAGTTTTACAGCGACTCGTTCACCGAGTCGACGCGACGCCGCCCTCCTTCATTCAACTCCAAGCTAGATTTTCATAGGGCAGCAATCGTTCGACGGGTTCCAAATCTATTGGGCCCAATTCGACGCGCGAACCGTGAGTCAATCCCCGGTTTCATTCACCAAATTACTAACGGCGCTCTGTCCCTCCCATCCGGTGCTTCAACCTATCGATCCGCATCTCAATCAACGCGAGAGTTCCGCGGTAAGCAGCAGTCTAATTCAATTCGACTCGATTCCGAGTCTCACCTTCTTTTTCTAGATAGACTCTGGCTGAGTGACGCATTTTTCGAGTCTCGTGGACCTCGCAACTGAAGTGCACGGCGTCATTATTGGCGATTTGAAGTAAGCTTTCAACTCGGATTCATGGTCGGGACTCACCGCGCGTCTTCAGCCTCATCTAGCTTTGAATATTGAATCAACGTCGCCGCGTTGGCCTTCAAACCTCAATAAATCGAATGCCCATTGGTCAAAACTTGAATCTCGAAGCTCTGGAGGTAAGTAAGCTTCACCGAAGGCTATTCCCGTGCGCTCCTTGCTAACGAGGATGTTACAGATAATTTTGTTTCGGTGGCGCATGGAGATGAGAGGGAAGAACGGAACGCGTCCGCGTCGAGGGAGAGTGTTGGGCAGCCGCCGCGAAACGAATGGGCGAGAAGATGAGATGAGCGCGTACCCTGGTGAGTCCGTTCCGTTCTTCCAAGTTTCCTCCAAGGCCACGCTGACAACGATTCCAGTTGTTTCTTTGGAAAAATGGATTATATTCAATAGATGTAATTACAGACACATAGTCTCTACGCGCGGGCGACTCGACGTGTGCGGTAGGTAGTGAGTGTACGGTAGAGCGTGGGCACGGTAGAGCGCGGGGACGATAGAGCGCATGCGTGGGCGGGGAGATACGGAGGTGGGGATGGAGATGGTAAGGGTATGCGGGGAGGAGGAGGTGGTACTGGAGAACGAGGCGCGAGGGGAAGACGGGAATGAGAGGGAGGGTGCGGCATGACTGGGCGCACGCGCACCGTCGAGGCGTGTGCCGCCCTTGCTGCGCCGCCGCCTGCACAAACGAAAGCGCGAGCGAGAGAACGGGAAAAAGAGAGAAAGCACGACTCACCTCATTGCCAGCAAACACCTCTGCCCCTTCCGCAATCCTCATATCCACCGCCATCCCCACCCCTCCTTTGCGCTGCATCCAGCACAGTATCCCCACTCCCCCACACCTCGCTGCTCGGGCGTGGGGAGGCACTGCTGCAGGTAGCCTGCCTTGATCCCGGCGGAAGTGGTGACGTTCGCGAGGGGCGGGATGGGGAAGCGGTCAGGGAGGAGGGGGAGGAGTTGACGCGAGGCGCGGGCAGTGGCGCTTGTAGTCGCCGCGGCGGAGGTACACGGTGATGAGGCCTGCGAGGGTGCGGTGTGGGTTGGCGTCTGCGGCAGGGGAGGGAGAGGAGGGTAGGCGCGGTGGGGGGTAGAGCACAGCAGCGTCGAGGGGGCGGAGGACGGCAAAGTTGCGGATGACGTGGCGACCACGCGAAGGCGGCGAGGATGGGACGCGCGCGGGGAGCCGAAGAGGAAGCGGTCGAAGACGGGCTGCTGGGAGGTGGAGTGGTGGAGTCTTGTATTCGTGCGTGGCTTGGAGTCGACGAGATGGAAGTGGAGGTGGGCGTCGTCGAAATGGTCGCTATATAGACCCGGCCCGAGAAATTGGCATCGATCTCCGCCTTTTTTTAAAAAGCCGACAGCCGAGCTGGCACACGTTTTCCGCGCCCCCACTCGGTCTGAGGATGGCAGACCTGAAGGAGCCTCCTCCTCCTCCGAAAGGCTTCTTCGCAGTACTATCTGACCTTGTCTGGACCCATGGCACATTCTACCGACTCCACCTCACCGCTTTCACCCTCATCCCTTTAATCTCGGCCGCCGTGTTTTATGCGTGCAATGGCCGGTACCATGTCTCCTTTTTGGACTCTTTGTTCCTGTGGTAAGTAACCGTGGTTCGTACTACTGTGCTTGACGTAAAATTCCAGTTATTCGGCCATGACTGTCTGCGGTACGTCGAATATCAGACATCTTCCTGTTTCGGAATTGACCCAACCCAGGTCTCAGCACGGTCAACCTATCGACGAGTATGGGCTTAGACTTTCATTAACAATATTCATAACCCTCTCTCCAGCTACACCGTTCCAGCAAGTCATATTATATTTATTAATGGTTATCGGGGATATAACCGCGGTCTCTTGGATCGTGAGTCTCTTGTTTCTCTCTAGAAAATCCTATCTGAAACTATGATTCAAGATGGTCCTGGTACGGAAGTACGCCTTCTCATCCGCTCCAGCCCGCTCGATTCTCACCCAGTGAAGGTGGTACTTCAAGAATGTCTGCCAATACATGGACTATCAGCTCGCCCATCGCCACCCCAGCAAGAGCCGGACGATGTTCCTCAAATCCATATCATCTCCTGTCGCCATGTTCAAACAGACAGAGGAGGTACCCATGCCGGAGAAGTCGTCGGAAAATCCGACGTTTCAGTTAATACAGCCGACGCCCGCGGTAACGATGGACGTCGGCGACTCGAACGGAGGAGCGAGTCCTCAACGCGTCAGCGAGGAGCACGGCGTCCTCGCCGACGCTCGAAGTTTTACGTCTTCCCCTCTTCAAGAAACTGTTTCACTGGCGCAAGTCCCCACCACTCACACTGTGAATTTTGCGCACACCACTTCCGTGGAGCCTCTCCCCCGTCTGCTAACAGTCCGAGGTTCGTGCACCTCAGTCTTGATGCTGCTGGACTACGCGCTAACCCAGCTCACAGAGGGCGTAGCCTTCCCGCGACGAACGGCGACGGTATACAGCAGCAACCGCAAACCGGAGCCCGAAAACAAGAAATACCAAGGAAAAGGCGGCTTCCCCGGTCCCGTCACGCTCGCCAAGAAGCTCTTCAAGCGCGGGGCGCCGACGACGTTCCGGAAGCTCGAGCGCAAGATGACGATGCCGTACACGGAGACGCTGGCGGCGAAGAAGACGCCGTGGCTGAGCTTCGACGGGCTCGTCGTGGGGCGCAACTCGGCCTTTCGGACGGAGTCGCTGTCCGACGAGCAGGTGGAGTTTATTGGAGGGGTGGAGTATCGCGCGTTGCGGTTCTTGAGTTATCTTATTCCCGCGGTACGCTGGGAGTCCTGCTCTGGACAACGACTGGCTAATTCCTTCACCAGTACTTCGTTGGAACGCAGCTGTTCGCTTTCATTCTCTTTGCGCCGTGGCTCTCTGCGACGAAACAGTACGACGCGGTGTTCACGGCGCAACCTAAATTGGTGAAGAAACCATGGTAAGCTTACGCGTCGCACTCGCTCACGAGAGCTCGTGGAACTGATGATTGAGCAAGGTATTCTATGTTCGTTATTCTCGGAGCCTACAGTGGCGGCGGACTGTCGTTGGTGGACCTGTGCGTGTTCCCGACGGATGTGCATACCCGCATTGATCGCTGAGGCCTGGACAGTGGAATGCTGCCTTTTCAGTCCGCATATCTCATGATCTTCGGGCTCATGTTCGTCATTCTTGCTGGAAACCACGCCCTTGTACGTCTAAAGACTTCTCGATTCCTCCTGTCGCTAATCCGGCTTGCAGCCCATATTGTGAGTCTCCCCTTATCCGCTTGATAGCTCGGCACTGACATCTCCGACAGTTTACGATTTACGATGTGAGTACCAGTGTTTCAACTTGGCGAAGGCACCCGTAGAAACGGGTTTTCAGCTGGGTATGGTCCAAAATTGTCGCTGCGGAATCCGAAACCGGCAAAACCTTGTCCTTTTTACTCCAACATCCGCGCCGGTACATCTTTGCCTCTTCTTCCTCCTCAGTCGATGCGCAACTAACAACATCCAGGTGTTTCCTATACCTGCAAGTTGTCGTTTCCCCTTCATCCGAACGGTTGATTGACCGGCCCTCATCGCAGCTTTCCGAGCCACCAGACGTGGTTCCTGTTCATCTGCCTAGTTTCATTCAGGTACGTCCTAAGCGCCGACCCACACCGACTGGCTCCCTCTAACTACAGTATATTTGTCATCAGTACCGTGGAGTGGGTTGCCTTCGAAGTCCTAGGTTCGTGTCCCGGCTTCGGTATTAAGGAAGCAGCTGTGGATGATCATGATTTGCCACACATCAGATATCGGCCTCCCATTTTTCAAAGCGATGGAACGGGGCCCGCGCGTGGTCGATGGCCTGTTCCAAGGACTGGCCGCGCGGGCTTCGGGCCTCGCGATAGTGCCGCTCGCCTCCGCTTCGCCCGCGCTACAGTTCGTCCCCTTCCCCTTCCCCGCTCACAGTACCCATTGATTGACACACCGCTGCCTAGATTTCTGTACGTCGTTATGATGTACATAGCGGTGCGCAAAGTTCTGCATCGTTCCGTACTTGACCGGCTCACGACTCAAGCATTAGGTTTATCCCGTGAGTCGTTAACTGTCTTGACTTTCAATCTCAAACCACGTCTGTACTTAGGTCGCAATGACGATCCGGTCCACCAACGTGTATGTCTTCCAGGACTTTCTCAGGCAAAATCTTGATTCTTGACCTTTCGAAAGTTACGAGTCCGAATCATTGGGTGTGTTTGAGGAGCCTCCGCCCGATGAGGACGAAGAACCGACAAATCTGGAGTCATACGAGCCGCGAGAACGTGTCGGCCGCTATTTGGTACGAGTCGCATTTTTCTTTTCTGGTGATGTGTTTTGCTTCATAGCGCGCAAGTAGCTTTGGCATCTGGACCGACAAATGTCCATCGGTGAGTAGCCCGTGGATCAAACTTCCTTCCCTCTTAACTACCTCATATATTCACGCGCAGACATCTGGTGGCTCGTCTGGGGCGTTTTTCTGGTTGCGGTAATTGAGCGACACAACCTCCTGGACGAAGACAAGAAGTGGTTCGATTTGTTCCGCATCGTGTTTGAGCTCGTCTCGGCGTTTGGTGGTATCGGATTGAGCCTTGGATTTCCTGATGTGAGTTGGTTTTGCTCCGAACATGGGGGGCCTCGCTCACTAATATCAATCCTATGTAGGACAATTATTCTGTGAGCTCGGCCATATGCACTGCACGATGTCCTAAGTTGAACTAATGGTTCCCCGAAGTTCTCCGGGGCACTGGGCCCGTTGTCGAAATTGGTGATCATCGTGATCATGGTGCGGGGACGCCATCGTGGGCTGCCTGTTGGGGTCGAGCGCGCTGTGACGCTTCCGACGGAACTCAACACGGAGGGAGGGAAGAAGGCTCCGGTCGATTCGAACCCGACCAACGGGAACGATGGGACTGCTGTGGCTGCTTAATTACTACTTAATCTCGGATTGCCTGTACATATACTATGTTCGCATATCCTACATAGAATGCGATTTTCCAAAGCTTTTGGGTTTGGCCGCAGAATTGAACCGTGGGAATCTGAAAAATTGCGCTCAACCACCCAAACCCGACCGACGGGGACGATGCAACTGCTACGACTCGATGAATAACGTACTCCCTGCACATTGCCAGTACTCGCATATCTCAGAAGGCGAACTCTTTGACCTGTTCGGGCTTGACCTCAGAATCGAACCGTGGGAATGTGAACTACATCCCAGATTCAACCACCACATCGCTACAGTTACAGTCAGATTGAAACACAGCTCGGGCTTTTTATCCATTGTGGCCCTGCCTCCCTCGCGTCCCGACAGGCGTGTCACAACTGTACCTCAAATTGAGCTACTCGGCCGGAAGATCCCGGTCTGGACTTCGAAAATTTCGAAGCGGTCCACGACGCACGTTTTTCTTCCTGCCAACTTGCAGCTTGCCCGCTCAAGTCTCCTGCCCCCCCACCTGCTCATCCATGTCTGCGGCTAGTGAGGCTAATGCCTCGAGAGATGGCATCTGGGAAGGCAACGAAACCGTCTGGCATGCCTGGGAGCCCGAGTGCGATGCCTGTGGTCGCGCGGAGTCCTCTCTTGAAGACCAGCTACTCTCTTGTGCGGGTTGTTTGGTAGCAAAGTATTGTACTGTACGTGCTCATTGACTTGCCACGGCCTATCCACTGACATTTCCGTGCAGAAGGAGTGCCAGAAGCGTGACTGGAAGAGCGACCACAAAAACCAATGCCATCTTTACGAGGTAGCGTCGGGAAGTTCTGTTGTATTGTATTTCTGCTTACGACGTACGTGGCCTACTAGGCCAACAGGAAGCTGTCGAGCGTGTTTGCTAAATCTCTCGGACCCGGGTATGTTCTCCTCACCTCTATATGCTTCATGCTCTCATCCGCTGTTGGGTTAGGACGATCAATGACCCTAAACTGAGCATAGCTGACAAGGTGGTGCAGTGGTGTGCTTTCCCAACTCATGTAACTGTAAATAATGCTTCACTTACCACCCCAACCGCAGGAATTTCTTGAACGCATTCAACCACCTTGTGATCGCCTCTGCGGCCCTCAAGAACAACAAAGCACTTGCGGGCACCGCCAATGTCGCTATTTTACTCTCACTCGCTAACGATCGCGCCGGCTCCAAATACGAACACCGCACGTTCTTCATCGACCGAGTCCTCTTGCTTAACCGAAACGCGAGTGACGCGGCCGCTCGGGTGGCGGGTTGGACGAAATCTTCCGTGGCCGACCCCCAGAAGCTCGCCGAGCGCACCGACACGAACCATTTCAAGCTCATGTCGGGATGGTGCTCGCTCCCGGGAGACCAAGTTTCTGCGACACAAATGTGGACGTATGACCGTGTAGATGCGACCACCCACGTCCTGCCCCCCGGATTCACCCTCAACCGCTATATCACCCACGTCAACCGCGGCATCACCCACTTCCATGCTTCGTTCTGGCCCCTCCCGCGCCACCTGTCCGACGCCGATGTCGAATCGACCCAACCATCCCAAGAATGGAAAGCTCATGCGGCGCGTCACGACCGCCTTCTTGCTGGACTGAAGGGCGGGCAGGAAATCATCGGCCGGATACATGCCGACGGCACCAGAGAGCCATGGTACAAGGGTAGTGGCGGCGGCCATTTCCGCCGCTGTGCACCGGGCGAGACGGACATGGATGGCCCTCCCGAGTCGAAGAAACCGCTGCTTGATCCCAGCAAGATGGTTCAATTGATATCCAAGCATTTAGATATCTTCGAACCAACAGGGTATGTTTCTATAATTCCCTGCGATTCACTTTACTAATCTTCATGCTTCGATCATGCCAATAGAGCAACGCTCGAAGATGGAGACAAATTTCCAGAGATTCGACCCAAATCTCACGATGGACGAGGCGAAGAAACTGGCATTTCCGGGCCACTGCGATTGAGGGAAAGCCCTTTCTATTTCTTGACAGCACCGTTTCTCAGGTCGATGTATGATGTATTGCGGTTTCCTTTTCCGCAAATTTGAAGCGGCCAATGAAATCCCACGACCTTGAACTTCGAAAGGCGCAGCTCGTTCCAATGTCCCACAATATTCTATAGTAACGTCCTGGGAGACATCGTTATATTCATAAAGCCCTACGACCGCGCATACGAACAATTTGGTGAGCAGCATCGGCCATCACGGCGATGTTCAAATATCGTTCGCGGGTAGGTGGGTAGGTGGTATTAAACGGCACGGTCCGAATCACGAACGCCGGTTTCCAGGGATCATCCCGGTGTACAAGCAAGTAAATTACACCATTCACAGATCAACTTCCTCGCGGAGGAACTCCACCGGCTTCTTTGTAACGCAACCAATTATTACAATACCTCTGTGATGGCGGCCTCGGTCGAAATGTATCCTATGAAGTCAGGTTGGTTAGCAGCCTAAATCCCCCAAATTTAAATCTATGCTTAGCTACTTTTAGGTTGAAACCGAAGTCAACCTACTTGTTAGGTTGATTTTTTTCAACCTAAATGCGGACCACTAAAGGTTGATATGCCCCGTTTCATCCTACTGTAGGTTGATACCGGGGTGAATTTCAACCTGACTTGCCCCCATAGTGATCCCAAGTCAATAAGCAGCGCACCAACGACAACGTGTCCTCCTCGTTGTCCGGTTAACCTCGACATTTCAACTTGACTATCGTGTGGTGGCGATTGCGGCCTTTCCGTGCACGAGGATTTAGAGTGTCATTAACCCTGGATTCAGGGGGTGAGTCGTGTATGTAGTACGTTGATCACAACGCCTGTTCACGTTGCAATGTATACTTGACCTAACACCCTCGTTGCACTGAGCCATTTACCGCGGACAACCTGCAGGCTGTCGGCAATAGCGCCTCACTCTTGAAGCGAGGCGTTTTGAGCGCTCCGTGTCTGAAAAATCCATCCAACTCGTGGTGTCTATGCTGAATAACGATTAATAAATAGTGACATCTACTGCAGTTGATAGTCGAGCCCCCCTGCCGGAGTTTAAGAACATCGGCACGTCTAATCATGAAGCCTTTCGCACCTAACGCAACGTAGGTCACAATATCGACCTCTCCCCCTCCGTCTGACGGGGAAGCTGGCCAACGAACGCACGGCTGCGGCGCAAAACACTGATTATTGGGCCTTTCCCAATCCCCCCCTTACCACCGACCTGCTGCCCCTCCCCCCCTGTCCCACCGCGGCCCCCTGCCGGGCATGCATGTAAGCTGCGTTCAGGATTGAACGCCAAACGACCCCAACTCACCGGAGATATCCCCGACTTTCAACATGCCGTTACAGTCGTCTAGGTCGATGTCGAGCTCGGGGCCGTCGCCATCGCCACCTTCACCGCCGACATAGCCATGCCCACCGATGCCGCCGAGTCCACCTGTTATGTCGCCGAGCTCGGTGAGTGGCCCTACAGCGGTACTTGAGCCAGATGAGTGACGGAAAGGTAAGCCAGCCAACCTTCGGGTCCCTCAGCGCGGGAAGATTGTTCAAGCCTCATACGCTGACGACGCAGTTGTGGGAATGAACTAATGAGTGGAGTAAGAGAGGGTGCGTATCGCACCTCGAGATCGTGAAGGGACGCGAGAACCTCCTGGATGCTGAAGAACTAAGGATGAAAGGGAGATCAGCGGAGGACCCTAAAGTGCATCATCTATTGTGGCGACGACGACGTACAGTGGCATCGGCGATAATTTGGGTGAGAGCCATGTTATGTTTCGCGAGACAGGATGAGTTGTCTTCACCGTTGAAGAATTCGCTGAGTCGGTTCTGCGCGGCGGCCGCTTTTAGGTCACTCGTTATGGACTCTAACTCGCTGGAGGCAAATGCGACAAGGGAATAAAATATAGCAAAGAGAGAATATTAAACCGCGCACCGTTGGAGAGCTTGTACGACCTTTCGACCGCGCTCTGGCTGGTCTTTCGCCATTTGAGAAACGATGGGCGTGATTAGATCTACTCGGGCGGCGAGCTCAACAAAGCCCTTGGTATTTGCCGAGGTTTGCTGGATGTATAATGCGGATGAGCGATCAGAGGATGAATACAGACTCGACTCACGTCAATGCGCTTGGTGATGGCCAGCAGAGGGTCGATAACAGCGCTCAGGATGCCGCCGAAAGGGATATTACTGGAGACAGAGCTGAGTGTCGTCAGCGCGAAGATCAGGACGTTGCGCGCGGTCTTGGGAGTATCGGAGTCGGATGCCGTCGATTCCGCGTCGAGCGACGGTGCTGGGCTGGGGCTGGGGATGATTCCCAAAGCTGATGAGGTCGTTCTCCTCGAGGAGAGTTTGCCTCGTGGGGGAAGTCGGAGACGACGTCGAAACCAGTGACAGAGCTGCTGCATGGGGGCAGGGACGGAAGAGCTAGTAAGTCGCCACAGGTCCACACCGTATACTTGACCCTCTACCCTCTACCCTGCACTGACGCGCGTGCGTGAGCTTAACTGTTTCATCACTACATGCACTGCAGCGGCTAACCTTATTCGACCAGTCAAATACTGGGGGATGGTATGCCTTGAAAGATGTCGGAATGTGGTCCGGGATGAGTGAAGCCCTGGACGCATATGCAGAGGTTGCGTCGCGAATCCCGATAGTAGACAATAGTTCGAGGAGTCGACGAGGACTCCGAGTTGGACCAAACTCGGGCATAAATTCGAGTGAGTCCCAACTCCGCTTGGAGTCAAGAACCAGCGACATCATGGTCGTGCTCTCGGGTTTCAAGTTTCTTTAGCGCGAGCCTGGCTGAGAGCGCGTCTTGTGAACGATGTTCTGTTGCAGGGTGCCAGTGGAGTTCCGAGGAAGCATCACCTGACGGATACGGCATGTTTAAACTTCCCACGACCGACCCTGCCTCTTACCCCTCACCGCGACTTACTCCAGGCATGGACCCAACATGAGCCTCTGCAAATGCCCATTCATTTACGTCTGGACACTGGGCATCGCCCTTCTTCTGACTCGATTTTACGCCGTGCACTGCTTTGAATCTGGACGCTCATGCCACCTCATCTCGCGTCGCGAAACGCGACGCCGCTGAGGCGCTCTGTCCAGCAGGCCTACGGGTGCACTCTGTGTCTCACGGCAGAAAGACCGCCGGGCACCTATCTGCTGCTCCGGTCCCTGGTGCCCACTTGTGAGGTCGGTCCGTCGTTCCTGCGGGTCGAATATGGGCCCCCATGTATGTCGACCAGTCCCAGTGCCGACGGCGTTGGAGCGCTGTTGGAGCGCGATGGACGGTCTCAGGCGCGGCAAGGGGTGGAATCTGGCTTTCTCACTAGGAAGGCGCACACCGATGGTTCTTGGAGGTGTCGGATTTGTGAGGGGCGGGGGCGTGCGTATTTGCTCCCCTTTTCCTTTCTCGGTTTGAGCCGAGGAGAGCGCCGCAATGGGCGGAGCGCTGACGATGGAAGGGAAGTCGTGCCTGCTGTACGCGTCGAGGCGATGGGGATTCTGCAGGCGCGGCAGCCGCGGCCTACGGGGAGCAATGACACTTGCTGGCCTGGAGGTCGATGAAGGCGGGGAACCTGACGGTTGGGGACAAGGAGGGGACGGAGGGATCAGATACACCAGGTACTCTTGCGACTGCGATTTTACTTCTATTCCCTCAGTTTCTTTGCAGAGTTCTTCCATGAGGGCCTCGCGCGCAAGTCCTGAGTGCACCGCTCAGGCGCCACCACCGCAGGTCGTCGTCGCCGTCGGGACTCGGTACGCCCGGCATTGAATTCCTAGACGCGCTTTACTTTGCCTGTCGAACTCTTCATGTATTAATGCATCTAGGACTGATACAATTCATTCTTTGGGATCTACGTGCGATATGCACAAGGACCTTACGACATTACGAAGCCGCAAAAACGCGGTCTTCCCTTGGTCTTCTCGCGCACTCTGGCGCTCGACCGAGCTGCCTACTCTGCCCGCCTTATTGCCGCCGTTTATTCCGCCCTCGCCAGCTACAAACGGGCCAAACTCGAAGGTAAGCGCAAGGGAGGTGGGCGAGCGGGATATTGTGCAGACCTGACGCGTACGTTGCTCGGTAAGCCACCTTCAGCAGTACACGGACATGACTCACCATTTGTGGCCTCTAGTAAGACTACGTCTGGGCGGTAGAAATCCACAAGAAATGAGTGCGGTGGAGATTATCCCCCGAAAGCTTAAGCGCCCGGACCGCTGATCCGGAGCCTTCTACTTGCCTCGAGTCTTGTCCACCCGCTCCTGCAGCGCTTCCTTGCTGCCAACCCCTTCCATTCCTGAAGGTTTGACCGGCGCTTGTTGGGTTTGCCCGCGATACACACGGCAGCCTACGCAACGTCCCCGGGGACGTACATGGTCCCCATTCGAATTCGATTCCCCCGCTCGCGCCCGCTGCTTCCTGGATTGCTGCCACCCGTGTGCTTCTCTGGGGTTTGCCAGCGGTGCTACGTAGGGATTATCTACCAGCCAAATCTGCCGCTCAGTGACTCACTGCAGGTCGTGGTCTGGCCACGGCTGCCCCAATTGTGGAGAAGGTTGGACTAACTTGGAATGAACGTGTTAGTCTTGCTCACGCCCGCGCCACCGACCGCAGAGGTATAAGCCGTGGTGACTTGCCACCTCTTCCGTCGCGGAGTCTCTCATGCAGCTCTGTCTCTGGATTCGACGTCGTCTGCGGCTTCCCGCACGGAGCAAACTCTCCTCAGGGATAGCGACGGAGAACCTCCGCCCAGCACCGTCGCTCGATTCGAAATCGACAGCGACGGAGGCCATCCTCCCAGCACTCGACCCAAAATCACCGGTATCCGACTTCGTTGCTCCCAAGACCGCGCTCAACGGCCTGATCTTCGCGCTGACGACACTCAGCACCGTCTCCAAGAATATTCCTGCTGGCAAGGTCCTGAGCGCTGTTATCGACCCTCTGCTGGCCATCACCAAACGCCTTGAAGTGAGTCGAGTCTGGACTCTGTATTCATTTTTGTATCGCTCATCCGCATTCCGCATCCAGCAAAGCTCGGCAAACGCCAAGGGCTTTGTTGCGCTCAGCACCCGACTGGACCTAATCAGGCCCATGGTTTCTCAAATGACAAAGAGCGAGCTGGAGCCCCATCAAAAGGTCGTACTGGACGCTCTCGAAGGGTGAGCGCCTAGTTTTCCCTCTTATGTTCCGGTCGCTTGACGCGCTTGCTGCTAGAGTGTTGAAGTCCATAACGAGTGAACTCGCAGCGGTCTCCACGCAGAAGCAACTCAGTCAATTTTTCAACAGCGAGGACAACACCTCCTCTATCGCGAAACATAACACCACTCTCACCCAGATTATCGTCGATGCAACTGTACGTGGTCATCACCAATGTGGATGCACCTGCCGTTGATTCTCTCTTCATCCTTAGTATTACGGTGTCCAGGTGACCCTTCGAAATCTCGAGGTGCGATACGCACCCTTGTCTTCCTCCACGCATCAATTCATTCCCACAATTACATCGACAGCGCATGAGACTTGAACAATCTTCCCGCGCCGAGGGACCCAACGGTTGGTTGGTTTTCCCTTCCGTCACTCATCCCGCTCAAGTACCGTACAGCTCCTAAGTTGAAGACCTTCGGTGGTAGGTCCATGCTTCTTCGTCTGAGTCGTCTGCTCACAAGTGCTCTCAGGGGGGATCGGCGGTGCGGGCGGACTTGCACTGGGCGGAGTTGGCGGAAAGGGCGGAGTTGGAGACGCGCCACAGGTGCGTAGCTCATTTGCGATGGAGTATCCCGGAAATATCGGAGGTACGCACACCTTGCAAGAAACTGCTGATATCAACTGACTAGTTTCAAGGAGGCCAGGGCGGTCCCGGTGGAGCTGGCCAGCAGGGGGGTGACGGCGGACTGGGCCGTGCGGCGAGCCTCACGGAGCACTTCAAGGGGTGGCAGAGTATCGACGTGAAGGTGATGACAACGTCCATCACAGACTTCTGCACGGAATACAAAATCAACGAGAAGGCTCAAGCGCGTTTAGGGCGGGAGGGATACAACACTGTTGGCGCGCTTTTTGATGAGGACCTCGCGGACCATTTGACAAAAGCTGGATTCGCGCGTGGTCAGATCCCGCAGATAATCAATTCGGCGGTTCATTTCATCAAGGCCAACACTGCGGAAAATGTGTAGGGCAGCTAGTGAGAAGGATGGTGCGAAGGTCAGCAAGTAGGGCCCATCGCACCTGCATCCTCTCGAATCCAATCAACTCGGAATTTCTTTTACTTGTATTATCTTGTGTACTCATATCGCGTTCGGAATCCACTTGGGTTACTGTACATCAGACTGTCTCGGTAAATGAACCAACAGAGAGCTGACTGCTACTTATATCGGAAAGGCTTGAGTTTTGGTCTGCTACGAGGGATGAACTACCCAAACACGGTAACAAGCCTGCGTCTTGTCGCAGGACAACATGAACTTCGAGGTTTGAACCGATGATCGAGATGGCCGAAGGCTGCTCGGGAATCAACATGCTCGCAAGGAGGGTCCACATCCCTGTGAAGAGTCGAAAGAACGTCCGTGGAGTGTGTGGAATGAAGCTGCGGGATTCTAAGTTAGCTGAATGTGAACCCAGTCAAAGGGCGGCAGAAGCTCGATGAAACACGAATTCAACTTGCATCGAGTCCGACGCCACCTTGGAAAGCAACATATGGGAAACTTGAAGTGATGGTAGATCCGTGCGTGAGGAGAAGAGCGAACTGAAAGTTCACGTACCGACTCCAGGACGTTCTGCCGCCGCTAAGACCAAAGTTAGCCCGTCAAGGTTGAAGGTTCAACTAAGATTCGACGTTACTGACTTTGCTCAGCGCAACTTGAATATTGTCCAAGTACGGTTAATCCAGGTCCGCGCTGGAGTCTGGACGTACACAGCGAGAATTGTACAGGATACGAGGTTACAAGTATCGGTCTGTCGGGAGAGACCAGAGCGAAGCAGCTCCAAAGCTCGATGGCGCGTCGACTCAAGTAACAAGTCGAATGTGATAAATTCAGGGTCAAAGCTTGTGAGGGAGTTGAGAGTCAGCAAGGATGGGAGACTCCAAAAATGAGGGGACGCAAGCACCCAGAGCCGCCAAGTTTCGCGCGCGGTGCTTGATGGTTTGGACGGAAAGGACCGAAACGGTGCCGAGCGGGTGATTTCATCAATGTGATCAAACTCACTTGTACTGCACCATCACCTGCCCTGCGCGAGTTGAAGATGCGTCAGCCTGGTACGATACATCTTCGTATCCTTGGGTCTCGTCGCTCTCAGAGAAACCAGTGGAAGGACTTATGCTCATCAGAAGGTGCGGAAGGACAGTTGCGTCAGGTTGCGTCCCCCTGATTTTGCGATTTTGTATCTTTGGTTAACGTAGAATATTCCAAAGCCCGATGGTTTCGTGCATGCAGCGCTCTTACAGGGCATTTCACGTCACTTTACGGTACACACTCTAGCGCGCGTCTCATTTGCTCAACCCGGAGAAGTTCTTCTACATCGTCGACAGCCGGTCGTGTCCACCTATTGGGTTGGTTTCCGATAGAATCGCGGGGTCGTGTAGTATTTTGGCGCCCGACATGTATGATGTTCATGCATGCAACTCTCCCACTGTCCCAGGACATTTCGCGCCGTTCTACGCCACAGTCTAACGCGCGTATCCCCTGACCAACACCGAGAAGTTCTTCGACGCCGCCACTATTCCATTGAGGAGGTGTGGTGGAGGCTTCCGCGTTACTAGCGTGGATCAGCTTCCGCGGTGGACTTTCCACTCGTCCTCCCCATTGCGACTCTCGACGCCACCTTTCTATCCTCCGGATTGGATTTTCGGACGTCCTCGGCGCTCCACGCCTCTCCCGGTGTATTCTCCTTTCATTTCGTCCTATCCTACCACGGGCCACTGCTTATTCTCAAGCGGTCCCCCCCGGGCTTGCCCATTCGACATCTTCCTGCCGGCGCTGCCACCTCGAGTTCCACTCCCTTCCTCTCCGGTTCACTCGACTCGCCGGGAGGAAATCCCATTCACCGTGTTTTGGTGTCTTGTGGATACTACATAAGTATCGTTCATGAACCTCAGCGTCAGCCGGTCGCCCTCGCCCTTCAAGTTGCCTTCGATGCCGTCGTCCGTCTTGCGCCTCCGGCGCTATGTCTGTTTTTGCACCGACCTTCCTATACCCACGCCAACCTCTCCGTGAATTACCGCGTAACCCAGGCTTCCCGTTAGTACCGGCGACGAGGGGTTCACCCCGCGTGTAGGGCGCCGGCGGCGGCGCTACTTAATCGCAGATGCAACTAGATGTAAGCGCAGGCATTCCAATATTTGAAGCGCGAACTTACCTTGGGAGGTGACCGGATGAGAGGCCCGATTTTTGGCTCGGCTTCCAGTTCCGAAACTTTAGAATCTCTACACAGAAATTCCAGAAACCCAGACCTCGGCTAAAAGGTGCCTCGTGGCGGGCAAAACGGCGTTCTGGGCCCGATGATAACGCAAAGTCCCACCCCGAAGCGAGGGCGTGGAGTGACAGTCGCTCCTTGACGGAACCTCATTCCCCGCTGCAAACCATGCCAACTGTGAGCCTCCAGCTGGTTTTATGCGTGGAGCGTACAGTGTTGACTCATCTTCAGGCTCAGCAGAAGTTATTTCGGTTCTTCCGCAAGCCCCGGCAGCCCGCGTCGAATGGAGGCCCGCCATGTGTCTCAGACCCCAGCTGCAGTGTTCCTGCCCAAGGAAGCGTCAACAGCTTCAACACCACCAGTGCCCGTAACGCTGTTAAATTCGCCCTACAAACCCTGAGCATCGCTTCGAGCAATATCCCATTAGGCTCGGTGGTGAGCGCAGCGATCGAGCCGCTTTTGGCCGTAATAAATCGAGTCGAGGTAAGTTCAGTGTATTCATCATACAGTCACGTCCCTCATCTCTTGCACCTCAAGCAAACGACCGCCAATGCCCATGGAATCATTGAATTGGCTGCGCGAATAGAACTTCTTCTCCCTATTGTCACGAAAATGGCGGAAAACGAGCGCAGGGGTGTTCTCACCCCGAAACCAGGAGGTCAAGGCAGGAGTATTCTTGAGCTTTTTCAACAGTACGTCCTATCTAAACCCCCGGCATTGGCACTTCATTTACCGGATCAAGGGAGCTCAACTCGATAACAAGAGATCTCGATGGAGCCAGCCGGCAAGGCAAACTCAACCAGTTTTTCAACAGTGCCCAGAACTCTTTCACTCTCCAAAAACACAATGCAATACTGGCAAATCTGATTGCAGATTCCACAGTGCGTCGCAGCCATCGGCATGTCTTCTCGAGGTACTGAACTTCATAGCTGCTAAGTGTTCAAGAGGTCCTTGAAAAAATTGAGGCTTTGGCAGTAAGTCTCGGCATAGATGCTTCAACTCATCTCATTCATATTTGCAGCAATCAAAACTTCATCCCGAACCACCGTCATCGATTGGACTGGGTGAAATTACAGGTAGGAGGCTTCACGTTGGCAGCGAAAACGGGAACCCCGAAGACCCTGTCAGCCTTCAGGTGCAGAAACCATGTTTGCAAAATGCATTTGGTTTTAGCACCTGAGTTTGGGGGTGCTGTCTCCTTGGCCCGGTGTCAGACCCAGCTGCAGCTGACAATCTTTTCCGCAGGTGGTCTTGGTGGTGAAGGGGGCGGCGGGCGTGTTGGTGGTCGAGGCGGTGAAGGTCTAGGACCAGAACTTCAATTTAGACTGAGCCCTCAAGTTTTCTGGACAGCAAGGAGCATTTCTGGTGAAATCCCATCTGTCTAAATTTCCGCTTCATTGGGATTCACATAATTTAGGTGGGGTTGGTGGAGCTGGTGGGTCCGGGACAGAAGTTGGTGGAGAGGGTGGTGTTGGGAGAGGCCCAGTCATTACAATCTGGTGATGGTGTTGACTTTGTGACCAATCGTGAAGTCAAGAATGCATTTGTTCTCGAGGACTCGGTTTGCCTACCTTTATTTGAATGGCGGAATTTTTACTGGACAAAATCTACCCCCGGAAATGAGTAAAGGAGTAATCTGTACTCAGCAACTCATGTGGTGTGGTCCAAGCATCAAGGACCTGTCATGGAGATCTAAATTTGCATGCACATACAGACATAGGTGATTTACTCTCTCTTCCTCAAGAAGGATTGGGTTTCTATGTCTCAATATCCACTCCCACACCGGACCGGACATCATTGACAAGGAAACACGAATTTCTTGCGGTGTTCGTCCTGAAGTTTGAACACCGTAATCATCGTGTTCCTGTTGCCGCATCTGGTTATCTAATCTATCGGTCACTGTAAAGGGGATATGACTGTCCAATTCACGACATGCTCCAGATTCGACCGGTTGCAATCCAAGTATGCCCAAGAAGATCCATTTCTCATTCCTCTGAAGTTAACGGATGAAGGTGGATTTTAGTTGGATAGTACAGTTACTCCATACTCTCTGCCTATGTGCGCGATGATACCAGGTTCTTTCGCAATGATGATTGCTTAACTCCAGTAATCTACTAGTACAAAACAACACTTAATGACCGAAAGTATAGAGGTGATACAATATTAAATAGGTGAAGTGTGCGCCAACGCGGGATAAGATAGATGGCCAGGAGTGTGAATAGAAAAATATACCCTAAGTGTAATTGTAAGAGATGCAAACCACTGTCTGTCAAACTTGAAGCAGGGAAGATTTACGTGCAGTAGAGAGGCATTTACTTGACCTCGACCATGGTGCTGGTGGGAGCGGTGGTCATCTGTGCCTTGATGTCAATAATGTTCCTGTCCGATTCCAAGACATTCCCGCTAACACCGAAGGAGATCCCGACATCACTCGCCGGCATGGTGTGTTGCATCTCTGTAATTCTTGGGCCACCACCAGTGCCACCAGCCCCGCCGACTTGGACACCATAACCACCTGCGCCGCCTGTACCACCTGGGAGTTGAGAAATAAGGGATTCATTGTTTCGTCTGTGAAGGCAGTGGAGGGTGACATACCGGTAATGGTTTGAGTGAAGTTTACGGAGCTATTGTGGATCGACAGGGTCACTTGAGGACCATAACCATTGCCACCGTTTGCTCCATGAGGAATATCCCCCACGGAGTACAATGGCATCGCCACGGGCGCAGTTGCTGTCTGCTCCAAGTTCGTGAGGGGTTCCAATTCCTCTGATCCAAGATGACCTCCAGCCTTCCCAGCCTTGCGGGCTTGGGAGGCCTCGTATGCCTTGACACAAACTTCGTACACCTTGATGCAAGCCTTGCGGGCTTGGCGGATGAGGAAGTAAGTGCCAGCCACGGTGACCAGATGCACTGGCATGGTATGGGATGAAAGAGTGCTGTGATCTAGGGTGTTGGTGAAAACGGAGGGTGCAGCAGCTGTGGGGTTGGAGGTTGAGCAAGAAAAGAGTGAGACACTCTCCAAGGTGATTCAACCTCTTAAGGCGGGTTGGGTCTGACCGCCACAATGTCCATTCTGTCAAACTTGTCCTGATTTGTGTTGATACCTTCTATAATTATTGGGATTGCAATTCAAGACCAGGGACGCACCGCATATGGAGAACTTCACCGAAAACTGAATTGTTTGCATGGACAATCAGACTGTGAGCAGTGCAATGTATAAGATTTTTACTCTACTCTGGCAAGGTTGAATTTCATCCGCACAAGACCCTGGTGCTCAGACTTGATTATTTCCTGGCTACAGATTGGCCAAGTCGAGTTCTTTCGAGAGATGTAGCAGACCAAGTGGAATGAAAACCGCGTTATATATCCAAAATCCTGAGACTGAAATTGAAGACCGGATCAACAATCAATCCCAGACGTGAATGGTGTCCTCCCGAAATGGACCTGGTTGGCGGTATAGTAATGAACACCGGAAACCCGGAGAGCATGTGGGCTATGCCGACGAACACAGCGGCCGCCGCAATCACACCAAGTATAGTGTCAAGCGCTTACTGGTACTGGAAAAGAAAAGAAAAACAGGGAAAACCTGGAAATTCTAAACCGGTCCGCCGGAGAACCTCGAGGCGCGAGGATGGAATTATGAACGGCTTCGATAGACTAAGGATGTGTTACCTAACCAGAGGAGAGGAGGAAAGTTCACACTGTGAGAAACATGTCGCAAAACTGGCGCCCAACTGACTGGGCAGCAGGTCAGCTGTCGAGTTGCATACGGTCGACTGTTTATCTCCTTGATATTCTCAATTTTGCACTTCTACTTTCTGTGTACCTCTCCTGATGTCTCACCAATACGAAATAGACTTACTCGGGCCACAACTACTTCTTCGTCTAGCCGGAAAAACGAACTTGAAACCGATACGTACCTTGTCAAGGTGCCATCGGCAAATCTCACGTCGCGAAGATAGCATTTTAAGTCGGTGAGAGCGCTTGATTCAACTCCGTCGGTCCGATTTTCTCCCGTCCCCTGTTCTGGCGTAGATTCGAGTGCCGCGCACCCAAAAGCTCATTCAATGAGCAGCGGTTAAGCTCTGGGGCCGAGACTTGCGTTGGTGTTCAGTTCACCCCACTGGCCAACAAGATTTTGGACCACTGCCCTAAGTAAACCTGCAAAGTTCTGTCGGTGGTCTCAGATAAGGTCTTCGTAACAGTGTTGGCTCTGTGGAGGGAAATAAAGCTTGGAATTGAACCGTGGGAATGCGCTCGGTAGTTACCGAAGAGGTGTGGAGAACAGACCGTTAGGCCAAGTCTGAATCCGCGTCGCGCAGGCCAGAGTGAACATCGCTCTGTTTGGGTTGTTCCGCAAACCCAGCAACAGCCCGATGGATTTCACAGACCTGGGCGTAATCACGGACATCCGCTGGACGACGACAACCATCAGCGCCCGCCAGTGTTCACTGTCCAGCAGTGTCCAGCAATGTCTAGAAATAAAGGACGGAAACCGGACCCACCGCTGTAAATCTGCGCGTCTGGGAGGCACAGCCAGGAGGAGGACGAAGAAGGACACGCACTTTCGCAGCGTATCATAGCAGCTCCTCAAGTTACCCTTCAGCTCCGATTATCGAGACTCGGATCATGGAAGCGATCCAGGCGCATCATCTCGACGCTGAACCGATAATATCGCCCGATGCCCACAGCCTCCGTTACCACATACACCATATAGGCTCGGCGCTGAATATTCCGCAGTTCTTGAGCGAGTTGTCCACGGCGTTGTGTACAAGTTGATGGGCGTTTGCAGCACCGGCGGAGACCTACCAGACCGATGCGCTTGGGGAAGGCGGAACCGCTGCTGAATTTGAGTCGGCGACACCCACGCAGACGCCGGAGTCGGCGACACATTATACATTCGACGCCCTCTGCGTCCTTCCCCCCCGCTAACACCTGGGTCACATCTTCATCGTGATCGCCTTCAACGCGGTTCTCTTCCTCCCAAGTCCCCGCGCGTACCGAGTTGATAGGTGAGCATATGTTGCTCCACGTCGTCTTGGCGTCCTCCTCCTCCTACACCTGGTCAGGTTCCTCCCCACCTTTCTCCACCACGTCCACGTCCGCCTTATCCTTCTCCCTAAACACACCCACCACTGTGGGGTCTCTCCCCGTTCGATACGACAACCTCCCTAGCCGCGGACGACGAAGACGTTGGCACCGCAACAGACAACAGACGACGCGCTCCCCGCCTGTAATGCTCGCGAGCGTCCCAGGCGCGTGTGTTGTCGAAGTCGGTGTAGTGCGGGCATGATGCAGACTTTCTGCTTTTGAGCGGAAGAGCGGAGGTCTTGGGAGTCGGCGCAGTGACAGATAGGGGAGCGGAGAAACAAGAGGTCAGAAAACCCGAATGAAAAGGCGCACACAGACGACGAGGAAGGATTCCAGTGCAGTGCTCTCTCAGTGCACCTAAGCCCGTAAGCTGGGGCCTGGAGGACGAGTGTGCGAGAGAAGAGGCGAGAGCCGCGGCGACGACAAGGGCCGGTGGGAGCGAAAACAGGAGCAACGAGGGACCACGGGGAAGGAGGAGGAATCCTGGAGGATCGCATTGGAAAGGGTACACAGAATTGAGTGAAATGGAGGGAATGGAGGATAGGCTATACAATGTAAATTTTGAGGATGATGGTAGAGGCAAAGGCAGCGAACGGATGCGAGAGCGTCGTGGTGGTCAGAAGCAAGCGCGTGAGGTTGTGTTTGGCTCGGAGGTCGTCGGTGATCTCGGCAGTGGCCAGCTCACCACCAACCTCCAATCAACCTCACCGGTGTCTCGCGCCAAAGTGGCCGGAATCGGGCCTGTGACCGAAACTCGATTCGGTTTATCCTGTCCAGTCCTCAAGGTTTCCGGAGCCGACATTTCGCACTGCCCAGCCGGATGGCATCGCCCAAGCATCGCCTGCCTCTGAAATAGTGTTGTCCTGACCCTGGCGACAGAAAGCATGCGGGCAAAAAGAAAACCCGATGTCGATCTGGGCTACTCCGTGCAGCGAACTCACCGCTGCATAATGAACGTTTCAGCCTCACTCGCGCCTTCATCGCAGAGGGTAGAAGGTAGACGCCCAAAACAATATAAGTAGCCCGAAACAAATCTGAGGTAGCCCCAACTCAGCCCAACTCTGGTGCAAATGTTCCTGTGTTTCTCAATCTCCCGTCGGGCAAGGAGAAGAGTCTCCCCGAAAACAATGACGACCTCGCCGTCGGGTATCATTCACCCCCCCAGTGCAGCGGCGCTCGACTCGGAATCACGCCGCCGTACGACCTTCAACTCCGATTCTGCCAAGACCTTTCGCAACGTCCTGATCTCTGCGCTGACGAAACTCAGCGCTGTTTTCACCAATTTTGCGCTCGGTGGGAGGAGCAATATCGTCGACCCTCTGCTGGCCATCGTCCGAGCCAAACCTATTGAGGCGAGTCGAGGGTTTATTCATCCTTCTCTCGCTCCTTAGCATTCGCATCCAGCCCACCCCGGAAAGCACCAAAGGCTTCTCTCAACTCGCGGCGCAAATAGAGCTAATCAGGTCCAACATTTCCCAAATGGCGGAGGACCAGCCAAAGTACGATCAAAATGCCATAGAAGCCCTCCAACGGTGAGCGGCCCAATGCCCTTTCTTTTACATTTCGTTCATTCAACGCATTACTTTCAGAGCGTTGAAGTCTATAGCGAAGGACATCGAAGCGGCCCGCGCGAAAGGACGACTTGTGGATTTTCTTGAGGACTCCTCATGTCTCGCAAAACACAACATGACGCTTACCCAAATCATCGCCGGTTTCAATGTACGTCGCCGTCATCGCCAGAATGGATGTACTCTGACAGCAGTCTTTAGTTTGTTAGCGGCCCGGAGGTTTTCGGATCTGTTTGCAATCTCGAGGTGCGATTGATTCTCCCTCCCTCGACTATTTATCCATCCGAATGTGTCGGCAGCGTATCAAGCTTGAACAATTCGCTTGCCAAGGTCGGTTTCCCGCTCATGATTTGATCGACGCCCGGTTAAAACATCGTTGTAGAAGCCACCGAACTAGGCTCGATTACAGGTGGATTCGGCGGCACCGGTGGAAAGGGCCGTCTCGGTGGCGCAGGCGGCGAGGGCGGAGGCCCCGAGCTTCACATTGACCCACAGGTAAAAGTCGGAAATGTCTCTGGTGAGCCCAACCCCATCCGATATCGTTGTCGGAGAACCGCTGACATGTTATACGCCTAAGGTGGGAACGGTGGGGCCGGCGGAGACGGGAAGGAGGTGGGAGGTCAGGGGGGAAGAGGCAGAGGACCGGTCATCCATGTTCACCAGCCCAGGGAATAGTTGAGGTTGCGACATTTCAACTCGTTATTGTAGAACATGAATACGAACCCACGTTTCGGATTCGGGCGTTGGGCCGTGCTGCACACCATATCGGTCGCTTCTAACTGTTTACGGAAGGCATAAAAATACACAGAGACACAACATGGTTGATGTCTACTAGGTCCGGCACTATTTCAGCTCTGGTGAACGGTCCGTGAACCGAACTTGTGTTTTTGCCTGAGTGGTTGATTTTTTGAAAGAGCACTTGTCCGCACTGCAACTCTCCTGGGGCTCCAGTTTGAGGAAGTCACCATCCCTGACGCGATGATACGTTCAACTGAATGTTGAGTCGTCGGAGGCATGTGCCCCAGTGCACTAAAAATTCAACGGTTCAGCAGCCCGATATTAATGCATGTCCCCCATGCAATATTTCCCTGAGGGCTTCCGTGTTGCCCGTAAAGTCACTATGAGATCGCGCATTGCACGGAATTTCAACCGTGGGAAAGACTTCGGTAGTTACCGGAATGAGGTCGTTGGGCACTACCACCGTGTTCAGGAGGTGCCTGGTGTGCGATTAAGAGATACATTTACTCCCTCGACATCCGGAGGACGGTTGCGGAGACAGTCAAATGTACAGTCAAGCAGATTCCGAACTTTGCACACAACATGAGCACACACAATAATTAAAGTACAACGATGTAACACGAGTCGTGACAACGACCGTCCGGCCCTGCGTCATATTGAGTATTTGAAGGGGGGAACGGGCGGGACAAGTCCTACTGACCGATGTTTGAGATGAAGCAGGCGCGCGGGCCCTACTTGTTGATCACCTTCGCGGTATCCTTCGCAATATCAGTAGTGTTGCCCTTCGCACTCTCCGCAGTGCTGGCCTTGATGAAATGGACGGCCGAATTGACGATTTGCGTGATTTGACCACGCGTGAATCCAGCTTGCGTCAAATGGTCCGCGAGGTCCTCATCAAAAAGGGCCCCAACAGTGTCGTATCCCTCCTCCTCCAGACGCTTTCGAACCTTCTCGTTGATCCTGTAGTTCTCGCACAAGTCCGTAATGGATGTTGTCATCACATCCACACTCAAACTCTCCCACCCCTTGAAATGGTCCACGAGGCTCGGCGCAGCACCAACTCCTCCTGCACCTCCAAGGGCTGGGGCAGCTCCACCTGCCCCACCGGTACCACCTTAAACAACAAATTTAGTCGACCAGCAGTATTGTTGCAAGGTATGCGTGTACCTGCAATATTTCCGGAATAATTCATCGCAAATGTGCGAGGCATTTGTGGCCCGTCTCCAAGTCCGCCAGGTCCGCCGTGTCCATCTGACGCCGAAGCAGCTCCGCCCGCACCGCCAACCCCCCCTGAGAGCACTAGTGAGCAGACGACCCAGAGGAAGGGGGACAGACCTACCACCGAAGGTCTTCAAGGGCGCGGGAACTGTAGTCGAGTTCTCTGATGTGTTGACCATCGCGTTCTCTGGTTTGGTGGCCGGCATCAAGTTCTCTGGTTGAGCTGACATTGGTTGGTCGCTGCTGGAGAGAGGTGTTAAAAGACCAAGGTAAAGTCGGGGGCTTTCTTCACCCCCCTTTTATAGGACTCTCTGAACGGCATCAAGTTTCTGAAAATACCATTCAAGCCTACACCAGATCGATCTTTGTAAACAGCGCCGAGCTGTCAGAAGCAAAGATAATTTCGGAAACCAGGTAGACGCCCGCAGCTTCTATCAGAAAGAACTGCGTCTTTCCACCACAGCGACCACTGCAAAATTGCATATCTGAGATCGGTGTAAACAGTAGGCAGTGCCGGTTGAATGGTTTTGAAAATGTGGCCAATACAAGTGCGGGTCCTTATATACAATAATGACACCGCGTGGGAGTCGAGGACGGTGTAAACTTAAGTTTGGGATTGGGTTCAGCAATTGAATGAAAATAAAAATGGGGGAAGTTGTACATTATTCGGGGGAAACCGCCGTCCGGGAAAAGATGCCGTACCTGAAGACTTCAGAGACGAAATTCTTACAGATCACAGAAGCTCACCTCCGTAAACACCGAGAATTTGGTAAACACCACCCCCGCCTGAACTTTGAAGGTCTTCTGCTTGAAATACTGCACCCCGCCAGCGGATTCATGGCAATCTGCCAGTCGGCCAGCATCCGGGAGTCCGTCTTATCCAGATATCGGGATAAGACTGGCAGGAACTCTCCGTCCTGTCCCGTCCGCAGCCTGAGGGAGCTTCATGTCCGCCGCCCACGGCCCACCCACAATTGACCACGTGCGCCTTCGTAAACGCCTGCGTCGCGCGGATCCCCAACCCGGAACGACTTGCCGGGGCCGGGGTGGAAGCGGAGCACGCGCGGAAGGGATGGGGAGGCGGGGTGCGTGAAGCACGGCCGTTGTCGACGTAGAAGAACTTCTCGGTGTTGAGCTGGAGATACACGCGCTGGACATTAATTTTGTGGCGTAGAATGATGTGGAATGTCGCTTGGGAAAGAGCTGGATGCCAGGTTCCTACAGCATTGACCAAAAGACTCCGCTTAGTGGCTCTTATCCTCGGAACCGCGGGTGGGTGGAAACTGGCTGCATGCGCAAGCCTGCGAAATACTCTCTTCTTTGATTGATACAGCCGTAGATAGTAACCTGAAGGTAACATAGGGGCCGCCAAGGACCCATACAGGTAAGCCGATCGACTGACAGACTCTTAATCCACCCAAAGAGTCCGCAAATCCTGAACTTGGCCGTCGGCGTTGGCCGTGTCCCAGTTTTTTCCCCCAGATGCCCTAATTCCACATGGCTTGTATTTATCTGGATCTAATCTCTTAAAGAGTGGCCCTTCAGTCCATAGGCGCGCCCCTGTGCTCGTCGTAATCGTGCCGGATTCCCGGGTCCTTCAAATCCTTTCGAACTTGAACTTTGAACGACAACAAGGAGTCGATGATGGACTTGTGGATGAAGTTCACCCAGAAGAAAGCAGAGTGGTGTATCTGTTCCCGGGAGGAGGCTGAATCAAGTGGGGGTAATTTCCGCTCCTGATTTTGCTGGTGTGTTATAATTGAACCGTGGGAATAAGGTCGGTAATTACCGGCCTGCACCCGAAGTCATCGTAATTCTTTGCCTTGTCCTCATTCCGTCCTCTACTTCTGGAAAGCGGTAAGGCTGAATGAAGTGGGGTAATTTCCGGAGTATGGCTCCTGATTTTACTGGTGTGTTATAATTGAACCGTGGGAACAGGGTCGGTAATTACCGGCCTAGCACCCGAGAGTCGTCGTAATTATTTGCCTCGTCCTCATTCGATCCGGTACTCTTGGGAAGAAGTACATTGTACTGTACTAGTTCTAAATTGCAGGTAGTTTCGCTCAAAATCTTTTTCCACAGCTGAACAATGAAAATTGAATGAAAACACATTGGATGGAAGGTTCATTTTACAAGGTGGTTTTACAAGACTATTACAGTGCTACCGGGAGTTCTGTCTGGACATCAAGTACATTCTCCGAGTCGTCTAAAACCAAAGGTGGTTATCGTTTGCGGTTGGCATGGTGTGTCGCGCCGCGGTGATTATTGGGCCTCCGCCAATGCCGCCGGTCCCACCGACGTCGATGCCGTGACCACCCGGACCACCTGTACCACCTGGGAGAAGAGGAGTCAGGATCACTGATTTTACGCAAGAGGACTCAACTTACCGAAAACAGTCATGTTGACAGAGCTATGGTGAAGTAACAGTGTGAATTGGGGTCCGTAACCGTTGCTGCCGTTGCTGCCGCGACAGCCAATCGCAGCGGGTCCCCCCTCTTCCAATCCACCTGATTTAATACTCGGACCGGCGCCAGCTTTCCGAGCCTTTCGAGCCCGAGAAGTCTTGTAGGCCTTGATGGAAGTTTCGTAGAACTTGGTACAAGTCTCGCGAATCTTGCGGACAAGCAGGAAGTAAGTGCCGGTCACCATTGGCAGTGAGATGAACAAGTGTTGCAAAGGGCAGTAGGCTAAAGAGCTTGCATCGTGGGTGGCCAGAATATATATGGGATGTAGGGTCTCAGCCAAGGGTCAGTTGAGACCCGGTACCGGGTCTCTACCGCAGCAGAAGGGCTCGTCCCGACTTTTGGTGCCGATAAGTTCCTTGTTGTATGGAACACTGATACAGAGACATCAGGATACACAGCATCTGTAAATCCTCACCGCCTCTTTCGAGTCGGGGAGATTGATGAATGTTCTGCTAAAAAAACCGGGAGAAATTCATGAATGTTTGGATTCTTTTTTGCACCAGGGAAACATCACCTTTCCAGGTGAAACAAAAACAGGTCAAGGAGAAACCGACTTTTCGGGGTTCAAAGGAAGCTGTGTTCCAGGCGGAAGGGGCAGCGGATTTCCGCCTGCTGTAGTACGCGTTGTCAATATCCCTATGAAATCAATGTCTGAGTTCCTAAATGCGGATCCATTAACTTACGAGAAACCCTAAAGAAGCAGTGGGGGATCCCGAAGTATAGTGTTGGCCTCAGCACCAACTAAGCGCTGAAGTCTGAGTGACAGTCCTTCCTTTCTGCTAATTCCTCTGGAGCTCCTTACCTTGTCCCTTCTGATTGAAGATGACTACATTTCTTCTCGAACTCTTGGATTTTTCGCTGTGCCTCGGATACAAACCGGATTGCGAATTTCAGTTCACGGCTAGGTTGGCTCCCGTAGCAAGGGGAGAGGGTAAACGGCGGCAAAACTCGTGCACAGCGCAGATGCATGTCTTTTCGCAAGGCGCCGTTGGCACAAATGCTTCTAATGTCGCGAATATGGCCACTTAGGCGACCCGACTTTGCCGGTCCCATATCCTCCCACTGCCCTCTGCGCAGCTTCGTCGCGGCGGAGGTTGCGCCCCGTGATCAGTGGAGAACGCGTTCATCATTTCAATGAATCAGATTTAACTTCCGAAGTTGAAGCTCCGACAGTCCGACTCTGAGCGCTAAGTGGCGATCTTGGGAAGAGATAAGGATTGGGAAACAGGTACTCGAAGCACTGGGTTGCATACTAGCCGCATGTGCCGGACTGCGCTCCTATGCCGGTTCAATGGGGGCGAGAAACCCCTGAATTGGCATCCCGCGCAACAAAATTTGAATCCAGTTCGCATTGGCCGACCGGGTATGACTCGGAGCGTCAAGCATAGCAAGGAGTGCAAGAGCGCGGCACGTCGCGGCTCTTGTAATACGGGCGAATCGGGGGTTCAGGCAGAATCATGAGGAGTCGAAGTGGAGCAAGCTGGTGGAATGTGATGCATCTCAGCCTGAGCGGGACCCTGGGCGCCTATCCCTCGAAGCCCGCCTCCGCGGAGTGAGGACATGAGACGCCGCGAGAGCACAAGAAGTGTTGGCCGTCCCGGCATTGACTCAGAAATCTGGTTGCCTTCGACCACGCGACGCCGAGTTTCGAGAGCTTCAGTGGAGTCGACATGACCTGCCCCACCTCTCCCATCCTCCTGCGAGGGCAACAGCCGGTCATGCTGGCAGACTGTGTCCTCCCGCTCCCGGCACGCGGACGAGAAGGATGCGCCGGTCGAATCTGCTTCGGTATCAGATATCCTGCTAGAGCACGCGCCCGTCCGTCGGCACACCAACTGGTTGGCGCGAGCAATTTAGAACGCGCCGTCCGCGGTTAATACATAGCCGCAAAGTTATGTGCGCGCATGATGAGACGACGGTCAGAGAGAATCCAAAAACAGGCAGAGTACGTACGTGCCCCGATTGTTCGTGACGACCATGCGTGCAAAACTAAGCAGTACTGCGGAGGTTCGTTGAGCATAGGCAGAAGACGGTAGATATTCTGCGAAAGTTTGCGCCGGTGCAAGCAAAGAAGGATAAAGTACCTCAGAACACAGCAGAGCACTAGTTGAGTGGGTTAACTGTTGAAGCTTGAAAGAAGTAATGAATTGGCCATGCACTCCGGCTACGAGTAATCGGAACTCGATATTCAAGGAACATTCGGACTTCCCAGGGACATGTATCGAGGGCCAGGAAAGACGAGCCAAGGTTTGAGAATCACATTCGTCGGGGTGGAGGTGCAGGCTCACCTGCAGGTTTTTATTTCTTTTGTGATCGCAAGACTCGGACTCGGACTTGACCCTTATTCGCGCCCGTTGAGTTGCAATTCTAGCGAGTAACTTGCAGGTAAGCTTGGCTGGAAGCTAGGCAGCGTATTGCACGGCACGGTTCCGCTGAGCAACGCCGCAAAACGCAGCTGCAAACCGCGGAAACTTGTGTCTGTTGTCCTCGATATTTGCAATCGTGACTTCCAGGTTTTTTTGACAAGTTTTTGGTGGTAGAAGGTCGCAGAAAGATTCAACAGGCATACAGGCCAGCGAAGAAGACACAACGTGCAAAACCCGGGACCAGTCGCGGCGAAACAGCCAGGAAACTTGAGAACCTCGACTTCGATGGAGTTGGCAAAGGTGAAGCCAGCAAGTGTGCACGTGCGCAGGAAGGTGGGAATATTCTCGGCGCCTAGCCTAGCCTCGAAACTTCAAACGCTCGAAGCCAGTACTCAGTTTCTGCAGGGTGGCCTCCAATCGGCCGCGAGGCTTTAACGCAAACGAGAGCATAAGTATATACAGGATACAATCCGCACATAATCCTATAGGCGATTAAATATCGGTCGTCTACGAACCAGGATCGCATCATCAACAACGGACGGACGGGAAAGCGAGCGATAAAAGCGGTAGCTAGTTTGTGTAGTGGTAATAAAAAGTGGTCGCGAGGAATTTTAGGCGGGGGTGGAAGTGATAGAGAGACCGTGGGCATGTAAAAATGTGGGACGGGACGAGATGTAAATCATTAGGGTATGGTGGAGCAGCCGGGAGAATTGAAGATTTAAAAAATCGGGATGGACGTGGGGGAAGCGCGAGGTAAGTAAGCAATCGCAAAACGGAAAAACTTGCAGTAGAGAGATAAAGGACGGAAACCGGAACTACCGCTGTAAATCAGCGCGTCTAGGAGGCAGCCAGTCAATATCGAGAAGGACGATGAAGAAGGACACGCACTTTCGCAGCGTATCATAAAGGAACTTGTAGCTCCTCAGATTACCCTTCAGTCTCCGAATATCGAGACTGTAGGTATCGTTCAAGCGATCCAGCCGCGTGAGCTCGACGCTGAACCGCACTTCATCGCCCACGTCCTCCGTCACCGCGCCATAGACAGTGTCCGCCTGCCCCATGGGCTCGGCGCTGAGTATCCCGCTGTTGTTGAGCGAGTCGTCCGCGGCGTCGTACGAGGTGTTGGCGTTGGCATTTGCGGCGCCGGCGGAGACCTGCGAGGACTGACGGCGCATGAGGAGGCCACGGAGCATACCCCCGCTGCTGAAAGACGACTGCGAGGGAAGCGGCAGGCCGCGCTTGTCGACCTGCTTACAAGCGCATCAGCCAAAACGTCTTGGAGAACAATAGAGGCAGATGGAGAAACAACGCACCCCGTTCGACCCCGCACTCCCTGACATCGTAAAGGCGGCCACGCCGCCAGGCCCCGTCGACGCAGTAGCGCCCCTCTTCTGCTTCGGCCGAATACACCGGAACTTGTACTCGCTGTCTACATGAATCTCCACGCCCATCCCGCCCAGCACCTCCTTCACATGCCGCATCACCTCGGGCGGCTGCCCAGTCGTGATCGTCCCCTGGTCGACCGCTCCGTGGTGGATCCGCAGGCTTCCCGGCGCTTGTGCTTGTCCTGCTGCTGCGGCGGAAGACTCGCGATCCCGCACGCTCCCGCCCTTTGAGACGGTAGACCCGCTCCCGACATTGATCGACCGCCTGAAACGCGACGCAAAGCTCGGTGTCGCGCTTGCCGTCGTTGTCGTCGGGGACACTCCCGCAGACACCGGCGCATCTGACGTCTTCCGCGTCCTTCCGCCCGCCAACGTCTTGGTCACAATCGGCGACAGCGGCGCCCCCATCCCGGCCCCTGCCCCTGTCCCTGCGCCAGTAACGAACACCTGCACCGGGCTGCTCGCGTCGTCCGCCGGCGCCGCATTGAGCGTCGACGACGAGTCCGCGGGAGAGGCCGAGGTGCCATTGCCGTTGAACGCAGGCGCGACGCCCAGACTGTCCCGCCCCTTGCGGATCCACTGCATGACCTTGCGAGCCTTGCTCGTGCTCGCCTTCATATCCGCCCCACTTCCACCAGCAGCCGGCCCACTCGCGTCGTTGAAGCTCTTGTCCGCCCCACCCGTCCGCGGCCCGGCCGGTATCGGCGGGACCACAAGGCTGCTCGTCGTAGTCGCAGTCGACGGCTCCCGCTTCCGCCCAATCGCGCGTATCGAGTTGATGGGGTTGACGACGAGCGTGAGTGTGTTCCGGCGCGTCTTCTTGCCGGGATCCTTCTTCTCCCCCTCCTGCTCTTGCTTCTCCCCGTCCTTCTCTTGCTTCTCGCCGTCCTTCGCCTGCTTCTCCTCCTCCACCTTCTCCTTCTCCCCAAACACATCCATCACCGTCGGGCGCTCTCCATTCGACAGGACAACCTCTCCAGGCCCCACCACCCCCCGTGCAGCCTCCATCTTCTTCCACGTCGTTGGCGGACTCGTCGGGCTCGGGGGCAGCGGCTTCGGACTCGCAGGCGCGGCCGCAATGGCGGGCGACGAGGACGGCGGCACTCCAACGGACGAGGCGCTCCCCCGTCTTCTCCGCTCCTTGCGCTCCGTAATACTCGCAGGCGTCCCAGGAGCTTGCGCTTGTGTCGTCGGCGTCGAGGCGTCCTCCGCATTGGCGTTGGCGTTCTTGGTCGGTGTGGCATGAACGTCCTTGGCGGGGCTGCGCGTCGGCGTCCGGCTCCTCTCCCTCTCCCTCCGCTCCCGCACCGGACTCCCGCTCGGCGCCCCCGCCGCATCCACACTGCCCGTCGTCCTGTGTCCAGATGATGGCGGCGAAACAGCCGCAGGACTCGGACTCGGCGGCGCCCCCTTCTCCTTCCTCCCGCCCCTCCCCCCATCGTATTCGATCTGCACGGTATGCCGGAACTTGTCCTTCCCCTCCCCCTCGCGCTCCTTGCCCTTCCCGCCCACCACCTCCTTCTCCACGGCCCGCTTCGTCCCAGGCGGCGGCCCAAACGGATCCTCGTCGTCCACCCCCGCCCCCGCATACGCAGCCTGCGATGCCGCCGCCGCACTCGCCGAATCGTACAAAAACTCGGGCTGCCGCCCACTCCCACTCCTCTGGTTCTGCGAGTGCCCCGCCGACTGTGTCGTCTGCGCCCTGGCCACCTGCCCTGCGCTCGGCCCTGCGCTCGAAGCCGTGGGTGTGGTAACCGTCCTCATCTGCCGCTGGTACGCCAGCCTCTTCATCTGGTGCTGCTCCATCGCCGCCCTCTCCAACTCGTCGACCGTCCTCCCGAAGGCATTCTCCACCCCCGCCTCTTCCTCCCCATCCACATCATCCCTCGGCAGATGATATGCACTCAACCACGGATGCGCCATAACCTCCTTCAACCCCGCCCTCCTGCGTGGATCCGGCACCAACATCATCTTGAGCAGTCCCCGTGCCTCGTCGCTAATATACTCGGGGAATGCGAGCGGCGTGTTGACGATGTACTTGTACAGCAGGTTGATGTTGTCGCCGTCGGGGTTTGCGGGGTCGTCGTCGAAGGGGAGGTACCCCGCGAGCATCGCGTAGAGGATGACCCCACAGCTCCAGATATCCACCGCACTCCCGACGTACAGGCCCTCGCTGATCACTGAGGGAAAAGACATGAGCCAAGAGGACTGAGAAAAAAGATAGAGAGCACTCACCCAACTCCGGCGCCGCATAACAAGGCGAGCCACACGACGTCTGCATAAGATCATCCGCCCGATGCTCAAACCGATTCGCGAACCCAAAGTCCGTAATGATAACATTCCGATGCCGGTCGAGGAGCAGATTCTCGAGCTTGAGGTCGCGATGGACGATCTTCTTCTGGTGGATGTACCACACGCCGGAGATGAGTTGGGAGAAGAGGCGCGAGGCGTCGCGCTCGCGGAGGTAGCGGTGCGCGAGGATGTGGTCGAAGAGCTCGCCGCCCGAGGCGTATTCGATGATGATGCCGATGTACTTGTCCGTCTCGATAACGTCGTAGAGGCGCACGATGTTGGGGTGCTTGAGGGTCTGGGGAAGAAATGAGCATGTCGCAGGCGGGTGCAGTCAAACGGAGAGAAAGAGAAACGGATGAAAACAAAGGATGGGGGCAAGAAAAAAGAAATAACCCAATGCGAACGCCAGAGTCCGAGGCGGGATAGCACCTGCCAAGGTCGTCGGTATCCGAGCCCCACGTCAGCAGCGGAGAGGCCGGGCGTCACGACGCAGTGGCAGCGGGGGAGACGAGGAATCATGAAGCGCGCGCAAAAGTGAAGTTGTGAGTCGAGCACAAAAAAAGGGTCAGACGCCAACGCAAAGAAGGGGAGGTGTGATGACCCTCCTCCTTCCAAGAGTCGTGTCATTCCCGCCCCCGCGGACCGCACGCAAGAAATTGAGGATTAAAAATAGCAACGGTAAAAAGTGTCCAGTACGAATGAATAAATGAAGAAAGACAAGGGAGGCAAACGCGCGCACGCATGGCTGCGAGCAGAAGTAAAGCGGGTCCGCCCATTAAAAGGGCCGCCGGCCACGAACGTGTGCACCGGCCCGCTCCCGCGCCCGAGAAAGAATAGAGCAGCGACGAGCCAAGCGCAGTCAGCCCACAAGGAGGGGGAGCGAGGTGGACCTCCGCAGGTGGGGAGCGGCGCGCACTTTGGCAACAAGGGATAGTTCCTGGCGCACAGGAGTGCAGACCAGGTCGCAGGCCGCAGTCACGGAGACCAGGAGGAACGCACCAAGGGGGCCAGGGCAAGGGTAAGGCGAAGAAAAGTAGTAACAATAGAAGTAGAATGGATAGGTGGATGAGAGGAAAGCCACAGGCAAGAAAGCGGCGCGCGTAGGGCAGGACGACTCGGTGAAGTTGCCAGCGCAAACTGGACACCCGTAGCCGGGGAAACCAGGGGCCAGGGGAAGGGCAAGTAAAGTGAAATGAAGTGAAGGCGAAGAAAAGCAAGGGTAGAAGGAGAAAGGAAAAAGGCGGCAATGGGGCAAATGCGCGCAGGCCAGGACGAAGTGGCTAGCATTTGGTCGGCCGCGGTATATCCGCCATTGTACTCGCGACACGCACGTATGGCGCACTTGATAGCTAGTCCGCGAGGCTGCAAACGCACCAGCTCGCTGGCGTCCTTTCGCGGGAGGTGGGTACGCCACACCACGAATGTTGGCTCGACTCGTCGTCGGCACCGCTGCCACCAAAGGCCGCCCAAACCCCAGCCAAAAAAACAGCACCCAAAGATAAAGCCGACGAAGGAAGAGAAAGGTAGCAAACGAAAAAGAAAGAACGAGAGAAAACGAGACGAAAACCGGACTCACCCTCAAAACCTCAATCTCCCGCTCGACCTTGCTCATCCTGACCGCGGTATCGACATTCCCCCGTCTAATCAGCTTGACGGCGACCTCCTCGCCCCACTGGCTATGGAGTCCAAGCTTGACCTTGCCGAACTCGCCCTCGCCGAGAGTCTGCAGGAGGAGATATGGCCCGAATTTGGGGATGGTGCGGCGCGGATGGGCGGCGGCAAAGGCCATGGCGGCGGGGTGAGCGTAGACGTCCGTATATGCGGGCGTGCGCTCCGCATTGTTGGCGCTGCCGCCTTCTTCATTGTTGGTGGCATTTGGATGGGACGGGGAGGCGGACGAGGAGGAGACGACTTGGTGGGAGGCGCGGTGCTGCGGGGGCTGTCTTGTGCCGCCGCTCCTGGAGGAGGCAGAATTTTGTTGTACTTGTGCAGAGACTGGCCGTGACGGGCTTGGAATCTGCAGCTGGCTCATGGTGGAGGTGGAGGAAAGTGTTGCGCGTTTCGGGCCAACCCCTGCGCACGTGCACACTTTCCGGCTTGCTCAGCGCCCTCGACCACTAAATTCCTGACAGCCGCCGCAGCCGTCGCATGGCGATTCTATTCAATCTATCCACTATGTTGTCTGCGCCGTCTAGTGGGGTCAATGTTGCCAACTCCACCGAAGTTTAGGGGAGGTCTCAATTGTTCAAGCTGTTTCGCAACTGTAACTCTGCCTATTGTGCTCGGATTTTCCGCGGCTCTCCTTTGGCCTCCTGGATCTTGTTCTCACTCTTTGGCCTGCGGTAAATTGCCTGTTCTGAGCGGTCAAAAAAACGGCGACGGATTCGATACAAAAACAGAGCCGTCAACATCATTTTTCGATATCACACCTAGGTCGGCCTTGCGGGTCGGTTCGAGTCGGCTGGCACAGGAGGGTAGGCAGGCCATCTCTCCTATTTTTACCGCCGACGTATCTGTCGAAATAATCAACATCAAGGAAAACTCCGCAAGTTTTCGACGGCTTTCAATTTGAAGAGTCTAACAGGAGCGCGCACCTGATGAAATCTCAATTCCTCGAGCGTGAACGCTGCAAATGAGCACTGCGAATGCCCCGACAAACACAGCACCTCCCAACGTTAAAGGGTCATATCTTTCTGGTCGAAACGGAAGTTGAATTGCACTTACCAGCGCCGCAGATCCTGAGCCAAGGAGAAAGGATATTCTCCCGACCACAACTCACCTTGACGCGCCGCGATGTCGTTGCCAGATCTTGGTACGTCAAAAAGTATTATCTATACCCAGTTTGCGATTTCGTTTCAGTTGTCCTTCGTGGCCCAGGGGACAACGGCTGCGCAAGGCAAGGAACATCGAAACCATGCGAGTAATATCCCGAAAAGGTTAGCTTCTACAACTCTTGCTCCCGAACCACTGCCATCCGCGGCAAAAACCAAGGACGCACTTAATATCTGACTGGAATCTCGGTCATCCTCCCCGTTTACGAATCTGGTTCTTTCCTCCATCTGGGCAACTTCAACGCCGCTGCCATTCTTGCGGTGATACTAACACCGTTTCGACTGTCAGATGCAAATCCAACCAACCCTACTTGTTGCTACATTTATCTCGCTCTCACAGTCCAGGGTGTATAAGTAGATTGGCGCCTCGAGCCTCTACAGCAACCCCCTCCCAAGATGCTACCATCCACCCCAGTCGATTCTTCCGCGTCCGCGTCCGCAAGGCTGACCTCTGTCTGGCATGGCGTCCACGAATCCACTGAGCTATCTGAAAACGAGAAGGAAATGAACGAGATTACCGACACTACCAGTGCGTTGACCCGTCCGAGTCCCTCGGCCGTCCTTACTATATTGATCCCTACCTCCCAGAAATCATCGTCCACGAGGCGTCTTCCGACGACGGTCCCATCGGCTTCGTCAAGGGCATCCTCACCGACTCCGGGGTACAAGCAGCTGGGAAGGCGGCCGGGAAAGCGATCGTCGACAGCATCCCATTTTTCATGAGAATGTTGGAGGCGTTGACTGATGTGCATCCTTTTCTCAAAGGTACGTACGACCTGTTACTTCCAATTTCCAAATTTGGTCTTGAATCCCCACGATTTTAGCCGCCTATCTGCCGTTCAAGCAGATCTATTACCAGTACGTCCTTGGAGGTCGGCCTGCCTTGGAACATGCTGATCGAGAGTTCCTTGGGTAGAGAGACCAAGCGTCGGGACAACGACAAGAAACGGACCATGCTCTTTGAGACCTTGAAAGACACAATACTCTTGCTGAGAGAGTATGTGGCACAGTGAGATCAGGGTACCCTAGAAACTGACGACGACCAGGCTGGAACACATCGGGAAGGATGATACCCGCACCACGCCTACAGGTGAACCCATCCTTGGTCGTCTCGCCACGATATGCAACAACCTGGAAAATGATATCAAAGACTGCTACAATGGTAAGCTTTGCAGCAAGTTATCGATGGTGTGCTTATATGGTACTCCCTTGTATCTGAAGTGGTCGACGCCCAAAAGAAACACCGCCTTGCGATAAAATTTCTCAGGGCATCCAATTGGAACGAGAAATTGGCCACCTATACTGTCACTTTCAAGAAGAGGCAGGACGAGATTCACCTTGCTCTTAGCATTGACACGGTGATTACTGTCCATGAAATGGATTCCAAGTATGTCTCTTACACCTTTGACATACTCATGCTGAACCGGCCGATAGCATCAAAGAAATCAAAGAGTCGGTCCTGGGGGCTTTCTGCAAGCCTTCACTAACCAGATTTTAGGATGGTCAAAATCTTTGCGAGCATGCTCTCCCCTCAAGAAAGGGAAATCGGAGCCTGGATCGAACAGAACGGCGGCAAAGATGTTGTCCTCGCTTCGGACAAGAAATGCGCAGAACTGATCAAGTACGAGGCAAAACTCACATCATTGTCGAGTGGTCAGGGGGCTCTATCTGGATCCATGGCAAAAATGTCCCCCGAAGAAGCAAAGAAGAACGAAGCAAAGGCAATAACCAATCTGAAAAAAGAGTATCACGAGGATATCCAGATCATCATACAGGAGAATCTCCAGAGCTTTCTGAGGAGTTTCGAAATGGGCTTGGATAATTTGAACAAGGACCTGGGGAGGAAGATAAGGCATGAGGGAGATCGGGTAATCAAGCATCTGAACCGGGGACCGCATAGTCGAATCAAGGATAAGGTTGGATTCCCTCACTTGCTCCCTGTTCATTTTGTTGAGTCAACTTCTGTCAGATGATTTTCCACATCTGGAAAGACCAGGTCATTGAACATTTTTGAAATTTCTGATTGTTCTAATAAGTGTGCAGGGATGGAAGGGCAGCGCCAAAACACGGTCTCTAGTGCTCGCCATCCGGGATTATCTGGTTGAGCGTGTTGAACATGAGCATAACAAGCTGATCCCGGCTGAAAATAATCTCCTGCCAACAAGATCAATTTCTCCTCTCCCAAAAGACAATGAGGATGATGACGAGGATGACCCTGCTGCCGATTTCAGTGTCCCATTGCCAGATAATTGGATAATGGCATACCTTCAAGTCAGACGCCTTCACTATCTGCAGCGTGAGTTAAGTCAATTAACTTGACGTGGTTTGCTCAGTGTTTCACTCCAGAGGCCATGGATCCTGACTGCTCAGGTTTCACCACTATATCTGAACTCAACACATTCACATCTACTCGCCCATCTGGTTGGAGGTGAGTTTCTCAAGACTACTTCCCAGACAGTTATCTTAACATTTACTCACAATCAGCCTCCCACGATGGATCTCCTACTGGGCAATTGGCTGGCAAATCTCAGCAACCAAGTACTGCATCGAAATTGAGAAGTTGTACTCACAAATGTTCTTGCTCAGTCAGAAGATCGCCATTCAAATGCCAGGAAACAAGAGATATGTCAACCAATACATCGAGTACACCTGGCACTATATCACAGCCCTCACATCATCTATCGAGCGTTATGACTCCCCCTCCTCAGGGCTTGAGGAACAGTTCCGTGATTACAATGAATCACAAGAGAAGGATATCAAGGAGGGACTGGTGAAAATTCAATACAAGATCGACAGTATGGATCCAATTGTGTCGATCCTACATGGGAAGCAAATTGAACAAGTATTTGACTCCCTCCCTTGTTTATTTGTTTCTGACCACTTGGCAGTCACTGTTGGCCCTTTTGACCTTGCTTCTCAGAAGGCACCTGGCCAAGATCCACCTTTGCTTGAAGCAAGATGTTGATGAGCGGGAATTGAGTGATTCATGGGTATTGTGAAATTCCAACCAGTCACATAACCACTGACATGAGATATATATGTTCACAGGAAACGATTTTGGTTATTATTGGCATGGTGTGGTCCCGGTTCCGTGACTTGAAAGGTAAGTGCCCTCGGTTTTGAAATATGCTAACTGATAATGTCTCTTGTAGACTACTTCCTCCATCAACGACTTGAGTTGAAGCAAACTTTCGAGTGGTACTCCTGTGGATTGGTACAACCTCATTCTCCCTAACTTACCCAACTTGAAAACTGACGAATTGTTCCCTCAGTTCAAAAACTACCATGACTGGGATGCTCCAACCAAGGAAAAGCATTTCCGGGCCAGCGATATGACCATGTGGAATCCCTCCGGAGATACCATTGACGAGTTGGATGCATCTGAGTTGACCGGCATTTTGGTGTACACTGATGGGCCTGCCTTGAAGTCGACCATACCCATCGCGGACACAACCCCGGTGCCCTCTAGGTCATTTGTATTCACTCAACTCCGCCATATGAGATAACATTATTTTGTAGTCTTCCTACCCCAGCCCCTCCTCCAAGTTTGGTTGATAAAACATCAAACCCCCCAAGGTGAGCAACTTGTAATCATTTTCGGAATTGTGTTGATGCATCAAACAGCTCCGCTACATTGTATCCTTCTGTGGCCGAGAAAAACATGTATGTGAACATATATTTCCTGATGGACATCACTCATGATGGTCCCTACTTTCTTGCAGCACTGGAGTTTGGTATGGATGGCACTGGACTGAAACTGAGAAGCCATGGTCCCCCCTGTTATGTGTTAACCTGGAGCACGGAGGCAGACAAGGTGACTTTGAGAACAAGGCAAAAATATCTGGACACGGCCACTCTTGGTATGGGCACCCCTGGACACTCACCGGAATAATGGACTTGGTGGACCAAGCTTCCAGCAGTCTTGCTCTAGACTTCCAACGCTCCTATTACAACACGGATATTCACTACACAGGCACTTTCCTTGTGAATCGAGAGGTCATTCACGGAACATTCGAGCACCCAGATGCCGAGGGCTGGTTCTTGTTCAAGAAGGTTCCAAACTCCTTTGTGATGTGCTTGCGACCATTCAAGGCAGAGCTCAATTCCAAGGAGCTATGGTCCTTTGCTTGCAAGGCAGTGATTTACCGGCTCAAACACCAGAAGTCTACCCTGGTCGAGCTCCACCAGCGGATGATTGATGTGCGGCGGCTGGTGGACCTCACCGCCAGAGACACAGATGAGGCTGAGAGAATAGAATGTGCTCAGCTATCGAGAAACTTCTCTGCTGAGGAGTTGTCGGAATTGTACAACCTGTTTGTCTTTTCTTTTTTCCCCCTCCTACAATGAATTAAGACCATGTGCAGTCTTTTTTCAAGGTGTGCTACTGCCAGGACCTCAATGTGGGTACATGTTATTGAGAGTTGTCAATGATTTAACTCATCTTTTCATCTGCCTTCAGCCAGGGTCTCTGGCATGGTTGGCATTGGACTGAAGAACAAAACCCATCAAGGGGGATGGAAAGTTTCAGCCTCAGATACACAGATGACCCGGATGATCAGTGGAATGTTGAGACCACAGTGCTAAGCGGAGAAGGGGTTGCAGCACGTGGGGAAGAATGGTTCCTCAACGGAACCATGTGCCTTGCTGAGCAGTCCATTGTCAGCTGGGTAGTCAAGTTTGATCGGTTTGACCCCGACGGGACTTGGACAGGATACACAGGCACATTCCTTCCAGACCGGCAGGTTATCACTGGCACATTTTTTCAACCCGGCAATGCCAAGGGTCGCTTTTTGTTCAAGATGGTCCCTATTTCCGCAGTTCTGTGCTCCCGACCCTTGGTTGCAGAGCTCAATACCAAGCAGTGCTGGCTCTTTGCATACCATGCCGTTCGGGAAAATTTGCGCCGACAGCAACCACAGTTCAAGGTGTACCAAAACATAATCAATGCTCCCCGGGTCCTGGAGTTGACTTGGAAGCACCCCTTGGATGTCAAGGAATTGCAGGAGTATTCCAGACTCATCAAAACCTTCTCTGCAGAGGAGATATTGAATATTAGGAAATTGTATCTCTGGTATAGTCGCGTTGATGTCCCAAGACCGTGAGTACTATCGAGAATTAGATCTGTTTGTGTAGCTGATTTTTGCCTTCAGATCTCTTTACTGTGATATATGCGGAGATCATCTGAAACGAGCCAGGGTCACCTGCCTAGATTGCACCAGTGCTGAGAAGGCCGAGGACAGTGTCGACTTTTGTGCCAAGGAGAGCTGTGTTGCATCATCCGGCCTTCCCAAACGAACAGATGTGACCCACCTACCATCTCACTTGATGATGAAGATGCGCCACTATTTCTTGCTCAAGGACTATTTTGTGTTCAAACAACAGGCAACAGAAGCACTTCAATTTGCTCGCCAGCTCTACAATGCTCATGTGGAGCAGAATATTCCCCCTGCAGCACCTGTCAGTGCTGCCACAGGCCAATCCATCACAACCACTCAGACACCGGGAGGCCAACAAATGCCAGAGGTCAAGGGGGAATCATCATTAAAATTTGTTATATACAGTCGTAAAGTTCTTTTACCCAAGATTCTGACCCCCCCTCCCCCCCCTCCCCCCTATATGAGGAAAGCTGTTCCCACGGCTATCTCGGCAATCACTCGCTTGCGTCGGAGACGTCGCGGCCCGCAACACTCCCACCCTTAACTGGTGGTTCAACCAAGGGTGAAAATGGGCCTTGTTCATCTGGTTGCTAGTTGGCTACATCAGAAGTACCTATCATGAGTAGCAGCCTTAATGTCCATGTATATTAAACCATTTATTCTGATGCTGGGCAAGAAATCAGTACATAATTGGCGACTGTGAACGCAAATAGCCCCAAGTTACCTCAGAAAGGCTCTGAGATGGCCCGGAAGTGGTGAAAGATACCGTTTTTTTTTTTGAAGTGGTTTAAAGTGCTTTTTGAGGTGATTCAAAATGCAGGTCAAAAAGTTTTTTTAGCCCAGATCCTGACCCCCCCTCCCCCCCACCCGCGGTCCGAAATTTTAATCATGATCCCCCCTTGCCAGAGGTAACAGAAAATACCGCCCTACTACTTGCGGCCCCCGTAGCCCTCAGCCCAGATGTTGAAGGTGCCCAATTCCCTTACATTTCCGAGACCACCCCCACAAACCTTGTCCCATCCCTGGTTGTTACTGGCACCCCACTCGAGTGCACTATCTGCAAAGAAAACATAATGGCCCCCTGTTGGTATTGCATTGAATGCAAGGGTTTGTTCTGACTTCTCAATCAATGTTGACGCACACTTACCCCATCCTACAGTGAACAATGAACATTCATTGGACACCTGGGTCTGCAACTCCTGCGAGAAGAAAATAGATGATATGCTTCCTTGGACATTTCTGAAGCACTATCAGGTGGAGCTTCGAACAGCTGTTGTGCACAATGCTCAACACCATCTTGTTCGAGTGGTTCACACCTTGCCATCAGGCACCAAAGAGGGCGGGATTGTGGTCCCCACTGACCCCTCGGTGACTCCGATCACATGGACACTTGTGTCCGAGAGGTTTGACGCCGCAGACAGCTCTGTCGACAAACACTTCACTGGGATGGAAACACGACTGGAAGGGGTAGAATCCCGCTTCAAGGAGGTGGACTCCCGTTTGGAGCAGATGGAATCAAGACTGACCCAGATCGACTCGCGGATGGAGCAGATGCTGAACATTTTGATGCAGACGAAATAACCGAAATTGCCGAGATTTGTTATGTACTTGAAATCCATATGCTTTTGTCCTGTGTAGCTTGAATTAGCAGAAGAGTCCGTAGTTTGTCTTGAAAACTCAGAACTTGGACAGTGGAACTAACACCATCGAAAACATCTGAACATCCCCGAGATGCCCGAGCGAACATTCCCACGGTTCGACTCACTCTAAGTCTCTCTCCAGGAGGGAACTCAATGCTATCTGGCTACCCATGTTACGCTGGAAACATACTTCATGTTACGCTGGAAACATGCCTCAATGGAACAATAAATCCTGCTCCCCCTCTTCGTAACCTTCCATTCATCGCAGGCGTCAAAAAAAATGCTCTTCCACCCTCTCCGCTTGTTCTCCTACACTGGAGAACCAAGAAACAGGGCTCAAAATGGAGAGGAAAATGTCTAGGTAATCACCCGGATTTCAACCCTTCATGAAGGTATGCATGTCCGTTGTAGAGTCTGCAGTTCCGCTCTCGGTCCCGTTTGACGATCCCGACTCAACATATGTTTTCCCTGGTTCAAGGTTCCAGACTTTCAGCCGTGAAACACGCTGCGTATACAAAAGGCGATAGGTTCTGTTGCTCTTTGTATTGCGCTCCAAAGGACCAAACTCCAATTGAATTTTGCTGCTGACGACCGCCAGGCTGCCCGAAACAGTACCGATCACCTCCACGCACCTGTGTAACCGTGCTACTACTGTAAAGACTTCAAAATACTGCCGTAGACTGCTGCCCAGGCTCGAGAACGGTGGCTCGGAGCGAAACGCTTCATTATTTCCATGGGGTTCCATCTTGTCATAGGCGCTGACACCGATCTTTTTTTTTCCGGCTTTCTCCTCGCCACTTCGTCGTCTCCCAGGACTCTCCCTCGCCGGAATGCATCGCTGTTTGGAGATTCAGGAGGTCGTCACGGTCATACTGGGAAACCTCCAGCACGACCCATCGTACTACTATCCGCTCCCCTCACCCATTCCGGCGGTGAATTGGGTCTCGCTCGCTCGCATTGCACGCACTTGCCGTGCTTTTTCCGACCTTGCACTGGACATCTTGTGGCAGGATCAATACTCTCTGCTACCTCTGCTAAAATGTCTTCCTGCTCATACCTGGGAAATGGTGAACGTGGATATCGATGGCTTCCCGAGACAAAAAATGGTGCGTCATTTGTGCCGCGTGGAAACCTCCGAAAGCTCAGAAACACTTCAGCGTTTCATTTCCCCCATCAAAACTTCCGACTGGGACCGAGTCATGGCCTATGCTCGTCGCGTGCGAAGCATGCGGGTCCTTGAAACCACCAACCTTTGCTTGGAGGCGTTCGAGCTGCTCAACATTTCTCTGCCGGTGGCCACCCTGTTCCCGAACTTGCGCAGGTTGAGCTGGAACACCCACCAAACGGCGTTATTCCCCTACATCCGGCTGCTTCTCCCGCCAAGTCTCACGTCGATCGACGTAGAGATGGTACCGACCGCTGCTCATCTGGCGGTGCTGTCGTACCTCTCATCCACCGTTCCTTCCCTTACCGCCGTCCGCATTAACACATCCCCGGCGCCTGGACCTGCTGAAGGTAGCCAACAGATGACGGAGGAGGCTACCTCATTCATCCTGGCACTCAAGGACGTTCGAAAAATCACGGTCCCGGCAGTCCTGCCTACCGCCTACCAAGCTCTCGCTTCCCTCTCAAGTCTACGGCACTTGAACATCGCTAACTTGAATGGATGCCTACCCCCGGAGCAGTCCTCGTCTGAGACGCCTCGGTTTCAGGCGCTCGAACGGCTCTCAGTTGGGGCCACGCAGATCCAACTTGTCAAAAATGCTCTGCAGTGGTGTGACCGCACACCACTCAAGCATCTGAACTTCACCTGCAGTGCATCCCCTACCGGTGCTGCGCTGGCGAATCTCCTCGTCGTCCTTGGCGATCACTGTATCCCCGATAGCCTCACCGGTATCGACATCACCTTCCTAACCCTCGACGAGATCATCCAGGCAAATCCCACCCCGTATGAACTATCACCGGCCGTGCTCAGGCCGTTGCTGGTGTTCCACAATCTCACCTACCTCGTCATCCTATCGGCCTTGAACTTTGCGCTCGATGATGAGTTTATCGAGGCACTCTCCAAGGCACTGCCGAAGATCGAAACCCTTCGATTCCGTGTCGGCTTTGGCGACAGCAGGCGAGGAACCGTCACCCTCTCCGGTCTCCGCGCCTTCGCGCTCCACTGTCCCCACCTCGACGACCTCGAGCTCACGTTTGACGCGACGACCGTTCCGCCTGGACCGCACCCTGCACCTGGCGCACCCCTCGTCCGCCAGACGTGCCTCTCGTGTCTCGTCGTCGCTGACTCGCCGATCGACGCCCCTGGGCCCGTTGCGCACTTTCTCTCCGCGATGTTCCCGGAGTTGCAGACTGTCGAGGCGACCCGCGTTCTGACCGAAGAGGAGGACGAGGAGCTTCGTCGAGCTGGCCGCTCGACGTTTCACAATTGGGGGGAGGTAGAGAAGCTGGTGCCCATACTCGCGGCCGCGCGCGCTGATGAGCAGATATTTTGGACGGCGCAAAATGGGGAGCTGGTAGCACCGACGGCATGAGTGACGCGCGGAGCTTGTTTCCCCACGGTTCAATTCGCCGTTTGGCATCCAAACCTCAATATTTAGACTCGGGATAGAGTTGGTATTCAATACGATTTTCTGCCAATAAACAGACGGTCGCGAAGGCCCTGACGCTGAGGAGGATCTCACAAACTGGCGCCGCGAAATCTTGTCGAAATTGAGACAAGAAATAACACCATGTTTAACAGTTGCTGCGAGGATTTTTCAAGAAATCAAAGCTCTGCGCTCCTCGTGCTCAACTATAGGCCACGACCATACCCCGGATATACCGTCTTCCTTACATCCTCCACGGTGAAAGTCGGAGGAAGTCTGAAAGTATTCTTCTCCATCTCCGCGCGCTGCTCTAGTTTCGTGGGTAAGAATACCAGTATGTTCACAGCGACATCATGGGACCTACCACGTTCGAAAATCTCCAAATGCCTGCACATGAGTTGGACCATTTTGCTCGGGTCGGCAAGCTCCTTCTTGGACTCCGGGGCCACATCCGAATCCGTCTCGCCAGGCGCACAGCGGCGGAAATGACCACCTGGCCCGCCTTTGTAGACGGGCGTTCTCTTGCCGTCAGCATCGATGCGGCCGATGTTGTTCTGTCCGCCTTTGAGTCCCGAAAGCATCAGGGAGTGGCGCCGTGCATGATCCAGCCACCCTGCAGGAACTGGCGTTGCCGCGACGTCGAGCTCAGCCATAAGATCGCGTGGAAGCGGACAAAACGAGGCGTGGAAGTGGGTGATACCGCGGTTGACGTGAGCGATGAACCGGTCGAGGTCGAATCCTGGAGGGAGGACGTGCGTAGTCACGTATTCACACGGGAACGACCACAGCTGATGGGGCGAGGTTTCACCACCAGGGAGCGTGCAGAATCCCGCCATGAGCTTAAAATGGTCTCTGTCCGTTCGCACCTTCCCGACTCCTCCCTGCCAGGTATTTTCCTTCGCATCGCTGACGTCTCGATTCAGCAATAGCACTCGGTCGATGAAGAAAGTGCGGTGTTCGTATTTGGAGCCGGCGCGAGCGTTATCGAGGGAGAGTTGAAGAGCGATGTTGGCGGTGCTTGCCATTGCTTTGTTGTTCTTCAGAGCCGCGGAGGCGATGACTAGGTGGTTATGGATGTTCAGAAAGTTCCTATCAGCGCCGCGTCATTGGAGGGCGAGATCGGTGAGTTGTTTGTGTGAGGAGAATGCTTACCACTCTGCCAGCTTTTCGACTATCTTCAGTTTCGGGTCATTAACTGTTCTGGGGAAACAGCGCATTAGAGGGCGATACAAACATGAAGTGGTAAGGATACCCAGGTCCCATGGATTTGGCAAACACGCTCGACAGCTTCCTGTTGGCCTAGGCCACTTACGGCGTAAATAACTTGATAATATATTAGAACAGAACATAGGATGCACCTCGTAAAGATGGCATTGGCTTTTGTGGCCGCTCTTCCAGTCACGCCTCTGGCACTCCTTCTGCGCGGAAAAGTCAGTGAATGCACCGCGCCAGGCCAATAAGAACGCACAGTGCAGTACTTCGCCACCAAACAACCCGCACAAGAGAGTTTCTTGGTTTTTTAGGGAGGACTCTGCACAACCACAAGCATCGCACTCCGGCCCCCAGGCATGCCAGACGGTTTCGTTGCCCTCCCAGAGGGTGCCTCGCGCTTCATCGGCCTCACTAGCTGCTAACATGAATGAGCAGTTGAGTGGGCAGGAGAGGTGAGCGGACAAGCTGCAAGTCGGCAGGAAGAAAAACGTGCGACGCTTCGAAATTTTCGAAGCCGAGACCGGAACCATCCGGCCGAGTGCGTAGCCTGATCTGCGGTTGAATTGTGACACACCTGTCGGGACGCGAAGGGAGGAGGATTAGGGAGGATTGCGACGAATAATGAGTCTGCGTTTGAATCCTGTAGCGATGTGGTTGAATCTGGTTGTAATTCTCACATTCCCACGGTTCGATTTTGAGGTCGAGTCCAGACGTGTCAAAGGATTCGTCTTCTGGGATATGCATATATGCAGGGAACGCAAGATTTACCACGAAAATGCATCGAGTCGGAGGCATTACATCGTCCCCGTTGGTCGGGTTTGGGTGGTTGAACGCGATTCTTTCAAATTCCCACGGTTCGATTCTGCAGCCAAACCCGGAAGTCTTGGAGAATTCGCCTTCTAGGAGATGCAAACATCGTATATGTGCAGGGCATCCGAGATTCAGTAGTATTTAAGCAGCCACATCAGTTGTATCGTTCCCGTTCGTCGGGTGCGAATCGACAGGAGCCTTCTTCCCTCCCTCTGTGTTGAGTTCCGTCGGAAGCGTGACAGCACGCTCGATCCCGACAGGCAGTCCGCGATGGCGTCCCCGCACCATGATCACAATAATCACCAACTTTGACCACGGGCTCAGGGCCCCCGAAAACTTCGGTGAAGCATGAGTCAAGAACATCGTGCATATGGACCGAGCTCACAGAATAATTGTCCTGGAATTATTATGAGTGAGCGGCGCCCCACATGTCCGGAGTAGAACTCACATCAGGAAATCCAAGGCTCAATCCGATGCCACCAAATGCGGAGACGAGCTCAAACATGATGCGGAACAAATCGAACCAATTCTTGTCTTCGTCCGACAGGTTGTGCCGCTCAATTACGGCAACCACAAAAACACCCCAGACTAGCCACCAGATGTCTGAAGATGGGGTCAGCACGAGGGAGGTCTGGTTCATGATCCACTTGCCAATAGACATTTCTCGGTGCAGGTGCCAAAGCTGCATTGACACCGTGATGAAGTCAAAGATTGCAAGACCAACACGACTCGTACCAAGTAACGGCCGACGCGTTCTCGCGGTTCGTATGACTCCAGATTTGTCGGTTCTTCGTCCTCATCGGGCGGCGGCTCCTCAAACACACCCAATGATTCGGACTCGTAACTTTCGAAAGGGTCAAAATTTTGCCCGAGACAGTCTTGAGGACGTACACGTTAGTGGAGCGGATCGTCATTGCAACCTGCAGACATGGTTTGAGGCTGAGAGGCAAGACAGTTCACGGCTCACGGGATAAACCTGATGCTTGAGTTGTGAGCTGGTCAAGTAGGGAATGATGCAGACTACGCACCGCGATATACATCATAACGACGTACAGAAATCTAGGCAGCAGTAGTGTGTCAACGGGTACTGTGAGCGGGGAAGGGGAAGGGGACGAACTGTAGCGCGGGCGAGGCGGAGGCGAGCGGAACTATCGCGAGGCCCGAAGCACGCGCGGCCAGTCCTTGGAACAGGCCATCGACCACGCGCGGACCCCGTTCCATCGCCTTGAAAAATGGAAGGCCGATATCTGTGTGGTGTATCATCTCCAGCTGCTTCCCAACCAAAGCCGGAACACGAACCTAGGACTTCAAACGCAACCCACTCCACGGTACTGATAATATACCGAAATTAGAGAGAGCCAGTCAGCGCGGTCGGGCCCGGGTACCTGAATGTAACTAGGCAGATCACCAGAAACCATGTCTGGTGGCTCGGGAAGCTGCGATGAGGGCCGGTCAATCAACCATCCGACTGAAGCGGACGGCGACAACTTGCAGGTATAGGAAACACCTGCATGTTGTCGGTTGCGCATTGACTGATTGGGAGGAAGAGACAAGTACATACCGGCGTGGATGTTGGAGTAAAAACAACAGCGTTTTGCCGGTTTCGGATTCCGCAGCGACAATTTTGTACCAAGTCCAGCTGAAAGACTGTTTATATGGGTAACTTGACGAAGTTAAAACACTCACATCGTGAATCGTAAACTGTTTGGTGTGTCGGTGCAGAGTACCTAAGCGGCACATGAGGGGAGACTCACAATATGGGCTGGAAGGCGGATTAGCGACGGGAGGAATTATTCGGGGAAATATTTAGGCGTACAAGGGCGTGGTTTCCAGCAAGGATAACAAACATGAGGCCGAAGATCAAGAGGTAGGCGGACTGAAACGGGAGCATGCCACTGTCCACGCCTCAGCATTCGTGCCCCTACACACGTCAGAAATACGCACAGGTCCACCAACGACAGTCCAGCACCACTGTAGGCGCCCAGAATAACGAACATAGAATACCTTGCTCAATCATTGGTTTCACGAGCTGTCGTTAGCGAGTGCGACGCGTAAGCTTACCATGGTTTCTGCACCAATCTAGGTTGCGCTGTGAACACCGCATCGTACTGTTTTGTCGCAGAGAGCCACGGGGCAAAGAAAATGAAAGCGAACAACTGTGTTCCGACGAAGTACTAGATGGGAGGGATCAGCCAGTCGTCGTCCAAGCAAGGACAGCATACCGCGGGAATAAGGTAACTCAAGAATCGCAGGGCACGATACTCCACCCCTCCGATAAACTCCACCTGCTCGTCAGACAGCGGCTCCGTTCGAAAAGCAGAGTTACGGCCCACGACAAGCCCGTCGAAGCTGAGCCACGGAGTCTCCTTCGCGGTCAGCGTTTCCGTATATGGCATCGTCATCTTGCGCTCGAGCTTCCGGAAAGTCGCGGGCGCCCCGCGCTTGAAGAGCTTCTTGGCGAGCGTAACAGGACCGGGAAAGCCACCTTTTCCCTGGTACTTCGTGTTTTCGGGCTCTGTTTTCCTGGTGCTGCTGTATGCAGTCGATGTTCTTCGGGGAATGGGCATTTCCGCTGTGCTCTGGGTTAGCGCGGATTCCAGCATCAAACACTGGATTGGACCAACCACGGACGGTCGCTGCAGGCGTCGGCTGTATTATTTCGAACGTCGGCTTCTCCGGCATGGGTACTTCCTCCGCCTGCTTGAACATGGCGACAGGAGATGAGATGGATTTGGAGAACATTTCCCCGCTTTTGCTGGGGTGGCGGTGGGCGAGGTGATAGTCGACGTATCGGCAGACATTCTTGAAATACCACCTTCAAATTGAGTGAGGATCGAGCGGACTCAAGCGGATGGGAAGCCATACTTCCGTACTAGGACCATCTTGAACTCTAGCTTCAGGTAGGATTTTCTCGAAAGGAAAACGAGGCTCACGATCCAGGAGACCACGGTTACATTTCCTATGAGCATCAAGAGATACAATATAACTTGCTGGAGCGGCGTAGCTGGAGAAATGGTTATGAAGATTGCTAATGAGAGTCTGAGCCCCTACTCGTCGACAGGTTGACTGTGCTGAGACCTGTGTTGGGTTGAACGGATTCCGAACCAGAAAGATATCTGATATGCGTACCGCAGACAGTCATGGCCGAATAGCTGGTAGGTGTGAGATGTTAGGTCAACTTGCGTAGTACAAACCACGGTTACCACAAGAACAAGGAGTCCAAAAAGGAGACGTGGTACCGTCCGTTGCACGCATAAAACACAGCAGCGGAGATTATAGGGATGAGGGTGAATGCAGCGAGGTGAAGTCGGTAGAATGTCCCATGACTCCAGACGAGATCAGATACCGCTGCGAAAAAGCCTTTCGAAGGAGGAGGCTCCTTTAAGTCTGCCATCCTCAGCTCAGGCGGGGGCGGGGAAGACGTCCAGGATGCAGCTCGCGGCTTTTGAAGGAACTTCTCGGGTCGGGTCTATCCTACTTAGCTTGTCTATGAAAGAAGGCAGAAGACGTCAAGGGAACTTCGGAACCCTATCTCCATTCGCGCGGCTGTTTACTCCCTCCGTTCTGAGCTCTTTGGGAAGCGTGACGGCCCGCTCTACCCCCACAGGCAGTCCGCGATGGCGCCCGCGCACCCTACAACTCATCAGTACCAATAAGAACAGGAGGAGGGACACCGTACATTATAACGATGATCACGAGTTTAGATAGAGGGCGCAAAGCGCCCGCAAACTAAAAAAACCTTCAAGCCTACTTATTGAGCGCCGAGTCGCGAAAATAACGCACCGCGAAATTATCCTGCAGTCAGGAAGAGCGCGTCAGAACCTGCGTGGAACGAGGGGAAGGTGATGCTAATATGCGTACATCGGGGAACCCAAGACTGAGGCCGATGCCTCCGAACGCCGACACCAGCTCAAACACGACTCGAAACATGTCGAACCATTTCTTGCTGTCGTCGAGCAGATTATGTCGCTCGATCACAGCAACTAGGAAGACGCCCCAAACCAGCCACCAGATATCTGATTCGCCGAGTACGGTTTAGTGCGCTCTGGTTCTCGTGAGCAAGGGAAAGTGCCCACCAATGGACATCTGCCGGTCTAGATGCCAGAGCTGCCAGAAAATTAGGCGATCTTTGGGGCGTAGAAGGACAGGGCACGTACGAGATAACGCCCGATGCGTTCCCTCGGAGCGAGCGAATCGAGGTTAGTTGGTTCCTCGTCCTCTTCGGGGGGCGGTTCTTCAAAGACGCCCAGCGATTCGGTTTCATACCTGCACACCTCTTGAGTTTTCAGCACGCCGTGAGGGAGAGAGAGCGACATACACGTTTGTAGAGCGGATGGTCATCGCAACCTAGTAGACGTTCTTTCACCTCAACTCAACCCTGAAAATTCCACTCGACACGTACTGGATAGACCTGGAACAGATATGAGTGCCATCCGTTGAACACTGCCGCAGGGAAACGTACCGCGATATACATCATAACGATGTACAAAAACCTACGCGCTCTCAGCTGTCGCAGAGCAAGATACGAAAGAAGAAGGCATACTGGATCGCGGGTGAAGCAGACGCCAACGGGACGATCGAAAGCCCGGAAGCCCGTGCAGCCAACCCTTGGAACAGACCATCGACCGCACGCGGACCTGCCGGCAGTTCTTCGAAAAAGGGGAGCCCAAGATCTGAAAATGCCATACATAGGCTCAGTAAATTCGTAGCATTCATATATGCGGGACGCACCGAGGACTTCGAACGCGGTCCATTCAACGACGCTTGCGAAGATATGGGTGGTGAGCCGAAAACGAGGCGAGGATTCACGTATAAGTAGATATACCTGAACGCCAAGAGGCAGAACACAAGGAACCACGTTTGGTGACTCGGGAATCTAGATAAGTACGGACGCTCGTTACCTGCTCAGCTCGAGGGGAATGAATCGAGATTAATTACAGGTATATAAAGCACCTGTGCATGCATCGTGAGGCTCGTTCACCGACTCGAATATACGCACACCCTACCGTCGTGGATGTTGAAGAAGGAACGATAGCGTTTTGCTCGTTTCAGAACCTTCCGGGACAATTTTGTACCAGGTCCATCTGACCGAGGTTGAGACGTCGTCCGTCGTCCGAGCAGTAGGACGACACCTACATGAGCAGTCTCAAACTATCGAGGCATGGGTCAACATAGTAAAATCAACGACGCAGAAAAACGCACAATATGGGCTTGGCAAAATAGCGGAGTGAATTGAATCGGCGAGATAAGGAAGGTCTGGATCCAACTTACGAGGGCGTGATTTCCGGCGAGGATCACGAACATGAGAGCGAATATCATGAGGTACGCTATGTAGCTGTCGTGAGAATTCGGTAGGACAACGACTGGTCTCGGAAATTGATACCTGACTGGAACGGCAGCATCCCCCTGGAGTGAATGTGAGCAGGAGTGCACTGAGGTTAGAGGGGGGAAGTCCGCACTGATCAACTAAGGAGAGTCCACCCCCAGTATACGCGGCAGTAACGAGGAACAAGCACATCCTTGGCGGGAGTCAGACCCGCGGTTGATCACAACGGATGAGGTGGAAATCTCACCATGGTTTTCGCACCAATCTAGGCTGTGCGGCAAAGACCGCGTCGTACTGTTTCGTCACAGACAGCCACGGCGCGAAAATTATGAACGCGAAGAGCTGTGTCGCCACGAAATACTGAGGAGCGTCAGTCAAACGTTCCACGAAGCAAAAAGAACCTACAAAAGGAATCAGATAACTCAACAACCTCAACGCACGATACTCGACCCCACCGATAAACTCGACCTGCTCGTCCGACAGCGACTCCGTCCGGAACGCAGAATTGCGCCCAACGACCAACCCATCGAAGCTCAGCCACGGCGTCTCCTGCGCGGTGACCGTCTCCGTGTAGGGTAACGTCATCTTGCGCTCGAGCTTCCGGAACGCTGTTGGTGCGCTGCGCTTGAAGAGTCCCTTTGCGAGCGTCACAGGCCCGGGGAAGCCGCCGTTTCCGGCGAACTTTTTGTCCGCCGGGTCGAGCGGTGTGTTGCTGCTGTATACTGTGGCGGTTCTGCGCGGGAAGGCGACGCCCTCTTCGAAGGAGGAGTTGGAGGAATTAGATCGGAGGAGAGATGGATGCGAGGGGCGGGCGGCTTACCGCGGATGGTCTGCAGGCGACGTGGGTGGTCAGCGGAGGTGGTGACCCCGAAGTTGACCGCGCGGGGGGAGACGGGGGACAACAAAATACTTGCTTGGCGCGGAGAAGAGGAGAAGGTGCGTGCGTCGCCCAGAACAGGCTCCTCATTCTCGTCCTCCTCTTCAATCCGGCCAGGTCTTCGTCCGTTGGGTGTATCGTCCAGCGTAACTCCAGGGGTCGGCTGCGTCAAGCCGATCATGGGAGTGTCGTATTTCTCGGACGGTGGGACCTCCTCCCGTTGTTTGTGCATGCCAAAAGGCGTTGAGATGGCGTTGAGCAACATCGTCCGGCTCTTGTTCGGCCATCGATGCGATACTTGGTAGTCGATGTATTCGCACACATTCCTGAAATACCACCTGTGGATGTCAGACATGTTACCATGGAAGGGAGGGAGATGATACACACTTGCGCACTAACACCATCTAATGGGTAATCAGCAGAGACTTTGGTGGCAAAGCCTGAAAGGTGGTCTACGCACAATCCAAGAGACGATGGTAATGTCCCCGACTAACATCAGTACGTATAATATGACTTGTTGCCACGGAGTAACTAATACCATAATTGACAGTCGCTAGCACGAGGAGAACAGGAACTCACTCGTCGAGAGGTTTATGGTGCTAAGACCTGCAGCATTCACGTAAGCGACACTGAATCAAGGATTGTGGAAATAGCTTTCCTGTAACAGTCATCGCGGAGTAGCTGACAACCCGTCTTCAATCTTCTCGAACCCAGAGGTGAAGTGAAGAGCGCACCACATGAACACTGAGTCCAAAAACGAGACCGGAAATCGCCCGTTGCACCCATAGAAGACTCCTGAGGCAATTATAGGCAGTATCTAGTAAGCAGACAGGATGTGAGGACCTTTCTTTTCTCGGGAGGGACACGAGGTAGGAGCGCGGTTGTTGACACACCGTGAATGCCGTGAGATGCAGTCGGTAGAACGTGCCGTGGGTCCAAACAAAGTCGGATATGGTGGCAAGTATTCAGCTTTGAGGAGGTTTTGCGGCCTTGGGTTCTTCCATCCAATACAACGTCGAAGGAGGTTTTTCGAGATGGCAGCAGAAGACAAGAGTGACAGCGCACTGCCGCTGATACAAACAATGATAGCATCAACAACGTTTAACGGATCATTCCCACGCCAAAACCCCGGTTGAAATTCTTGGGAGGTGTAACTTGTGGGCTCTTGAGAGCTGAGTTCTACCGACTCAATTGGTATTCCAACCAAACCTCTCAGGTTCAGTCGATCGAACCGGTAAGTTCTGAGTATCACGTGCGTGGTTGAATTTCAAGGTTGAAACCCGTTGCAACGATTCGGCGTTGCTCTTGCAGAAATTTGGCCAGACGTGATCCAGCTAACTTGATAGCGAGACGCAGCTTACAGAAGCGTATCGCTGCCAGTGCTGTGCGATCACCGCGATGGGATTGTTGGCATGGTTCAATTTGAACCTTTGAACTTGGCATCCTGACTCGCACCCAGAATGGGGTATTGGAGAGTCTAGATGGCCATTAGAACTCTGAAGACGACCAAGGACAGTCCCGCTGAGTCGGAGTTTAAGCTCAGTTCTTGTTCCAGGAACTCTGAAGCACCGAATATATATATATTTTCCAAAAGTACACCAAGTTGCAGTGTGTTACTAAGTACCCTTGAGCTCTACGCCCCCATGGAGATCGAGATTGGGTGTGGTCAGTGCATAGAATGGAGAGCGCCAGATCTGGATGCCTTCTCTGCCATCTCTCCATGCCGTGCGTGAATTCGGGTGGGGGGAAACCCAGGATGTTGTCAGATTGTGTCACGAAATGGAAGACCTTGGCGAAAGATGGACACGAAATGCCAGACACTGGATAACATGGCACAATGATATAGATATTATATGGAAGGTCTAAACGCAAACACCCAGACCAGCAACATTGATACAAAGTGAAAGTGAGTGTGACATCTACATCTACGCGCCGAGAATGACTTGGTTGATGATGGACACCCGCCTATTGTCTGTAGGGAACGACTACTAGTCAGAAGTGCTTTCGTTTGTCGTTTATGGGGGACGTACCAGCGCCGTGAGCGGTCGAGATCGATGCGTCTGGCTTGATGCTGGAATGCGATGGGATGATTTAGCGTCGCACGGTCGCGCGCAAGCAAGGTATTTGAACGTACACGAGGTTCGCCGCGGATACAACGGTGTCGCTGACGTGGTCGCGGAGGAAGAGAGCGACGACGCCCGCCTGCCGTCGCCATCCACCTATCAGCATACCACACCACAGAAACGAGGAGACAGAAAGAAAGAACGACTACGCACGGCACTGGAGTTGGCCACCGCCGGCACCTCGATGGAGGCGGTGAAGTTGATGCTGGAGGTGGGGTCGAAGCCCTTGCCGACGCGCTTCGAGATGTAGTCCGCGCGGGAGAGGGGGCTGCCGTTGATGGTGATGTCGACGTCGGGCGCAAGGAACGCGTCGAACGCGGCGCTGAGGCCGCGGGAGTTGGTCGCCGTGATGATGGCGCGCAGGCTGTCCTCTGCCCAGGTCGTGAGCGGCGATAGGGTGGGCGCCGGGGGGCGCTTGTTGGCCTCCGCGCGGGGCATGGGGGCGTGTACTGCGAGAGCGGTGGTCGCGAGAATGGTGCTGAAAAGGAGGGAGGTGAAGAACTTCATTCTGTGCGTGATTATGGGAGCTCTGCTGGGTCGTTGCCTTTTATATGAGCTCGTATTTTGGGTACCTCGACTGGGCGGTGATGTGAGATTGTTTGAGTCGAACCACTGGACACACGGAAAGGTTTCGTGGTCAGCCTGACTGAATGTAAATTAACGGTAGACAATCTAACCTTTGTGTTCCGGGTGGCAGTCCCTCCTTTTTTGTGTTCATTCTTGCGTGATTTGAATCTGCAGGCGTCACGGAACAGCGGGGTCACCTTGAGTCCCCTCTATCTCCCAGTTCATTTAGCAAGCTCGCCTCTCGCAATTCTTTGTAGCCCTCGGAGAAATGCTCCGCCACCGAATACCGAATGCTGTCCTATTGAACCAGATGATACAGTGCTTCAATCAGAGCAGAACCTTTGACAAACCCAAGGCGTTCTGGAGTAGATACGATCGACAGTCGGTCCGTGGCCTCCCCGACTTGATGTTGTATAATTTCTTCCTTCGACATGTGCGTTAATAATCAAGAACAGATTGCTCTTGCGCCTTCACTGCTGTGCGTGTCGCGTTCGGGACCGGGCGTCAAACAGCATTCAGTATGCATTCTCGATAGAGGTATATACCGTATCGGTATAGGCAATAGAGTTGAAATTCGGTGACACAGTCGTGCGGCCGTTGATTGGACTGTCGGGCGACGCGTTCAGGAGACTCGGGATGAATATCATGTTTCAACTTACCAAGGCATTTATTGGATCCAGTTCAGTTGCTTGAGGTCGTATACAAACATCCTAAGTATAATCGGGAGACAGTTCATTAAGTAGCATCAGGCAAGATGGTGGACCATTATACATACCTTGCACGTTAGCAAGATGTTCAATAACGCTGCGCAGCGATATCCGACGGAGTTGACTCGGACCGCGGTGCATCGTGCCGACAATGGATTGCGCTGACAGAGGAGGGGATCTAGAGCTAGTGTCAGTCACTGCTGCTCGTTCCTATGAAACCGGTGCTTTGTGAGTGCTGACGGCGGCGATAAGCGCGACGAAAATGTTCTTCGTCCTGCCTGTAGAACCATCGAGGTGTATCACCTCATCCAGCGGAGCAAGGCCATCTTACATGCGCAGGCGTCCGTCGTTCCTACAAACAGCCACGAGAAGGAAATCCAGGCTGGGAAGAATCATGGCCTCTGGGCCAGTGGTCATCCAATACGGTGGGTCGTCCACCGCTCCGGCTTGGGGTCACGGATTATCATCCAGCTTCAGTAGAACCTGGGGCCACCAGAGAGACTTCAGAGGACCCGCCGCAGTGGAAGTTGCTTAGTCGCCGGCCAATTGTTTCCAGCGCAGTCCAGCGTCGGAGGGGCCCTAGTTCTGCAAGAGAAAGGGAATACGGAGAAAATGCGGCAGCGTAAAGGAGCAGAGACCGAGCGACAGCGATTTTGAAGGACATTGTGAGACGGCAAAACCCGAGTCACGATGTGACGACGTGACATCCGCGTTCTCCGCCACCACGACCGCTGCCGACGCGTCGAGAAGTTTTCACCTTGGACCGGACTGTGCGCGCTGAACGTTGAACGGGCTCAATGTCCGATTCCACCCCCTTCTTGACCGCGATCTTCCCGACTCTGCCCCCGGACCTCTCAGAATCTTTGGCGGTCTTTCAGACCCCCGCAGGAGCTCAGGCCCTCGATAACCTCATCCGCTTCGTGAGCGGCGGCGCCTCGCCGGTCCCCGACACGCAGCAGAAATGGGCCCAAGGGCAGCAGGAAGCGTTATCGGCTTTAGGCGCCCTAACGAAGTCCCCGTCTACCTCGAATGGCAAACGTCCAAGAGAGCAAGATGCTGACTCTGATTCGGACGCAAAGCGCCAGAAGACCGACCCAGGCTCGGCGGACGATGGCGCCCCGCTGTTTACCTTGCACTCCATCTCCACGAACTCCCCCATCCGCAAAAAGGTCGATATCACTGTGCACGCGTCATGTATCAAATTCCTGAATGCGTCCACCCACGTCCTCGAATCGTCCATCCCCCTCTCGTCTCTCACCCGCGCATTCCTCCTCCCCACACGAGGGAAGATGAAAGCGCACTGGACGGTCGTACTCCTCTCCTCCGACACCCCCGAGCGTGGCAAGAAACCCGCCGCCCAATCAGCGGCCTCTCCGCAGGTTATATTCGGGCTCGATGCCACCCCCTCCGCCGCCGTTAAATACTCCACATACACCGGCCCCACCGCGGAGCCGGAGCTGCACACCCTCAAAGGTGGCACCCCCACGCGCGAGCTCCTCGTCGACTTTATCGGCCGCCTCTCCCTGCCCGTGCTCGAGCCTGTGCCGGAGGTGTTCAAGAGCGCCTGCCCAGGCATCGCGGTGAGCGCGTGCGAGGGCGGCGTCCCGGGTATCGAGGCGTACCGCGCCGCCAAGGCGGGCACGCTGTGGTTCCTCAGCGCGGGCGTGCTCTGGGGCGAGAGCAAGCCGTGCGAGTTCTGGGCGCTCGAGGACCTGCTAAGCAAGGAGGAGGGGCTGCGCGTGGTGAGCGCGACGGGGCGCACGTGTACCGTCGTGCTCACGCGCAAGAGCCCGCCGGAGGAGCTCGCGGCAATGGAGCTCGACGAGGGCGAGACGGACCCTGGGGTGGAGGCGGCGTTTGCGCTGATTGATGGGAAGGAGCAGGAGGGGATTAATAAGTGGGTGCGCGCGCATCGGGAGCTGTTTGGGAAGGAGAAGCAGGCGGGGGTGGGTGCGGTGCAGGTGCAGGATGACTCGGACGAGGAGGACGATGACTTTGAGGCGGATTCGGAGAGCGATGGCGGGTCGGCGTCGGAGGATGAGAATGAGGATGATGATGACGACGACGACGATGATGGCGGGGGGAGTGGGAGCGAGGAGGCGGAGGACAGCGGGGGGGGAGGATAATATGGACGAGGACGACGGGGAGCTGAAGGCCGAGAATCATCCTCTGATGCGGCCGGGCGCGATGCCTCGGATGTCGCGTGCGGCGATTGACATGGTCGCTGCGATGGTGGGAGGTGACCTTGTCGGTGAAGTCGACGCCGATGGTGAGGATGAGGGAGAGGACGAGCTTGACGATTAATGCCGAGCACTAACTTATTTTGCCACCGAAAGATGCTGCCATATAATTACACTGCACTTTCGGCTGCACAATCATGCAGCAGACGAGCGCGAATATTGGATGGAGGAGCCTCAGGAGCCCGACGGAGCCGTCAAGGATTATTTTGTGTTTGCCCGCGCTCGGCCGATCCTCGGCATCAGCAACGACTTCGCACCTGATACCAAACAACACCTAATTCTCCATCTTCCTCAACCATTCGCGTCGAATTTGCGTACTTCACACCATCGCTTCAAGCGGCTCTCCGGTCTTTCCCATCCTCGCGTGCTCCCTCCATGGATCTCTCCAATATGGCGCTCGAAGCAGCTGCAGAGTTTCTCAACTTCCCGGTTACAGCGATTAAACTTGGATTAAACCCTGGCGCCTGTGGAGGGCGACCGCGCGCTATCATGCGTGGGGTGAACGGTGAAAGGCGGGCGGTCTGTGGTGCACTCGACATAACGTCCGAATCCGAAATATGCGGATTGCATTCTAGACTCATAGCGTTACAATGCCGCTTTCGTCGAAGGCGGTTGAGGCTGAGTGACCGCCGCTTTGTGGCGCCGCGAAAAGCTGATTACTGGTCCTCTGCCTGTTCCTCCCTTACCGCCTACCTCATGCCCCGAGCTCCCAGTCCCGCCTTGTCCCCCTGGAGTGTAAATATGTCGGCGGCGTTCAGACAACTTGAACGTGCTTGAGCTCACCAGAAATATACCCGACTTTCAACCACTCGTCTGGGTCAATGTCAAGCTTGGGTCCTTCACCGTCGCGGCCTGGGGCACCGAGACGGCCATGTCCGCCGCCACCGCCGAACCCACCGGCGCCACCGGTTCCACCTCTGATTGTATTGCCGGCTGGCTCGGTGGGTTTTTCTACGATGACGATTGAACTGGGCTTCATGCACTCAAATGACGAGAGGATTCTGACCTTCGGAAGGCAATTGTTCAGATTTGGTGTGCTTGCGCCGCATTCGCGTGTATGGATGAATTACAGAGTGTAGGAAGGAAGGGAGGGTCGCATCGCACCTCGAGGCCACGAAGGGACGCGAGGACGTCCTCGACATTGGCAGACTAAGGATGTGCCGTCAGGGCACATCGTTGCTGATTAGGCGCCAACCTACAGTGGAATCGGCGATAATCTGGGTGAGGGCCGTGTTGTGTTTCGCGAGCCACGGCGAGTTCTGGCCAAAAAACTCGTCGAGTCGGCCCTGTGCGGATGCCGCTTCGAGGTCGTTCGTCATAGACTTTAACTCTCTAGAGCAAAGTCAGCGGAACGACAGGAAATATTGGACCACCCACCCTTGGAGGGCTTCTACGACCTTTCGACCGCGCTCTGGCTGGTCCTCCGCCATCTGAGTGATGATGGGCGTGATTCGGTCTATTTGGGTGGCGATTTCAAGGAAGCCCTTCGTGTTTGCCGACGTGCGCTGGGTGGGGGATGTGGATGGGCGACAAGTGGGTGGATACAACTCGATTCACCTCGATACGATTGGTGATGGCCAGCAGAGAGTCGATGTCACTGCTCAGGATTCCGTCGAAAGGGCTTTTAGTGGAGACGGGGCTCAGGGTCGCCAGAGAAGAGGTCAAGGCGTTCATCTGAGAACGCGGCACAGAAACTAAAACTCAGAGGTTAAGTCAGGGAGTGACTTTCCACGCCCTTGCTTCGGAGTGGGATTTTGCGTTGTCATCGGGCCTACATGAATCAAGGGCCGTTCTGCCTCCGCCACGAGGCATCTTATCGATTCCTTTCGCCAAGGTTTGGGATTCTGGCTGGCGAGGTCAGATTGACCGTGCTTCACAAAAAGACTTGGGCGGGTAATGGCGGGAACAAGCAGGAGATGTCGAGTTTGATTGCCGATTTGAATGCCGCATTCTCCCTCCTGCCCTCATCCCGGATTATCCTGCTCCCCTACGCCGAAGCAAGAGGAAAATCTGGCAGGCGCTAACTGGCCTAACGGCCGAGATGGGACGACCTTGACTTTCTTTCTGCACGAAATTCTATCGGTGGAACCAAATGGACACAGGAAAAAAATTCAAAATTGTTGCCCTCACTTGCCACTTCCGCCTGTTGGTTTCCTGGTTTCCTGGGGTTCCTGCCGGTTAACCGTCTCAAATAAAAATCGCACCTGACCGCTCGACGCCTTAAAGATTAACTGTCGGCAAACGAACCAGTTGTTCTTGCTTGGCATTGGCACTCCGTCTTATTATCTAGTACCCCAACTTTTCCGTTCTCGGCCGTTTAATCTCCCAGCCGGCTTAATAACGGCCACGCTTCTTCCACGCAGCTTCCTCCCCTGCTTCGTCCACTGCTGTGGAGTCCTCTTCCACCGAGTTCGTTCCTCTACAGTCTTCAACACTGGGTAGCCATTGCACCAAGTTCGTCTCGTTGAGGCCGCGACGAATGAAATCATCAGTGAGATGGAATTATGAACAAATCCAATGTTAAAACTGACCCTACCTCGAAGCGGGCGTCCCCAGCGCCCAATATTCCAGCATCCAATATTGAACCGAAGAAATCCGTCCCCGCGCACTCGAGTCACGACACACTTCCTCCAGCTATCGACGTCGACCCTCAGAAGGTCTCGACCCGATGTGCGCCGTCTGTTGTTTTCCTCGTATAAATCTACTCTACTCACCAACTCCCTTCTTTCTTGCTCAGTCTGCTCCACAGACTCCGACCTTACCATCGCCTCCTCCGACAACGTTCTCTTCAAAGTTCACCACAAGAACATCTCCGTCAACTCCGACGTCCTCGTCAGCACCGGTACGCGGCCCGAAAACAGGGACGGCGAGGTCGTGCCCCTCCCCGAGACCGCGGACGTGCTGGAGCTGCTTTTTCAGTACATGTACCCTCAGCCGCAGCCCGATCTCAATGGGCTGGAGTTTGCGGTGCTCGCGGGCCTTGCGGAGGCGGCGGAGAAGTATAGTGTGTATTCGGCGCGGGGGTGGTGTAGCACCAAGATGAAGTATGTGCGTTTAGATTCAAGTCGTGCGCTGGGTTGACCCGTTGGACAGGGAGTCGGCCGCGCAGCATCCGCTGCAGGTGCTCGAATACGCCGTGAAGTACGGCCAGCCCGACCTCGCCACTGAGGCAGCCCAACACAGCATAACGATCTCGGTCGCCGAGGCATTGGACGTCCTCACACCCAGCACGTTCGTGAAATGGGTGGGTCCCTTTTCTCTCACAACCGCCCCGGTCGATGTCTGAAATCCGTCCAAGATCCTATTCCAGGAACGCTACAACAAAGAAAAACTCAACTTCTTGAGCGTCATGACGAAATACCCCGACGACGTCCCGCTGCTTGCGAAGTGTCTTACTCTCCCGAATCCGTTTCGCACGTACAGCAAGGAGTTGGAGGGGTCGGGGTATCGGGAGAGGATGGGGCGGTTGATGGCGGGGATGAAGTTTGTTGTGGAATCCGCAACTCATGAGGATGCCAAGTGTGAGTGAGTTGCATGTGGATGGATGTGCAGGAAGGCTCATTATCTCTTTTACAGAATATAAGTATGTACACCCGCATGAGTCCCTTTGCCTGTCAAGTCCTGAGTTTGCACTTTAAATAACGCGACACGATGTCGCCTAATCATTACACTGCACTTTCGAATAGATTTCGTTCGACTTGAGTAGCCGGGATAGATACGGGAAACCTGAAGGAGGCGTCACGCATTTTACTTTTTTGACCCAAAAGGTTTGATGGACTCGGCCAACCGTCGGCATCGGCAACGACTTCGGCCTTGATACCAAACAGGGCCCAACCCACATCTTGTCCTGAACCATTTGTCGTTCTTCTTGCCACCGAAGGTCTTTCCTTTCTTCTCGTTGGCGCGGGCCTCTTCAAAGGATCGGATTTCGTCTCCTGGTGGTTGAAACTCGCTATATACTTGCCACCGACCTTGAAGGTCTTTCCTTTTTCCCGTTGGCGCGCGCCTCTTCAAGGGATCGGACCCCGTCTCCTGGGGGTTGAAACTCTGGCTGTATACCAGCAGTGCTTCTAGATCTAGTCCGCTCCAATCTGTCGGTGAGGTCCCTTCAGTTGCGTCGCCCTTGACAATGACTTCGCTTTCGTAACCCTAACGTATGTAGATCCTGCGCGTCGCCCGAGATCCACGCGTCGATCACCAAGTAAAATACCCGAAAACCTCCGCATACCGTGTACGTCGCCTTGTTTGGACTCCCGTAGACCCCCCGCGCGACTAAAGTATGTAGGCGGGTGGCCGCCGGCGCGCATAGGCTCTGCTCCAATGACAGCATATCAGCGTCAAGGCACAACCATAAAACGCGCTTGAAAGTTGCAGGTGATCCCCGAATCACCGTTGTTTAGTAACCACATGGTGTACCTTCCCGGAATCCCGGTTTCATTGATATTCACAGGATGATATAACCCCAAGCCAGCCACACAGCGCCGAAAAATGGCTCTCTGCCGCGCTCTTCGCCTCCTCGCATTTTACGCCCTCACACGATTTCGAGCCTGCAACTCCACCGCCGCAAATTACACCATCGATGATCTCAAGGGGGATGTGCGGACTGGTGTCCTTCCAGTGTACGAACCACTGAGCATGTGGAACGCCGTTGTTGTATGTACGCACATTTTCTTCCTCCGACACCCCCTGGAACCAAAAGAACTCGTAGGACGGCAATTGCAACGTCTGTGTGATTCACCCCGATCCCAAGAAGGCGGTCGAGGGTACTTGGCACGATGCCACACAAACCGGGAAGACGCCTCCGACTGTCACAATTCAGTTCACAGGTGCGCCGTGGCTCATTTCGCGGACGCGCTTCACGAGAACTGACGCGTCGACCGATTCGTGTTCAATCAGGGACGGCCATATACATGTTCGGCATCGTGCCTAACAACATCCCTCGCGCCGCAACGCACGTCAACCTGACGTTCACCCTTGACAGTGTGCCGCAGACTGGCTACGCGCACACGCCAGATAACTCCAGCAATATGGCGTATGCTGTGCCGATATTCGCGACCTCCGGGCTCACCAACGGATCGCATACCCTCGTCGCGCGCACGACCAACGCCCCCGCCCTCTTCATCTTCGACTATGCGCTCTACACGTGAGTCACAGAATCCCGTTTGCTCTACCGCGAATTGAATTGATTCTCTAATCAGCTTGGATGGCGGCCATGAAACACATCCACAAGTCCGCACAGCCGCGATCGTTGCTGGAACCCTGGGCGGCCTCTTGGCTGCTGGGTTGCTACTACTCCTCGCTCTGCTCTTTGTCAGACGCAGAAGACGGCGGCAGCGCGCACCCGCAATCGACCCATATTCCGCTCATCTCTTCCGCGCGGCGTCGCCGCAAAATTCTTCGGTATACTATTTGCCGCCGTATACGGAGCAGGATCCAAACTCGTTGCCCATGGCACTGCCCGGCGACAGAAAACATGGGGGGATCAAGTGATTCGTCTCTGTTGTATATGTACTGTATAATTTGTGCTTTTTCTCTTTCTCTGTTCGTCAGTACGAGTAAGACTCGCTCATCGGTGGCTCCGTTCTCAGTTCTCCCTTGCTCTAGGAATCCGCTGGAGCAAATTCAGCCAGTTTCGCCTCACTGCTCATCGACCCGATTTCCTTCACCACGCCGGCCGCCGTGTACTTGAACTCTTGAGCGACTCCCATGTCACGGCCAAGACCGCCCGCAAAGAACCGCAGCCACGCACAGCTGTGAAACTAACCGAGTCTCTCCTCGTTCAACGTGTACCGAACCCGACTAGTACTGCCGCGGCATAGGCTAGATCTGGCTAGTCGTTGACACGACCAAAACTCCGCCGAACTCCACCGACCTCTTTGTAAACCGACTTCTTCCGCGTTTCTCGGTGATGGTTTGCATCCTACTGGAAGCCACATTTATCTCGCTGTCACTAGCGCTCATAAATTGGCGCCCGACTTGAAGGATCCATCCATCTCTCCCTCCGCCAATATGCTGCCATCCTCGCCCGCACCGAGCTCTGGGGTTTCTGGCAGATTAGGCCCTTTCTGGCAAGGGATGCATGATGATGTGTCGAACGGGGAAAGGAAACTGGATAAGGTTACCGACACTGCCAGTACGTCGCCCAACTGCGCATCCCTGCTTATCATGGCTGACGACTCAGATGTCGTGGTCGACGGAGCATCTTCGGACGATGGTCTGGTTGGTTTAGCCAAGAGCGAGGCTGAGGACCCAGGGCTGCAAGCAGCTGGGAAGGCCATCGGGAAAGCGATTGTCGAGGGCGTTCCAGGCTTCATGAGATTGCTGGAGACGTTAACGGATGTGCATCCGTTCCTCAAGGGTGCGTGCATTGTCTCACCTTCCAAAGCTTGTTTCGAACGCGCCGAATTCCAGTCGTGTATCTGCCATTCAAGCAGATATATTACCAGTACGCCCCTCGAGATTTGTTGAGCTTGCTGATTGAAAACGTCTTCAGAGAGACTCAGCGCCGCGACAACGACCAGAAAAGGACGAAACTCTACGACACCATGAAAGACGCAATCCTCGTTCTATTGGAGTAAGTAGCGCAGTCCAATTACGGGTCGAGCACACTGAGCAATGATCAGGCTGGAGCATGTGCGGAAGGACGATACCCGCACCGCACCCACGGGTGAACGCATGCTCAGTCGTCTCGCTATGATATGCAACGACCTGGAGCAAAATATCAGGGAATGCTACAATGGTATTTCCGATTTGGACAAGCCACGGCGACGTTAATTACATTTTGCCCGACAGTGGTTGATGCACAAAAGAGACGCTCCCTTGCGATCAAATATCTCAAAGCAGCCAGTTGGAACGAAAAATTGGTCACCTACGTCGCTCTCTTCCAGAGGAGACGAGATGAGCTACAAATCACTCTGAGTCTCAAGACCGTCATGACTGTTGAGGAGATGAATCACAAGTGCGTCTGCCTGTCCGACGTCGAACATCTGGAAAATACTGACCTCGGATGTACCGATAGTGTCACAGAGATTAAAGAGTCGGTGTTGCAAACTGTCCTCTGGCATTATGTGTGCTCATCATGTTCCAGGACGATGATGCAAATGTTCGAAAAGATGATGTCTCCCCAAGAAAGGGACATTGGGGGGTGGATTGAAAAGAATGGCGGCAAGGACATCGTGCTCGCTTCGGAGAAGAAACTTGCAGACTTGATCCGATACGAGGCCAGGCTCACCCCGTCCAGCGGCCAGGCAGTCCCGAGCCCCGCGAATGACGACCCGAAGACAGAGGCAAGGGCAGTCGCGAACTTGAAGAAGGAGTATCGCGAGGATGTCCAGATCACTATCCAGGAGAACCTCGAGAGCTTCTCCCGCGGTTTCAAGATGGGCCTCGATAATTTGGAGAAGGATCTTGGGAAGAAGATACAGCACCAAGGAGATCGAGTGATCCACCATCTGATGGGTGGGCCACACCGCCGAATCAAGGACTGGGTATGGATATTCATATCTTGTCGTCCTCCCTTGTTAATCAAGATTTTGTCAGATGATTTTCCACGTTTGGAAAGACCAGGTAAGGCGGGACGGTCAGGGATTTTCCATCGCCTTACTCTTGTGCAGGGATGGAAAGGCAGCGCTAAAACGCGTTCCCTGGTGTTGGCCATCCGTGATTATTTCGTTGAGCGTGTCGAACACGAGCATAACAAGCTGGCTCCGCCCGAACATGGACTTACCTTGCAGCGAACAATTTCCCCTTCCCCCTCGCAGCGACCGCGTTCTCCCCTTCCGAGGGACGATGAGGATGACGAGGATACATATGATCCTGCAGCAGACTTGAGTGTCCCATTGCCGGATAACTGGATGATGGCCTACCTCCAAGTTAAACGGCTTCATTATCTGCAGCGTGGGTCGAGTTAATCCGATCTTCGTTGCGCGTCACTCACCGCCTTCATTCAGAGGCTATGGATCCTGACTGTTCCGGCTTCACCACGATATCTGAGGTCAACGCGTTCACCAACGCTCGCCCAATAGATTGGAGGTCAGTTCCGCAGCGAAGCATCCCGAATGCCTCTCATCGTCAGTCCAGTCTACCCCGATGGATATCCTACTGGGCAATAGGCTGGCAAATTTCAGCGACCAAATACTGTGGTCAAATCGAGGAGTTATTCTCGCAGATATTCCTGCTCACCAAGAAGATCAGTATACAGCGACCAGGAAACAAGAAATGTGTCCACGACTATATCGACTACACCTGGGAATATGTCACGGCGTTGACATCGTCGATTGACCGTTACGACTCACCTTCTCTGACGCTCGAGGAGAAATTCGCTGATTACGCTCAATCACAAGAGAAAGAAATCAAGGACGCGTTGGAGACAATCCAATACAAAATCGACAATACCGACACGGTTATGGCCATCCTCCACGGCAAACCGATTGAGCAGGTACTCGATTTATCACACTGTACATGCACTCTCTGACAATTCTCCAGCGGGTTTTTGTCCTCTTGGCATTGCTTTTGAAACGGCACCTGGCCAAGATTCACCTCTGCCTGAAGCAGGATATCGACGAGCGTGAACTGCTGGACTCCTTGGTACTCAAATTTACCACTTATTCGATCGGCGACGCTGAGACCTTTGCAGACCTCGGTTGCAGTCGTTATTAACGCGGCTTATTCACGGTTCCGCGACTTGAAAGGTCAGGTCTTGAAACCTTTTTCCGATGTGCCGACCAATAATGGTTGAATAGATTATTTTCTACATCAGCGAGTCGATTTGAAGCAAACATTTGAATGGTACTCATGCGGACTGGTACATTCTACTTGATCCATCCTCCCCAGGTCAATGACACCTCTGCAGTTCAGAAACTACCATGATTGGGACGCAATTTCCAAGGCGAACTACTTCCGGGCCAGCGACATGACGACCTGGAGCGCTGGAAATATAATCCATGAATTGGATCCTTCTGAGCTAGCCGATGTTCTAACGTACCCCAACCAACCCGGCGCGACGAAAACACGGCCCCCTTCACCAGATACCATTCCCGTCCCATTGACGTGAGGTCTTGATAAACGGTTCCGAACCTGACCCTTAATCTTATCCGCAGTCCTGTGGTCTCCGAAACGGCTGATCTCGAGGCCACTGCGTCGGCGAGGTAATTATGCTCCCGGAATGTGTCTTCGATGGTCCTGATTGATATTTATAGCACCAAATCGGCGAGCCCTCCTACGGATCAAATGCCCTCAGAAACGAAGTGAGTGTCTGGATCCACTTGGAATGACCTGAATCAACTAGGTGCAGTTTGACTCCGTCCAAACCCTCCGCCGTCGAAGCTAGTCTGTGGGTGAAATTTACTACTCAATGATCATTGCTCATCCTTCTGTTCGTTTTCAGCACCGGAATGTGGCATGGTTGGCACTGGACCGAAACTGAGAAGCCATACCTTTCGATGACATCCTTCGAACTGAGGCCGGGAGGAAAACTGACTGGCTCTGAAAATAAAACAGAAATATCTGGAAACGGAGTCACGTTTGCCGCGTTGGCTTGGACGCTCGCCGGCACCATGGATTCGACCAATCAACCTCCCGGGAGCATGGCTGTCGACTTTGTGCGTACTTTCGTCGCCGACGGCATCCGCGTTCAGTACAAGGGCACTTTTCTCGAGGATCGAGAAATGATTCATGGAACATTTGAACGAACTGGCGCCAAAGGCTGGTTTATGTTCAAAAAAGTCCCAACCTCGCTTTTCTTGTACTCGCGACCCTATGCCGCCATACTCAGTCCCAGGGAACTTTGGACCTTCGCGTGCAGCGCCGTACTACGCCAGGTCCGACGCCGGAAATTTACCCTTGCATATCTTTCTGAGCGCATGGCTGATGTGCGGCGGATGATGGAGCTCCTATCGGCGGACCCCAGCAATCGCGACTGGGACACCGAGTTTGTAGAGTTCTCAAAGCTGGTGGGACGCTTTTCCGATGAGCAGCTGGCGGAGTTGTACACCTTGTACGTTTCTTCACTATGGTTATTCAACCTCTGGAGGCTAACATCTTTTACAGTGTGTTATCACGGCGCACCGCCGCCGAAACATCGATGTACGCAGACGATCTGAGTTGTGCTCCAACTGTTGTACTGACTTCTGTTACCCATAGCACGGGGACTTGGTATGGTTGGCATTGGACTGACACCCAAAACCCGCTTTGGGCGATGGAGAACCTCACTCTCGGATTTCAGAGCCAGACTGAACCTCTCTCAGGAGTCCGGGGTGAGGGGATCAAGGCCAACGGTCAATCGTCGTCGCTCATTGGGAGTATGATCCTGTCCAGTCGACTGATGGGCAGTTGGGAAGTCAAGTTCGACAGCTGGGAGGACGACGGAACTTGGACGCGCTACAGCGGAACTTTCCTTCCCAAACGCCAAGTCATCAGTGGAACATTTGACCGAGCGGGCACTGGCCAGCACGGCCGGTTTTTGTTCAAGATGGTGCCTCGCTCTCTCATCATGTGTGCACGGCCGTTGGTTGCGGAGCTCGATGTCCGGCAGCGCTGGCTCTTCGCGTACGACGCCGTGAAAGCTGATCAGCGACGACAGAAGGCCACCAGACAGTATCTATTCGAGCGCGTAACCACCATCCGAAGGGTTATGGAGTTCATCTGGAAGCTCGTCTTGACCGACCCCGAAGCCGACGAGTACTCAAAGCTCCTCAAAACCTTTTCCGCTGAGGAAATATCAGAGGTTTGGAAATTGTATCAGTGGTATCATCGTGTTGATGTCCTCCACCCGTGCGTGCTTTCTGCCATCTCGACCATATTGCTGAACGTCGTGCGTCAGATATGCTTACTGCGACGTCTGCGGTGACCACATGAAGCGGACCAGAGTGGTTTGCTTGGAGTGCAGCAACGCGGAGAAGGCGACGGACACCGTCGACCTTTGCACCAAGCTAACCTGCATTGCCTCATCCGACCTTCCCAAGCGAACCGACGTTACCCACTCATCATCCCATCTGATGATGAAGATCCGCGACTACTTCCTGCTCAAAGATTATTTTATGTTCAAACAGCAGGCCATGGAGGCGCTCGAGACTGCTCACACGCTCTACCAGGAGCCCACAGAACAGAATGACTCAATCACAGTGACAATCTCAGCCGCTGGCACTACGACCCAAGGACAGACCGAGAATGCCGCGCAGACGCCAGACCACGCGCCGAAATGCACCATCTGCAACGAACACATCAAGCCCCCATGTTGGTATTGTATCGAGTGCCAGGGTGTGTGTCTATCCGAATTTCCCTTCAAATTACCCGTATCTGGTCTCGCGTTGACGAACGCCTTCATTCAGTTAACGACGTCGAGTCACTGAACACCTGGGTGTGCGACACCTGCGACAAGAAGATTGATGATATGTTTCCGTGGGACTTCCTCAAGCGGCACCAGGTGCAGGTGCGGGAGGACAAGAAGCACACAGTGTTGCACCGGCTTGTGCACCTCCCGCGCCCCTCCGCGGACGACAAGAAGAATGGAGTGGTTGTCACGCAAAGGTGAGATGCTGCAGCGCTAGCTTTTCCCTATGTGCTGCGATGCTGAAGCAGGCAACAGTTATGTTGATAAACGGTTGGGAGATGTCGAGTCGCGGTTGGGGCAGATGGAGTCCCGTCTGGGGCAGGTGGACTCGCGACTGGAACAGCTCGACTCGCGGCTGGAACAGCTGGTGAATTTGTTGACGAAGCAAGCACCGGAGACAAAATAATCTCGTTGTGCTACCTCATCTATGCTTTTCAGTTCTCATCTATGCCTTTCAATGTTGAACTACTTAACTCTCGTTGTACCTTGAGAATCATTTTCCAACGCAAACTCAACCACAACTGCAGTCGTGAAAATTCAACATGCAAGAGCTGGAGCTGAGAAAGTGAGTCTGCATGCAGAATCCGAGCGAAGACAGTTTTTTTTGTTTGAGCACAGGTCACCGACGCGTAACATTTTGGATATGCAGCAAAAGTGAACCTGTCCTCGCTGACAGATTGCACGATCGAGACAGAATACAATTCACCATCATGTACTTACTTACCTGTTCTAGTAGGCATCTCAAATTCGAAAATTTTGAGCTCTGAAGTAGTGGATCTCACTGTACTTGCCCGAGAATCGATTCGGCCCCAAAAAAACTCAACCACAAATTCCACATCATTTTACAAGTCCAACGAAGCCGAAGGGTATGCACCTATTTATTCTTCGACAACTTCACCCACAAAACCAGAGAGTGAGTTTTTTTTGCGGCCGCATCCGCGAGGATGAACAGCCACTTGTAGGTTGCAAGTTCAACGGATGAACCCTTGATGAGATTGATCACATCAGCTCTCGGCCCGAGATGGATCAGTTTTGCACCACACCGATGGAAAGCGAGTCAACAACCAAAGAGATGTTTTGCCTCTGGAACTATGGCTCGAGATTGGAGCACAGACAATACTTCAGCAGGACTACTCACACCTCAAATCCTGGCTCTCCATCACGCCAACGACCGTGGCCCGCCACATGCACGACGCGGTGTTCCATCAGGAAAAAACCTCCTTCCCTAATTTTGGGGAAATTTGGTTTGCTCCAGGGAATTGGCCCAAGTTCGCCCAAAGTCGGGGAAGAGGGTGAAAGATGGTCAAATCAGATGATCACCGGAGTCTTTGATCGCCGAAGCGTCGACGGTTCAACATTGCAGAATATAAGTGGGCTTTGTTCTCATTGCCTGTGGGGCGGACATCGGACTTCTGGTTGTGTCTGCAGCACAAGGAATATATTTCAGAATTTTCTATCACACCCCCCATGTGTGGGGTTAAGTCAGTAGCTCTGCTTAGTGGTGAGCTAGAATGTAGTGTGTCCCTAAATTCATAGCCCTGGTAATCTTTAATTTTCCCTGACCTCACATTGGCTGGTTGTTAGCCTCGCTATGCCTCGTTATGTCGTTTGAACTACTCATGTTTATGTTCGAACCGAGTTCGAACCCGGCATGGCACTTTTTAATTTGAGGCCTCCCCTAGAGTGGTCACGGTTCACGGGTTTGTGACAGGGCGTGTAATGTCGCTCGACATTACACGCCGTGACACGGCAGGTGGTCAGTGACAACGCGACGCGACAGTGCCACATTGGAAAAAAATGGTGGAAAAAAAATTGTTCTTGTATGTACTTAAAGTAGGTAAATGGCCACAGGTTAACGTCCAAATCAGAAGAGCGTAGCGTAGATATGGCGGTCGGTCATTGAGTTGACAAAGAACGAAGGGCACCGGTCTAAAACATTGCTAGACTTCCAGTTCTCGGGAGCAACCGGACCGAATCTTGGAAGCAGATGGACACTGCGCCGGATATTCCCCACCGGAATAATACTAGCAAGTCGCTCTCCGTCCTTCATCGACCGCTTGACGTTATACATCAAGTGGTCTGGCTCTGGATCAGTGAAAGGGGAGAACCATTCGACGTAAGCGAGGTGTTTTGGCGGCGTAACACCTGGCAGAAACAAATCACGAGTGTGCCGAGGATTCAGGGAAAATACGAGGCGTATTTGCGCCACACGATAGCCTGTATGGGGGGTTCAATCAGTACGGCAAATCGGAGAGCCTCGGAGGCTTACCGGCCACACCACTCATTTCACCGCTGCCATTGTTACCGTTGCGTTTAGTGATGTAAAATCCGTCCAGGCTGCTTCAGGCAGCTCGGCGACCCTCATCAACCTCGTTGATGTTCCTGAGGCTGATAATTGAGTGCGGTCTGTTGTGCCGAGGTCCTAGTTGTGCCGGGCGAGTTCCAATTCCGCTGTTCGATAGTCGTACCTACTGTTTGGTCAATATACACAACCCTTCCGCGCACCCTGCTGGATAAGAACCCCGAGAAATAAGAGGAACCAGAGCGAAATTCTATGACAAATTGGGCAGAAAGACGCACCAATCCAAGACCAAAATGGGCCAAACTTCCCAACTTTGCAACTAAATTATGTTGAAGGTCCAAAAAAAGCTAACGACGCTAACACAACTTATTCGGCCGTTTTGGACCACATTTTGGGGCAATCTGGCCTTATTCCCGAGGGAGGTCTTTCCTGATGTCACCATCCTCTTCCGCGATGTCCGCTTGACCATATTCGACAGCTTGGATTCCGCTTTGGCGTCTTTGGATAGGACTGTGCAGCGAGGTCCGGACTGTAATCAGGCCGTACGCAAGTTCATGCTGTGGGCTCGGATGGACGTCTCGCTTTATGAGGAAACGTCCGCGGAAGTACTCGCGCCGGCGCTGGTAAAAGGTCAGTCAGGGTGCTCTTTGCAACTGACAAAGAGGTTGACCTGTCTCTAGCCCTGCCGCATTTCCCTATGCTGCAAGAATTCATCTGGGGTAGAGAATTCTTTCCGATGCCGCCCAACATTCTGAGATGTGTCATCTCTTCGAACCCCCTCTTGGAGACAGTCGAAGTTGGGAAGACATTCGTTTGGAAAGAATTTGCGACGAAGCTAACGTCCCGCATAGACCGATATGTCCTGATACCTCCTCAGATCAACCTTGCCGGTTTGACTCGACTGTCTCGCTTTCAAATCGATTTCCAGGTGCCACTGGATCAGGACCTCACCAAAGTCCTATTCCCCCAAGGACTCAACTCTCTCGAGATGGCATGCAAAGGACTTGTCGGCACCTTTGAAAATTTTGCGAACCAGGCCAGGTCATTGGGGAAACTGTCGCTCACCCGCGTCCTTCTCAACTCCGATTTCTTGTACCGATCATCCCCCTACACCAACCTACGCGTGGTATACCTGTACAGTGTAACACCTCCCCTGAATACTGGACTCGATTTCCTGCCGCTGAACGCACTCGACACCCTGGACCTCCAGTGGGTCAAAAACGTGGAGGATATCGGGTCTCTTGGCGTCTGCATCCGAGCCCCCGGCACCCTGCGGCACTTGCGGCTCGCGAATGTGTGGTCTGCACAGGCCGAGACAGGTCTCCTCATGGGCGTCGATATTCTCGCCCTCGATTCACTCGACCTGAGCTCTGTGACCCTAACTCAACAAGAGATGGATCTCATCTTTGTCTCGTCGACGCCGCAGGGGAAGGAGGCGGAAGCCAGTAGTAATCCAGACACCGAACGACCAGCGTTCCAGATGAAGCAGTTGAGGCTTTCCCTACTCGACGCTTCCACCTATGCGACAATCCTTCGTTCGGTCCGTGCCTTCTCGTTCTTACGGGATGTCGAGCTCCAGAGCTACTACGAAAAGGCTCCAGAGTTCGTGCACAGTCTCCCCTTCCTCCTCGCCCACGCGCCTGTGGCGCAAACCCTGGTCCTCGACATTTACGGGTGGTCCGGCGATGAGGATGAAGTTAGCGAGTTCGACCGCGCTATACTCGCCTCCACGGAGTTCCTCTCGTCCCTGAAAACGGCCAATCATCTTCGGCACATCCGTATTCCTGTTTGTGCCCTCACGATGAGCCACCCCGTTTTTCATGGCCTGGGGGATGCGCTCCTTCAGGTTGAAATGTTTCCGTTGGGAGCTTGAGTTGACTGAGGTACCGTACGTCGCCGTTATGTTGTTGTTTTGACCTTTGTTCATTTTTTCCGTCGCTCACGACTCTTTCAGGTCGATTCACCCACACGGCTTTTCACTCGGTATGAGATGAGTAGCTTGTCCAAGTTCACCGGACTGAAGCACCTGGCCATTCTCCGGCGCCTTGGGCGAGGCGAGTCTTTCGGGGCAGCCGAAATCGAGAGTGCAGCTCGCTGTGTCCCGACGCTACGCACCTTTACTGTCGACGAGAAGATATGGGAAATTCAGCGAGATGGGATTACGGGAGAGTTTGAGAGGGTGGTGGGTAATGTACCGAGGCGATACTGAATGGTAGCTACTCTTCTGAATCCGCTAGCTGTAAGTCTAAGCTGAGCTGAACTCCGTGACAATTGCAGCATGCGTAGGATTCGATTGGGAGTTATTTACCAATCCAGGATAAGTTTACAATTTACCACAATTTACCAGCGGTGTTCAACTCGCTGATTCAAGGCCGACTAAACTGTAAACAACAACGAGGAAGGAGGAGAAGTTCCGCCACTGGCGATACCTCCGCATCCTGATCCCGGGCCCTTCTCTCCTCACACATGTTGGGGTTTGAGATCTCCGCTCCTCCGCCCGAGCACGACCAGCGCCAAGTTCCAACATCATCCTCCATCCCAGTCCATCGCCCGCCCCAACTGTCCACTTGCCCGCTCCCCAGCAGTGCGATCTGACGGTGGCCTATCTTGGTCGTCACTCCCGTCTGAAGCCATCCATTATTCGTTCGTTCAACTTCAACTGAACCAACCCAGAGCGAATGGCAATTCAACATGCCCGAGATGTCCGATCGCTGATATTCAACAAGACTTGGATTTGGATTTGGCAGCGAAAAATCGTGATACAAGTCAATATTCGAGTCAGCGGTTCCCGGCCATTCGGGGTGCAATGGAAGTACAGTACCGACAGCGGCAGCACCAAAACTTGAAGAAAGGTGATTTTCGGGGATTCGGGTTTTTGGCTTCGCACGGTTCCCGCTGGTGGTTGAATGTGGGCTCCTCGTATGCAGCCCTCGCGGCGCTCAGACAGCAGATACGAAGGACCACATGTGACTCTTCCATCTGCATTCCGAATCGACGTGGCGCCGTCCCGCTTTAGCGCCACAAACTTCCGAGTTCACCCGAGCTCCACAGACACCTGCTCATCCCGGTCAAAGCGCGGGTGAAATATTCGGGGATTCGGAATCTGCGGGAATTCGGCCGCGGAATCTCCGGCGCGTCTTAGGCTAGCCGCAACAAGGCAAGGCGGGCACGGGAATTCAATACTGAACTGCTACACAAAAGGACATACTAATGCTTAGCCTCCCCGGCGAGCGATTTTCCCCGCTGTCCATGGCCAAGCTCCAGGCCTCGATATTTATTACCAAATCCATTCCAGGGTACTGGCTGGCAGTGGCAGTGGAAGTGCAGATAGCAGTAAGTAGATCATGGGCACCCGAGTCGATCCGACACGGACCGCGCGCAGACGCAGATGTCGGGTTCCCGGCTGGCGGTGAGAAACGATAAGGGTAAATATATCAAGGCGGGCGCTAGTGACCTTGTGGAGCACGCGTTCCGCTTTCCCAGTGGCGAAAAAATGCATACACGCGGTTTAAAGGAGGGTAACAATGTTCTATGGGACAAAAAAAGGTGGTTCGAGGTAAAGGCGAGGCCAGGCAATGCATGTCAGTGTCAGGCCAACTTAATTGCTGTGGAACCAAATTTAACGAGATGTAGCAAAAGGGTTGCGGGATTGCCAAAGGTGCTGGGCCAAACGTGCGAGAGGCACATGTACAGGCAAAGAGGTTGCCCCCGAGCCGTGCCGATATCATTGCCGTTGTGTACATCAGCCCCGTGGGGAAACTGCGGGGTAATTCGCAAATCCCCCACTGATCCGGATTTCCTTCGCTGTTTCCCTCCTCCTTCCATCATCGACCAACACAGGCCCGCTGGCACAGTCCGCCCCCACACCCCGTCGAGACTCTCCGGGACCCCCGCCTAGCTGCTCCGCACCGCGTCGAGCCCCCCATATACTGTATATACGATGGTGAGCAGCAGCTGTCGTCAAGACGCCGTGTGGAGCGCCGGTGTCTCATTACAGCGCTGTAGCCCACCCAAGTGCAGCAAGCGCCGCCGCCGGAGCAGCTGCCGCACGACGCGCACAACAAGCACGCTAATGCCTTACATCGGGATGCGCTGCTGCAGGCTCTGGGGTCCATATTGGCGCCCGTGAGTACACCCTTTGTCGCGTCGTCATTTTCTGGGAGGGGGAGGACAACGGCGAGCGGGAGCGAGTCAGACGGAGTGCCAGCTTGGCCTGGCATTTCCTCGAGAGGGCCTGCTCACGCCCGTGGACTCAAGGATTCCAATTTCCCCTGGTTACCATTTGCGGGACGAAGGCTTCGTTCGACCGACCTACCGCGAGCACGAATGACACTTGACAGAAACGGCCCCTCATGAACACCCGCTCCTCGTCCGCCTCCACCGTCGACTCGTCGCGCTCCTCGTCCGGGACCGCCAGCCCCGCCCACGGGGGTCATCATGGCGTGGGCGCCCCCCATCCAGTACTCGGGCACCTCCCGCAGGGTCAGGGATTCGGACTGCACTCCCCCGCATCCGCATCGCCCCCACCGCCCCCACCGCCACCGCACTCCACCCCCGTGCTCCACCCGCATCCGCATCCGCATCCGCACGCGCACCCACACTCGCCGCTCGCCGACTCGTCCTTTGTCCCCGACGCGGACGCGGATCAGGTGCGCCCTTGCCCCCTCCCCCTTTACACCCT